>JALPQD010000159.1:1867586-1937166 GCA_023101885.1 Typhlomys cinereus
CACACACACACACACACACACACACACACACACACACACACACACACATCCCATAAAAGAAATAAATACAATATTTTTTAGAAAGGTCATTCAGCTAGAGTTCATTGGAGAATTGCCAGTTTTATGGGACTGAAACACTTACACCTCCAAGATCATAATTTCTGTGTGTTGGAAGAATAAGGAAAGAAAAAAAGCATGGTTGGCTTCCCTATCTCCTTTAGAATCTCACAAAATATTCCACCTTAGGGGCTGGTGAGATGGCTCAGGGGTTAAGCATCTGCCTTGAAGGAGAAAGGTCCTGAGTTCGGATCCTAGACTCCATGTTAGACGCTGGGCAGAAGCAAGGGCGGCCTGCGTTTCTGGTCCTGGTAGGGTGGAGCCTGTGAATCCTGGGGTAGAATAAACAAGGAGGAGGTGGAGGCGGTCCATGGTCATTCCCTCCCGTGGTTCCGCACACACACACATATATGTACACACACGCACACACATACACAATTGAATAAATAATAAAAAATAAGAAATAATCATTTTTTAAAAAAAAGAAAATATTCCACCTTAGTGACTAATGATTGTGTAAAAATTACAATATTCTAGATTATTTTCAAATATGTTCTGAAGTATCTTCAAATTGTGCTTTATCAATACCATTGATAAGTAGGAATTTGTCATAGATTAGACTAAAGCTTCAAATTCAATTGCCAAGCTGAAAGATATAGACAAATAGCATAATTCACAACTATTGACCTTGTCTTGCTGTGATCCAGTTAATGATACAGAGTATGAACTTCCATAACTGAAACTCACTATCTTACAATCTTATCTTACCTTTATGATATTAAGCAAAACTCACCTAAAGAAACTGCATTAAGAAAACATGAGTTTGGTGGGATTCTTTTTTCAAGTAAAGTACCTTGCAAGGGAAGTTATAACTGATATAACAAGAATGCTCTGGAACAAAGTAAATTTTCAAGATTATAAATTTCTCTGTTTGAATTTTTACTGAAACTGATTCCACTGTTTAATACTGCAAGCTGCCTGACTTCTACTCATCTCTATCTGCTTTGGCATAAAACTTGCTTATTCAAAACTGATCTCTAAAATATAACAATTAAATTTAGCTTATATAGCTTTATGTGTATTGCTTTCCTATTGTACAAAAACTGGTCACCCTTGTAGCTACTCAGCAGCTTAAACAACCACTTATTAAATGTGTGAGTATGCAGTGACTAATTATTTAACTTGAGACATTTTAAGATCGCTGTTTCTCTGCAACAGACCCAAAGGACCAAAACAATAAATAATTTCTTGTCAGAATTTGAAAGCATGTACAAAGTATAAATGGGTGTAACAGGAATCCCAAGGACAATAAACTCAAGATGGTCAAAAAGCTAAAGGAAAGAAAAAGCCTTTCAGCCTACGGCCCTGAACAAACCTATGCTCGCTCGGTCCAGTTAAGGCACCCTGCATCCCAGGTACTCCCCACCAGAACCCAGGTCACCCACTCCTCCCAGCCCCTCCCAACATCCAGCCTGAGCAGCGCCAAAGCTGCCCAGGGCTTAGGTGGATTGCTGGCCATGCCCCAAGACAAAAGTGAAGCCTGCTGGTCATCCTTACCCACTCTCCCCCCCCTTTTGACAGCTGGGAATGCATGCTGGCTCACTCTCAGACCAGGTAAGGCACCCCCTGATTTAATTGATGTACTAACTGCTAATAGCCTCAACTTGGAAATAAGAAAAAAAAAACAGACAAACACATCCAACTCCAAGGCAACCACTACTAATAACTTCCAGAGAGCAGTTATACAAACTAAATCAGTTCAGTCAAAAACACATAGAAACTGTAATGACTCAAGAGATAAAACAACAATCCCCAAGTCAAAGTGTAGACCCATAAGAAACAAAATCCATAAAAGAAATCTCTCACTGAAAATAACCCCATAGCTACAAATTCCAACCAGAATGAATTCACAGAAAATAGCCAAGAAAGCCAGGCCCAAGATAATGACTTTCAAAGCAAGATCATAACTATGATCAATACTATGAAAGAGGAAATCCAGGAGGAGTTAAACAACATCATCAACCACTTTTAGCAAGAATTAAAAAAAACAAAAAAAAAAACAAAAAAAAACAGGAACACAACAGACACCTGGAAGAGTTGAAAACAGGAACACAACAGACACCTGGAAGAGTTGAGAAAACCAGTTCAAGAAACAAACAAAAATAGGCATAGAGCAGTTAAAACAGACTCAGGTATAGTTTAAAATTGAGGTAAGAGACAAGTTATCCTCAACCCAGAACTCAACAGAGAGTCTTATCAACAGAACTAACAAGGCAGAAAATAGAATTTCAGACCATGAAGACAAAGTGACAGAATTAACCAGCTCAATGCAAGAGGGTATTAAAGCCAAAAAGATACTTGAGAGGAATATTCAAGAGTTATGGGATACCCTGAAGAAGCCTAATATGGGTATTCATGGAATAACAGAGCAAGAATCCCAAAATACCACACCTGAGGAAATACTTCAAACTATCATAAATGAAAACTCCCTCATATAAGGAATGAGAGGCCCATCCGAATACAAGAGGCATTCCACACCCCAAACAGATATGACCAAAATAGAAATCTGCCATGGCAAATAATAGTCAAAACACTCCACATTCAAGACAAAGAAGAGGTGATGAAAGCTTCAAGTGAAAAAAACAAGTCACTTTTAAAGGTAAACTTACTAAAATAACAAGACTTCTCATTGGAAACAGTAAAAGCAAGGAGAACTTGGAGAGATGTACTTCAAGTATTGAACGATCAAAAATGTCAACCCAGGCTGATATACCCGGCAAAACAATCTGTCATGATCGAGGGAGAAAGAAAAGTTTTCCAGCACAAAGACAACTTGAAGGCTTACATGTGTATCAAACCAGACCTTCAAAAAATGCTAGAAGTTATACTCAGGCTTGAAGAAAAAAACAAGCATATGCAGAAGGACAGAAGTGAGATATAATACCACCAAAACCTAAAATCCAAATAATACACTTACAAAATCCACTAAACATAAAAAATGTTCAGAATTAAAAATAATTTCTCCATTATAACATTAAATGTCAATGGAATTAACTCACCAATCAAGAGACACAGATTAAAAACTTGGATTAAAAACCACAACCCATCAATCTGCTGCCTTCAGGAAACTCATGTCACTACAAAAGATAGGCACATCCTAAAAAGAAAAGGGTGGTCAAAAATGCTGCAAGCTATTGGAATCAAGAAACAGAAGGGGGTAGCCATTATGCTGTCGGACGAAGTGGACTTCAAACTAAAAAAAACTCATAAGAGACACAGATGGATACTACATTTTTAGTCACAGGTACAATT
Source organism: Typhlomys cinereus (assembly GCA_023101885.1). Taxonomy (NCBI): domain Eukaryota; kingdom Metazoa; phylum Chordata; class Mammalia; order Rodentia; family Platacanthomyidae; genus Typhlomys; species Typhlomys cinereus. The sequence continues at coordinate 1,870,956 of JALPQD010000159.1, forward strand.
CACCAGGAATTCACAATTCCAAAGACATATGCACCTAACACGGGCTCTTCCACATCCATTAAGCAAACCCCACAGCATGTAAAGGGAGAAATCAACCCCCAAACCATAATTCTTGGAAATTTCAACACTGCTCTATCAAAATGGGATAGATCAACAGGTCAAAAGCTTAACAGAGACACTTTGGAACTTAATCAAAACATTAATGAAATGGGCCTTACAGATCTCTATCGAACTTTTCATCTATGCACCAAATAATACACATATTTCTCAGCAACACAAGGAGCTTTCTGAAAATAAATCATATATTGCGTCACAAAACGAATCTCCACATAGAGAAGGAAGTTGAAATTCTAGCCTGTACCCTATCAGACCACCACAGTCTAAAGCTTGACATCCACAACACAACAAACAAAAGAAAATACACTAACTCCTGAAACTTAACACTATGATGCTGAATGAGAACAGGATACAGGAAGAAATCACAAAGGAAATAAAAGATTTCCTGGAAGGGAATGATTATGAAAATACAACTTATCAAAATCTCTGGGACACAAAGAACGCTGTCCTAAGATGTAAGTTCATAGCTCTTAATGCCTACATAAAAAATTGGAAACATCAAAAATAAAAAACAATGCAGCTTACAGTTTTAGAGACTCTAGAGCAATGTGATGCCAAAAGCAGTAGAAGACAGGACATTAGCAAAATCAGGGGAGAAATATCGGACATTGAGATTGGGAAAATGATACAGAAAATCAACCAGTCAAAAAGCTGGTTTTTTGAAAAATCAATAAGATTGATATGCTCCTAGCTAAATTAGCCAAAAGCAAGAAAGAGAAAACCCAAATTAACAAAATTAGAAGTGAACATGGAGTTACCACTACTGATATCAGAGAAATCCAGAGAATTATAATGTCATATTTAAAAATTACACTCTTTGAAATTTGACAACACGCCCTTTCACCCCACCCCCCTCCGCCGGTCAGGACTCGCGAGCGGTCCAGCCGGGCCTCACCCCTCGACTCTAGATAAGCCCCGGCCGTGCCGCCCACCAGAACCCCAGGTCAGCCCAAAGGGTCCCAGCTCCGACTCCCGCCATCCAGCCAGAGCTGCGCACAGGGCCCAGGGACGAGGAGGACCTCCCCCTGCGCCCGCCCCGCCCCAGCTGCCATCAGGTTAAATAGCTCCACGCCCACGACCTCATCCTCCCTTTCACCCCACCCCGCTCCCCAGGTCTGGACGCCCATGGTCCAGCTGGGCCTCAACCGTGACCTAGGTAAGCTCTGTCCCTGCCCAACCCCAGAAGCCCAGGCAAAATAATTCAGTTTAGTGAAATTGAAAGATCTTAAGAGTTAAAACGACAATGCCAAAGTCAAAGTGCAAATCCATGAGAAGCAACACTCAAGTAAACAAATTTCCCACTGAAAAAATTAATCCCATAATGTTGACTCCAACAAGAACAAACCCACGGAAAAGGCCAGAAAGCCTCACCCAGGATAACGACTTTCAAAATATGATCATTACCTGTTCAATACTATGAAAGAAGAATCAGGGAGGAATTACATAATCGAATCAATCGCTTTGAAAAGGAACACAACCGATATTTGGAGAGTTGAGAAAAACAGTGCAAGAAACAAAACTGGCATAGAGCAGTTAAAACGACTCAAGCAGAGTTTAAAACTGAGCTACAAGACAAGTTATCTTCAACCCAGAACTCTACAGAGAGTCTTATCAGCAAAACTAACAAAGCAGAAAACAGAATTTCTGACCTTGAAGATAAAGTGGGAGTACTAAGCAGCTCAATGGAAGAGGTTGTTAAAGCCAAAAAGATACTTGAGAGAAATATTCAGGAGATATGGGACACCCTGAAGAAGCCTAACATGCGTATTCATGGAATACCAGAGCAAGAATCTCAAAATACTACCGCTGAGGAAATTTTTCAAGAGATCATCAAGGAAAACTTTCCTCATCTAAAAAAAGAGAGGCCCATCCATATACAAGAGGCATTCTGCACCCCAAACAGATACGACCAAAACAGAAGCACTCCACGGCAAATAATAGTTAAAAAACTCCACATTCAAGATAAAGAACTGGTGCTGAGAGCTTCAAGGGAGAAAAAAGAAGTCACTTTTAAAGGTAAACCTATTAAAATAACAATGACTTCTCAGTCGAAACAGTAAAGCAAGAAGGCTTGGAGAGACATACTTCAAGTATTGATGAGCAAAATGTCAACCCAGGCTGATTTACACTGCAAACTATCCATCTGATCGAGGGAGAAAGAAAAATCTTCCCAGCACAAAGACAACTTGAAGGGATACATGTCCACCCAAACAGGCCTTCAAATGCTAGAAATGATACTCAAGCGTGAAGAAAAAAACAGGCATATCCAGGAGAACAGAGGCAATATAACGCCATTAAAGTGAAGCAATATACTTATAAAAACACTAAACTAAAAATGTCTAGAATTAAAAATAGTTCTCCATTATGCACTAAATGTTAATGGATAATCACCGATCAAGAGACACAGATTCCAAACTTGGATTAAAAATCACAATTAATCACTGCTGCCTGCAGGAAACCCATTTCACCACAAAAGATAGGCACGCTCTAAAAAATAAAGGCTGGTCAACAATTCTACAAGCTAATGGAAGCAGAAAACAGGCAGGGGTAGCTTAGTTGTATTCAGACAAAGTGGACTTCAAACCAAAGAAACTTATAAGAGACATGGATGGATACTACATTTTGTGACAGGTACAATTCACCAGGAAGCTTCACGATATTGAACATATATGCACCCAATACGGGCCCCTCCACATTCATAAGAAAACCCTACAGCGTCTAAAGCAAGAAATCAACCCCCAAACCATAATTCTGGGGATTTCAACACCGCCCTATGAACAGGGATAGATCAAAGGTCAAAAGCTTAACAGAGACACTTTGGAACTTAATCAAACCCTGAAAGAAATGGACCTTACAGATCTCTATCGAACTTTTCCCATGTACCAAAGATACACATTTTTCTCAGCAGACACAGGAACTTTCTCCAAAATAGATGACATATTGGGCACAAAACGAATTACACATATACAAAAAGTTGAAATCTAACCTGTGCACTATCAGACCACCACAGCCAAAGCTGGACATCACAACACATCAAACAAGAGAAAATACACTAACTCCTGGAAACTTAACACTATTATGCTGAATGAGAACTGGATTCAGGAAGAATTATAAGGAAATTCAAGATTTCCTGAAAGTGAATGATAAAGAAAAATACACTTACCAAACTCTGGGACACAATGAAGTGTTCTAAGAGGTAAGTTCATAGCTTTAATGCCTACATCAAAAAAAATGGAAAAATCAGAAATAAACAACTTAACAATGCAGCTTAAAGCTTTAGAGAAACTAGAGCAATCTGATCCCAAAAGTGTAGAGAGAGGAAATTAGCAAACTAAGGGGAAATATCTGAAATCGAGATTAAGAAAACGATAGAAAAAATCAACCCGTCAAAAAGCTGGTTCTTTGAAAAAATCAAGAAGATTGATACAACCTTAGCTAAAATAACCAAAAGCAAGAGGAGAAAACCCAAATTAACAAAATTAGAAATGAACATGGATTATCCCTACGTACCCAAGAAACCCAGGAACTATAACATCATATTTCAAAAACTGTACTCTGTGAAGTTTGACAACACAAAAGAGATGGATGAATTTCTAAGTAAACAAGCCTACCTAATTGAATCAGGGAGTTTGTGTCAAAGCCATCATGACCTGGAGGTCAGATAATAATATGGAATTTGTGAAACACAGAGTCGGAAGTCAACTGAAGAGAATGGACTTATTATCTGAATTGCCTAGACCTGACGTAAGCTCTGTAGAGAAGTTCAGGTGGGATCAAGGGTATAAGTCCAAGCAGCCAAGTGGATTGCCATTAGATGAGGTGTCAAAGAAAAACCACTGACCCTGTCTGCCACACTTAGATTTGAGCAATACATTCCAGACTTTGTTTCCAAATAGCAAAGAATGAAAGATATGCAAAATTATTGCTGTATAAAACAAAGGGCTTTCTAGTAGATATGAAACTTGTAGCAACAGCCTAACTTCCCCCCAAGATGTGATATGTGAAGATGTCCTTGGTTATTTCTTTCTTTCATCCCCACATGTGATGGGGATATAATTTTGTCAATACAACTTAACTGATTTCAGATTACTTTTTATGTAATGTTTACTTTTCTGCTTAAAGCATAACTTCATGATCATTTGCCTGAGTTAATGTATGGTTTTTCAAAAAATGGCCTTACCTACTGAAGTGTATCTGAGACTTATACATTAATGAAGTGATGGTGATTCCAGACTTTAAACCCATAGGATATAGTGACCTGAAACATCAATTCTGGAAGTAATTAAAGGTGGATATTTTTACAATTGCTTAGCTATTAAAAATGAAGTCAGACATTTTAGCAAATCTTAGAGAATTGAAAAAAATATGGAAAATGAAAACCAAATCTGTGTATATATTTTGTGTATATATTTTGGCAATTTTTTGTAACTAGTAACCCCTTGTGGTAGTTAAATTCAGGTGTGATCTTGGCAGTTGCAAACTGAACTTAGGGCACATTTATAAAGTACTGGTAGCTGAGTTAAGCCCCAAGTAAACAGGAGAATGTCTGATTGATTGGTGGGCCTAGCCCATGGTGGGTATGGCTATATCCTAGGCAGATGAATAAAATGAAAGAAGCTGGTTAGGGAACTGGCATTCTTCTGTATGCTTGGCGGGACATGCTGATCTGGCAAATGAAGATTTTTCTTCTCCCAGTGCTCCTGCAGATATGGTGTGACCAGTTCCCTGTGCTGTGTGACATTGGTATAGCTCTCCTGCCAAGCCAGACAACATATTATAACCAAAGAAATGTAAGTCAAAATAAAATTCTTTGTTCCATAAGCTCTTTTGTCATGAATTTATTGGAAAGAACATAGGTAAACTGCAAAACACTTCAAAGTAGAACTAATCCAAAATTCATCAACTGATAAAATATATCCATGATGGAATTTTATATGCTCATGAACAAGAATTACATCCATGTGCATACTATAATGCAGAAGGAATTTAGAAAAATGCCAAGTGAAAGAAACCATACTGGAAATGCTAACTGTATCACATATACACATACAATGTCCATATTATAAAGAAACACAAAGAAAAAAATTACAAAAAATTAGTTTAGTGGCTGTCTAGCACTAAGAGAGAGGAATAAGTATAACTGCTAATGGATACTTTTGAAGCTAGCGAATTTTTAATATTAGTTGATGGTACAAAACAATTTTATGAATACACAAATACACACAAACACACACTAACTGAATAAATAAACTTTGTATTCTTAAAATAATCTCTTAAAGACAGCATTATATTGAAGTCATATGCAAATGAAGTTATAAAATAATAATAGAGTTCTGCATGTACTTAGAAGAATAGAATAACTGTCCTTTCAAAAAACAAGGAAAAGAACCCCAGGTCAGCCCAAAGGGACCCGGCTCCGAACCCACCATCCAGCTGGAGCCGCGCAGGGCCGAGGGACCAGGAAGACCTCGCCCTGTGCCTGGGCCCCACCCCAGCTCCCCTTGGGTTAAATAGCCCCACGCCAACACCCCCATCCTCCCTTTCCCCACCCTGCTACGCTGGTCGGGAAGCCCGCGCGGTCCAGCCGGGCCTCACCCGCGACCTAGGTAAGCTCTGTCCCTGCCCACACCCAGAACCCCAGGCCAAATAATTCAGTTTAGTGAAATTGAAAGATCTAAGAGTTAAAACGGACAATGTCCAAAGTCAAAGTGCAAATCCATGAGAAGCAACACTCAAATAAACAAATTTCCCACTGAAGAAATTAATCCCATAATATTAGACTCCAACCAGAACAAACCCACGGAAAAAAGGACAAGAAGACTGACCCAGGATAAGACTTTCAAAATATGATCATTACCATGGTTCAATACTATGAAAGAGGAAATCCGGGAGGAATTACATAATCGAATCAATCGCTTTGAAGAGGAACACACAGACATTTGGAGGAGTTGAGAAAAACAGTGCAAGAAACGAAAACTGGCATAGAGCAGTTAAAACAGACTCAAGCAGAGTTTAAACTGAGCTAAAGACAAGTTATCTTCACCCAGAACTCCACAGAGAGTCTTATCAACAGAACTAACCAAGCAGAAAACAGAATTTCATGACCTTGAAGATAACGTGGGAGTACTAACCAGCTCAATGGAAGAGGTTGTTAAAGCCAAAAAGATACTTGAGAGAAATATCCAAGAGATATGGGAAACCCTGAAGAAGCCTAACATGCGTATTCATGGAATACCAGAGCAAGAATCTCAAAATACACCCCTGAGGAAATTTTTCAAATGATCATCAAGGAAACTTTCCTCATATAAAAAAAGAGAGGCCCATCCATATACAAGAGGCATTCCGTAACCCAAACAGATACGACCAAAACAGAAGCATGCCATGGCAAATAAAAGTTAAAACACTCCACATTCAAGATAAAGAACTGGTGCTGAGAGCTTCAAGGGAGAAAAAACAAGTCACTTTTAAAGGTAAACCTATTAAAATAACAAATGACTTCTCAGTCGAAACAGTAAAAGCAAGAAGAGTTTGGAGAGACATACTTCAAGTATTGAATGAGCAAAAATATCAAGCCAGGCTGATTTACCCTGCAAAACTATCAGTCATGATTGAGGGAGAAAGAAAAATCTTCCAGCACAAAGACAACTTGAAGGGATACATGTCCACCAAACCAGGCCTTCAAAAAATGCTAGAAATGATACTCAAGCATGAAGAAAAAAACAGGCATATCCAGGAGAACAGAAGGCAAGTATAACACCATTAAAAGCAAAGCAATATACTTATAAAAACTACTAAACATAATAAATGTTTGGAATTAAAAATAGTTTCTCCATTATAACACTAAATGTTAATGGAATTAATTCACCGATCGAGAGACACAGATTACAAACTTGAATTAAAAATCACAATCCATCAATCTGCTGCCTGCAGGAAACCCATCTCACCACAAAAGATAGGCACGCTCTAAAAATAAAAGGCTGGTCAACAATTCTACAATCAAATGGAAGCAGAAAACAGGCAGGGGTAGCCATTATGCTATCAGACAAAGTGGACTTCAAACCAAAGAAAATCATAAGAGACACAGATGGATACTACATTTTAGTCACAGGTACAATTCACCAGGAAGACTTCACAATACTGAACATCTATGCACCCAATACGGGCCCCTCCACATTCATTAAGAAAACCCTACAGCGTCTAAAGCAAGAAATCAACCCCCAAACGATAATTCTTGGGGACTTCAACACCGCCCTCTCAACATGGGATAGATCACAGGTCAAAGGCTTAACAGAGACACTTTGGAACTTAATCAACCCTGAAGGAATGGACCTTACAGATCTCTATCGAACTTTTCACCCACGTACCAAAGAATACACATTTTTCTCAGCAGCACATGGAACTTTCTCCAAAATAGATCACATATTGGGCCACAAAATGAATCTACACATATACAAGAAAGTTGAAATTCTAACCTGTGCCACCACGGCCTAAAGCTGGACATGCACAACATGTCAAACAAGAGAAAATACACTAACTCCTGGTAACTTAACAATATGATGCTGAATGAGAACTGGATTCAGGAAGAAATTAAAAAGGAAATTCAAGATTTCCTGAAAGTGAATGATAACGAAAATACAACTTACCAAAATCTCTGGGACACAATGAAAGCTGTTCTAAGAGGTAAGTTCATACCTCTTAATGCCTACATCAAAAAAAAGGAAACTTCAGAAATAAACAACTTAATGCAGCTTAAAGCTTTAGACAAACTAGAGCAATCTGATCCCAAAAGAAGAGAGGAGATTAGCAAAATAAGGGGAGAAATATATGAAATCGAGTTTAGGAAAATGATAGAGAAAATCAACCAGTCGAAAAGCTGGTTCTCTGAAAAAATCAATAAGATTGATACACCCCTAGCTAAATTAACCAAAAGCAGGGGAGAGAAAACCCAAATTAACAAAATTAGAAATGAACATGGAGTTATCACTACTGATACCCAAGAAATCCAGAGAATTATAACATCATATTTCGAAAACTTATACTCTGCGAAGTTTGACAACACAAAAGAGATGGATGAATTTCTAAGTAAACACAACTTACCTAAATTGAATCAGGAAGTTGTGAATTATTTAAATAGTCCTATAACATATAAGGAAATTGAGGAAGTAATCTCGAATCTTCCCACCAAAAAATGTTCTGGACCAGATGGATTCAGCACAGAGTTCTACCAGACATTTAAGGAGTTGATAATATCAATACTCCTTAAACTGTTCCATCAAATAGCAAAGGAAGGAACACTACCAAATTCCTTATATGAAGCTAATATCGTCTTAATCCCAAAACCTAATAAAGATTCACTTAAAAAAGTAAACTATAGGGCGATCTCTCTGATGAACACAGACGCAAAGATTCTCAACAAAGTCTTAGCAAATGGGATTCAAAAACATATTAAAAAGATCATTCATGGGGACCAAGTAGGCTTCATCCCTGGCACACAAGGTTGGTTCAACATACGCAAATCAATAAATGTAATTCATCATGTAAACCAGGCCAAAGACCAAGACCACATGATACTCTCGATAGTTGCAGAAAAAGCCTTTGACAAGATCCAACAGCCTTTTATGATCAAAACGCTAGAGACAGTAGGAATGGAAAGAACCTTTATCAATATAATAAAAGCTGTATACAACAAGCCCACAGCAAGGATTATGCTCAATGGGGAACAATTGGAAGCATTCCCACTTCAATCAGGAACTAGACAAGGCTCTCCACTCTCACCACTTCTATTCAATATTGTACTTGAAGTCTTAGCTGAAGCCATAAGACAAGAAGGGACATAAGAGGGATTCAAATCGGCAAGGAAGAAGTCAAGCTATCCCTATTTGCAGATGACATGATCTTATACCTGAGGGATCCCAAAAACTCCACCAGGAAGCTCCTGGAACTAATTGAGCAGTTCAGCAGGTTGGCAGGATACAAAATAAATGTGCAAAAATCAGAGGCCTTCCTATATGCCTAGAATGGAAAAAGTGGAAAAGCCCTGAGAGAAACCATCCCATTTACTATAGCCCCTAAAAAAATGAAATACCTTGGTATAAACCTAACCAAGGAGGTAAAAGACCTTTATAATGAAAAATTAAAAAGCCTAAAGAAAGAAATTGCAGAAGACACCAGAAAGTGGAAAGACCTCCCATGTTCCTGGATTGGCAGAATCAACATCGTAAAAATGACCATCTTACCAAAGGCAATATACAGATTCAATGCTATACCAATTAAAATCCCAAAGCAATTCTTTAAAGAAGTTGACCAAACAATCTCAAAATTCATATGGAGGCACAAAAGACCCAGGATAGCAAAGACAATCCTGAGTAACAAAAACACTGCTGGAGGTATTACCATACCAAATCTTAGTCTATACTACAAATCCATAGTTATAAAAACAGCCTGGTACTGGCTCCAAAATAGACACACAGATCATTGGATAAGGATTGAAGGCCCAGATATAAGCCCACACAATTACAGCCATTTGATCTTTGACAAAGGGGCCCAACGAATCCAATGGAAAAAGAATAGCATCTTCAACAAATGGTGCTGGTAAAACTGGATCTGCACATGCAGAAGATTAAAGCTAGACCCATACGTGTCACCATGTACAAGACTTAATTCCAAATGGATCAAGAACCTTGATATCAGGCCAGAGACTATAAAAACCATAGTTGAAAGGATAGGGAACTTCCTCAAGCTGATTGGGCTAGGCCAACATTTCCTAAACAGACATCCAATGGCACAGTCACTGCTCCCAACTCACAACAGTTGGGATCTTGTGAAATTAAAGAGCTTCTGTTCAGATAAAGAGATTGTAACATGAGCTCAAAGGCAACCCACAGAATGGGAGAAAATCTTCACTAACCACATATCAGATAGAGCTCTACTGTTCAGCGTGTACAAAGAACTTAGAAAACTAAACATCAAGGCAACCAATGGCCCAATTAAAAAATGGGCCCTGGAACTTAAAAGAAATTTTACCAGGGATGAAATTAAAATGTCCAACAAATATCTTAAAAAATGCTCCACTTCTTTAGCCATCAGGGAAATGCAAATCAAAACTTCCCTGAGATATCATCTCACCCCGGTCAGAATGGCAAAAATCCACAACACAAACAACAACAAATGCTGGAGAGGATGTGGAGAGAGAGGAACTCTCCTACATTGTTGGTGGGAGTGCAGGCTCATACAGCCACTCTGGTGAACCGTCTGGAGATTCTTAAAGAAATTAAAGATTGAAATGCCATATGACCCTGCGATTCCACTTTTGGGTATAACCCCCCATACAGCAGAGGTTCACCTTGATAGCACAAGCATGACCATGTTCATAGCAGCACTGTTTACAACAGCAAAGACATGGAATCAACCCAAATGTCCAACAGTTGACGAGTAGATAAGGAAACAGTGGTACATCTATACAATGGAGTACTACTCAGCCATCAAAAATGATGAATTACTGTAATTTGCTGGGAAATGGATGTCATTAGAAACAATTATATTAAGTGAAGTATCCCAGACCCAGAAAATTAAGCGCCGTATGTACTCCCTAATAGGTGGCTCCTAACGCCAAACCCACCCATCCCATCTTGAGACACTCATAAGTAAATCTATGTATTACCTACAGTAATTGCAAGGATTATTAACAGGAGGGATGGGGTTGGAGGGCCACACCAGAAACAAGGAGAGAAGTGACCATGTTACAGTAGAGAAAATAGGCCTCCATCAAGGACTGCAAGAACATAATGTGTCACCTAGTTAAGTTCACAATTCGTTCCTGATCATTTACAACTAAGGGGGTATGAACTCACCAGAAGGGGAGGGCATATAGTCCGGCAGATTAAAAAGTAACCATTTTGCTAATAGGTGATTGACCCCTCCCATTGCCTAATGCCATATGACCTTGCGATTCCACTTTTGGGTATAAGTATTACATCTACCCTTGAATGTGCTCTTATAATAAGACTCCAGTTTAACAGTTTTCTGTCTCTGGCTAGGGGGTGACATACAGTGCCCATCACGATGGAGTGAAGGGCATTACAGGAGCAACAAAACTGCGAAGGAAAATCAATGAACCGCTATCCAGAACTTCAGAGACTCTATATCATCCACATAGAAGTAAGCCTGCCTAATCTCCCCCCATCCTGAAGCTTGGGGACATTTGCGGAAGAGGGGGCAGTAAGAGTGTAAGAGCAAAAGGATGGGAGGAGCAATGATATGTAAGATACTCCATACTAGTTAGGGCTGAAGCAATCATAATTGGACTTTACATGCCCTGCGCATTGTCTAACACACTGTTGACCTCACAAAGTCTAGCATCTGCTAAAGGCACCAAGATCCTTGGAGGCAAGGGATTGACAGTCACAGTAGTGTTCCTATGCCTAAGGGGAACACAGGAAAGGGTTCAGGGAAATGCCACTGGGTCCCTGTACGTCATCGGAGAGGAGGGCCCAGAGGAGAGTGAGGCATGCACAAGAAAGGACTCTGGGAATTGGGGCGGGAGGCACGGGGGGGGATGGGGCGGCAGGGGTGAGGGGAGGGAGAGCAGGGGGTTCCGGGGAAGGAGGAGGGAGGGAGGGAACTGGTGTACCTATTAAGTTTGTATGCGCTGAAATAATAATAAAAAATGTATTAAAAAAAAAGGAAAAGACAGTACACAAATAAAATTTTTTTGGCTATATGTAATCTAATGTCATCATACAAACAAGTTACTTGAAATCCCAAGATAAAAACAAGCAAAATATTTCCAGCGGCCAGTGAAATATGGACACTGATTCACCTATGCTGGAAGAAAGGAATGAAAGTGTTGCTGCATCATAGCTAGTAAAGGAAGGTTACATAAAAACTTGGAAGAGATAGGACAAGCTAGTTCCACTGTGAACATTAGAATGCCTGGAAAGTAAGGATACAAAAGGATTATTGTTTATTCACAGTATTCCCTCCTGGACCTCCAACAAGTGCTCACTAGAATGACTGACGGTAAGTCAGTCAGCTGGAAAAGTACTGTATACATATTGCAGATCTATAAGAAAAGTGATCACTGATTTTAGTAAGGCACAGAACTTCCACCCAGACCTTTCAGGCTCATCTGACCTGTGTCCAATGTGCTGCAATGTGCTCTGAGAGAGTTAAGAAATGGACCCAACACCGAATCCTAAATTTACTTTGAGCATTATAAAATTTTTTCCTCTGATTTCAGGTGACTTTATTTTGCAACACAATTGTGCAGCTACAAATGGAACTTGGTGGATCACAGTATTGAATGTGTTGTATGTGCCTGCAAAGGATCAACAGCAAACCTTGCAGTCCCCAGGGTGCACATGTCTAACGAAGGAGAAAGGGGAAAAAAATTATATGAATATAAAGATTAATGGGACACTATCCCTCCAAAAACATATTTACCTTTGATATGATGAGGATAACATTGAGGAAAGGCCAATAGCTGTAGAGGGGCAAAAGCAAGGAGACATACTCTTCGATTAGTAAGAATATAGGGGAAATTTAAAGCAGAAGGTAGAACATGAACACTGGGAAAAGCTCACTTGTGCATCAAAGGCCACACTAACAAGAAGTGCAAAGAACACAAAATTCTAATAACAAAATCCAGTCTTTGGTGGTTAGAATAGACTGTCAAAGTTACAGGGTATGTAATCACAAAGGAGACAAGCCTCTAGGGATGCCAGCAAGGAGCTACTCAGATTAGGTATGAGCAGAAAGAGTCATACTAAGTGTAGGTGCATCATTCGTTAGCTCCAGGGTGAATGAAAAGAAGAAACTAAGTTGTATATTAACATTCATTTCCCCATGTTTCCTGACTGTGGATACAATGTAATCAGTTGCCTCAAATTCTTGACCCACCTCGTCCCTCAATATGGTGGATTATATCATCAGAGAACTTCCTTCCATAAGTTGCTCTATTTCATTACAGCAACAAAATAAGTAACTAATGAAAAGCTTAGATTAAATCTCTACAAGATTGATTCAGCTTGCTCTGTGTCTAGCAGAAAAACCATGTATAATAAACATAATTTACTTCAGTCATGACAGACAATGAGAAACATAGGAATTGAAAACAAGGAAAACAAAATATCAAGTAAGCAATCAAAAGTATAAAACTTAGGGATTAAGTAGATAGAGATGTCAAAACAGGAAAAATTTTGAATTATTTGTGTATATATGTATACACAAATGTATATATTTATATATTACATATATACACAAGTCTTGAGAGAAGAAGGTAACTGGAATACAAGAGAATTTCAACAATATATCATAGAGCAGAGTGCAGTGATACATATCTGTAACTCAACACTTGGGATGTTAAATAAATAAATAAATAAATAAATAAATATGCTGAGACAGCTAAGGGAAAAGTCATCACTGAACTTGATGCTAACAGAATATAAATTAGGCATATTAAAAATATAAAAACAAAAATGCTATGAGAAAAACAGACGAGAAACATCAATAAGACTTTAAGTTTACAGACAGTTCAATATACATATAATTGGAACACTGAAAACAAGACAGAGAAGAGAGGGATTGGGATATAGCACAGTTGATAAAGGACTTGTCTCAAGCATGAGAGCCTGAGTTTGGTCACCAGAACTCATATAAAAATACCAGGCAAGGCCATGCATGGAGAGGAGACAGGAGGCAGACAGATAGCAGAGCTCACGGATTATACTAAAGTAATTGATGAGCACCAGACAATGACACTTTGTCTCAAAGGAGGTTGATGGTATTTTGAGCATGACAATCACGGTTTTCCTTAGGCATACACACACACACACACACACACACACACACACACACACACACACATATGCATAAAAAAAGGAGACAGGAGAGAAGAGAAGCATAATTTTAGGTAAGGTTTAAAATCCTAATCATGGATATAAAGCTAAAAATTCAATTAAGTACTAGATTAATCAATTGAACTAATGTGAATAAACACAATTTATACATCATATTCCAAGTGCTTAAAAGTGAAATTACCAGAAAAGTTTAGGAGCAGCAGGGAGAAAAATGGATACAGTGCATACAGTTGCAAAGATTACAAAAATATACAACACAGTTCTCCAAAGTAGATTGGTAATAGCAATATGCAGAAATAAAACTCTTGTCATCTAAAAGCAATATCCAGAATAAAGCTAAATAGCTATCATTAAATAAGGGACCAAATAGTAATTCATAAAAATGAAACAATTTATTCCAATACACTTGTAACTTTGAAAGACATGGAAGGAATATGATTATTCTCAGGAACTTGGATTGCCTGGAATGAGATCATTAGTTGTGATGAAAGTAATTTAATGGATATTTGTTTCTTGCTGAAAGTTTAAGAGTTATCTGACTACAGAAACAGTAACAATACACTATGGGCTTATAGTACTCATAAAGATAAAATGAATAACACAAAAGATAGAAAACAGATAATGGAAGCATTGCTTGAGAGTCTTTATCACTACATTTAAATCATTATACTGTTACTTGATAGACAGCAAGTACATAGAATAATTATTATAGATCCTGAAAACTATTATAATTAAGATATATTTAATAATAAATGGACATAATAAAGAAAAACAAACAGTATATAACCACAAGAGCATTAATTAATTTGGAGGTGGTATCAGCTTTAAACCTATTAGCACCATTATCAGAATGCCTAAAGACATAAAACAGATATTAAGATGCCCATACAGAAACATTAAATTTGAATTTAATTATGATCAAGATTTCAATGTACTACTTTTAATAAGGAAAAGATTGTATGGTAAAACATAATCAAAAAGGAAATATTGGACTTGAGATACACTTCAGACTAAGTGGGCCTAACAGATACATAAAGAGAATAATCCATTCCATGATGACAGAAAAGAAATTTTTCTCAAGTGCACATTATTTTTAGGATAAAACATACGCTAGATCAGAAAACAAGGCCTCCCACGTTTATGATGATAAAAATCTTAAACTTTTTCTACCATAATGAAACAAAATTACACATTAATAGAATACATTTCATTACATTCATAATAAATAAATGAAAATTAACAAGTGCTATTGAACTACCAATAAACCGAAGAAGAAATTAAAAGGAAAATTAAGTTCCTTTGTTCCTTCCGCCCACCTGCCCGTGCTAGACGGGACTTGCTCTCGATCGGTCCTCCATCCCAGGTGAGTTACCCAGCCCCCAGGTCGCCCCCTGTCTCAGTTCCTCCCGCCAACCAGCCCGGACAGCACGCAGGCTGCCTCCGGTTTGCCCTAGCCCCTTTTTAGCTCCCGCCCGTCTGCTTGCCCGACTAGGACAGGACTTGCTCTGGGTTCTCAATCCCTGGAGCCTGGGTGGGCCACTAAGCCAAGTCCCAGGTCCCAGGTGAAGAGTTCTGCCATCACCATCAGCCCCTCTGCCCCAACGACCAACCGGGGACCCTCCCTCCTGATCCACGGAGGACACACTGCTACTCAGAATTCAACAGAATCCAAAGAAAACGCAAGCAAAGCTCTAAGGGACAAAGGCCATATATCTGAAGTCCTCTAAAATCATCCTATCACTTGGGAGAGATTCTTCACATTTTACCATACTGCTCCTTTTTAGTATAAATCACTGTAGATTAACTTTTCCATACAGCCACCCCAAAAATATATACTGCTCCAGGGATTATACCATTCACCCTCACATATCACAAAGATACTAAATCATAAAAGTGCACTACCATATTAATATTCACCCCTGTCTACTTAACCTAATTTAACTGATGTACTAACAGCCTAATAGCCTCATCTAGGAAATAATACCTACAACAGACAAATGAACCCAACTACAAGGCAAGCACTAGTAATAACTGCCTGAGAGTAGCAATACCAAGTAAATCAGTTCAGTCAAAAACACACAGAAACTGAAAAGTCTTTTTTTTTATTATTTTTATTATTTGCTCTCATACAAACTTAATAGGTAGACCAGTTCCTTCCCTCCATCCTCCTCCCCACGAACCCCCTGCTCCCCCTCCCTCCCTCCCCATCCCCCAGTGCCTCCCCCCCAATTCCCAGAGAGTCCTTTATTGTGTATGCCTAAATGTCCTCTGGGTCCTCCTCTCCAATGACGTACAAGGATCCAGTGGCATTTCCCTGAACCCTTTCCCATGTTCCCCTTAGGCATAGGAACACAACTGTGGCTGTCAATCCCTTGCCTCCAAGGATCTTGGTGCCTTTAGCCAATGCTAGACTTTGTGAGGTAAATAGTGTGTTGGATATTGCGCAGGGCATGCAAAGTCCTATTATGTTTGCTTCGGCCCTAACTAGTGTGGAGTATCTTGCAAATCGTTGCTCCTCCCATCCTTTTGCTCTTACAGTCTTACTGCCCCCTCTTCTGCAAATGTCCCTGAGCTTCAGGATGGGGAGAGATTAGTCTGGCCTAGTTCTAGGTGGTTGATATAGAGTCTGAATTTCTGGATTGTGGTTTGTTGATTTTCTTTTGCAGTTTTGCTGCTCCTGCAATGCCCTTCACTCCATCCTGATGGGCACTGTATGTCACCCCCTGGCCAGAGACAAAAAGCTATTAAAGTGGAGTCTTGTTATAATAGCACAATCAAGGGTAGATGTAATAAAAGTAGGAAACCTCAGTGAGGGAGGGGCAATCACCCATTTGTAAAATGATTAATTTTTATCTGCCAGACTATATGCCCTCCCCTTCTGGTGAGATCATACCCCCTCAGTTGTACATGATCAGGAATGAACGTCTGTGCACTTAACCAGGTGTCACATTACTTACTTGCATTCCTTGATGGAGGCGTATTTTCTCTGCTGTAACATGGTCCCCTCTCTCCTTGTGTCTGGTGTGGCCCTCCAACCCCATTCCTCCTGTTCATAATCCTTGCAATTACTGTATTACATAGGTTTACCTTTGAGTTTCTCAATGTGGGCTGGGTGAGTTTGTACTAGGGGCCAACTATTAGGGAGTACATACGGTGCTTAACTTTCTGGGTTTGGGATACTTCACTTAATATAATTGTTTCTAATGACATCCATTTCCCAGCAAATTACAGTAATTCATCATTTTTGATGGCTGAGTAGTACTCCATTGAATAGATGTACCACTGTTTCCTTATCCACTCCTCAACTGTTGGACATTTGGGTTGATTCCATGTCTTTGCTATTGTAAACAGTGCTGCTATGAACATGGTCGTGCTTGTGCTATCGAGGTGAACTTCTGCTGCATGGGGGGTTATTCCCAAAAGTGGGAAAGCAGGGTCATATGGCATTTCAATCTTTAATTTCTTTAAGAATCTCCAGACGGCTCGCCAGAGTGGCTGTATGAGCCTGCATTCCCACCAGCAATGTAGGAGAGTTCCTCTCTCTCCACAACCTCTCCAGCATTTGTTGTTGTTTGTGTTGTGGATTTTTGCCATCCTGACCAGGGTGAGATGATATCTCTGGGAAGTTTTGATTTGCATTTCCCTGATAGCTAAGGAAGTGGAGCATTTTTTAAGGTATTTGTTAGACATTTTAATGTCATTCTTGGTAAAATTTCTTTTAAGTTCCAGGGCCCATTTTTAAATTGGGGTATTGTTTTCCTTGGAGTTTAGTTTTCTAAGTTTTTTGTGCACTCTGGACAGTAGAGTTCTATGAGATATGTGGTTAGTGAAGATTTTTTTCCCTTCTGTGAGTTGCCTTTGACCTTGTGTTACAATCTCTTTATGTGAACAGAAGCTCTTTAATTTCACAAGATCCTAACTATTGAGAGTTGGGAGCAGTGACTGTGCCATTCGATGTCTGTTTAGGAAATGTTGGCCTAGCCTAATCAGCTTGAGGGAGTTCCCTATCCTTTCAACTATGGTTTTTATAGTCTCTGGCCTTATATCAAGGTTCTTGATCCATTTGGAATTAAGTCTTATACATGGTGACAAGTATGGGTCCAGCTTTAATCTTCTGCATGTGGAGATCCAGTTTTGCCAGCACCATTTGTTGAAGATGCTATTCTTTGTCCATTGGATTCATTGGGCCCCTTTGTCAAAGATCAAATGGATGCATTTTTGTGGGCTTATATCTGGGTCTTCAATCCTTATCCATTGATCTGTGTGTCTATTTTGGAGTCAGTACCAGGCTGTTTTTATAACTATGGATTTGTAGTATAGACTAAGATTTGGTATGGTAATACTTCCAGCAGTGTTTTTGTTACTCAGGATTGTCTTTGCTATCCTGGGTCTTTTGTGCCTCCATATGAATTTTGAGATTGTTTGGTCAACTTCTTTAAAGAATTGCTTTGGGATTTTAATTGGTATAGCATTGAATTTGTATATTGCCTTTGGTAGGATGGTCATTTTTACGATGTTGATTCTGCCAATCCAGGAACATGGGAGGTCTTTCCACCTTCTGGTGTCTTTTGCAATTTCTTTCTTTAGGGTTTTAAAGTTTTCATTGTAAAGGTCTTTTACCTCCTTGGTTAGGTTTATACCAAGGTATTTCATTTTTTTAGGGGCTATAGTAAATGGGATGGTTTCTCTCAAGGCTTTTTCACTTCTTTCATTCTGGGCATATAGGAAGGCCTCTGTTTTTTGCACATTTATTTTGTATCCTGCCACCCTGCAGAACTTCTCAATTAGTTCCAGGAGCTTCCTGGTGGAGTTTTTGGGATCCCTCAGGTATAAGATCATGTCATCTGCAAATAGGGATAGCTTGACTTCTTCCTTGCCGATTTGAATCCCTCTTATGTCCCTTTCTTGTCTTATGGCTTCAGCTAAGACTTCAAGTACAATATTGAATAGAAGTGGTGAGATTGGACAGCCTTGTCTAGTTCCTGATTGAAGTGGGAATGCTTCCAATTGTTCCCCATTGAGCATAATCCTTGCTGTGGGCTTGTTGTATACAGCTTTTATTATATTGATAAAGGTTCCTTCCATTCCTACTGTCTCTAGCGATTTGATCATAAAAGGCTGTTGCATCTTGTCAAAGGCTTTTTCTGCATCTATCGAGAGTATCATGTGGTCTTGGTCTTTGGCCTGGTTTACATGATGAATTACATTTATTGATTTGCGTATGTTGAACCAACCTTGTGTCCCGGGGATGAAGCCTACTTGGTCTCTGTGAATGATCTTTTTGATATGTTTTTGAATCCGATTTGCTAAGACTTTGTTGAGAATCTTTGCGTCTGTGTTCATCAGAGAGATCGCCCTATAGTTTTCTTTTTTAAGTGAACCTTTATTAGGTTTTGGGATTAAGACGATATTAGGTTCATAGAAGGAATTTGGTACTGTTCCTTCCTTTGCTATTTGATGGAACAGTTTAAGGAGTATTGGTATTATTAACTCCTTAAATATCTGGTAGAACTCTGTGCTGAATCCATCTGGTCCAGGACATTTTTTGGTGGGAAGATTTGAGATTACTTCCTCAATTTCCTTATATGTTATAGGACTATTTAAATAATTCACAACTTCCTGATTCAATTTAGGTAAGTTGTGTTTACTTAGAAATTCATCCATCTCTTTTATGTTGTCAAACTTCACAGAGTATAAGTTTTCGAAATATGATATTATAATTCTCTGGATTTCTTGGGTATCAGTAATGATAACTCCATGTTCATTTCTAATTTTGTTAATTTGGGTTTTCTCTCTCCTGCTTTTGGTTAATTAAGCTAGGGGTGTATCAATCTTATTGATTCTTTCAAAGAACCAGCTTTTTGACTGGTTGATTTTTTCTATCTTTTTCTTAGTCTCGATTTCAGATATTTCTCCCCTTATTTTGCTAATCTCCCCTCTTCTTCTACTTTTAGGATCAGATTGCTCAAGTTTCTCTAAAGCCTTAAGCTGCAATGTTAAGTTATTTATTTCTGATATTTCCATTTTTTTGGATGTAGGCATTAAGAGCTATGAAACCTACCACTTAAGACAGCTTTCATTGTGTCCCAGAGATTTTGGTAAATTGTATTTCCATTATCGTTCACTTTCAGGAAATCTTGAATTTCCTTTTTAATTTCTTCCTGAATCCAGTTCTCATTCAGCATCATATTGTTAAGTTTCCAGGAGTTAGTGTATTTTCTCTTGTTTGTTGTGTTGTGGATGTCCAGCTTTACTCCGTGGTGGTCTGATAGGGCACAGGTTAGAATTTCAACTTTCTTGTATATGTGCAGATTCGTTTTGTGGCCCAATATGTGATCTATTTTGGAAAAAGTTCTGTGTGCTGCTGAGAAAAATGTGTATTCTTTGTACGTGGGTGAAAAGTTTGATAGAGATCTGTAAGGTCCATTTCTTTAAGGGTTTGATTAAGTTCCAAAGTGTCTCTGTTAAGCTTTTGACCTGTTGATCTATCCCATGTTGAGAGGGCGGTGTTGAAGTCCCCAAGAATTATCGTTTGGGGGTTGATTTCTTGCTTTAGACGCTGTAGGGTTTTCTTAATGAATGTGGAGTGGCCCGTATTGGGTGCATAGATGTTCAGTATTGTGAAGTCTTCCTGGTGAATTGTACCTGTGACTAAAATGTAGTATCCACCTGTGTCTCTTATGATTTTCTTTGGTTTGAAGTCTACTTTGTCTGAAAGCATAATTGCTACCCCTGCCTGCTTCCTGGTTCCATTCACTTGCAAGATTTTGGACCAGCCTTTCATTCTTAGGATGTGCCTATCTTTTGTGGTGAGATGAGTTTCCTGAAGGCAGCAGATTGTTAGATTGTGGTTTTTAATCCAAGTTTGTAATCTGTGTCTCTTAGTCGGTGAGTTAATACCATTGACATTTAATGTTATAATGGAGAAATTATTTTTAATTCTGGACATTTTTTACATTTAGTAGACTTCGTAAGCATGTTGTTTGATATTTATGTTTTGGTGTTATTATACTTCCCTTCTGTCCTCCTGGATACGGTTGTTCTTTTCTTCAAGCTTGAGTATCATTTCTAGGATTTTTTGAAGGCCTGGTTTGGTAGACATGTATCCCCTCAAGTTGTCTTTGTGCTGGAAAACTTTTCTTTCTCCCTCAATCATGACAGATAGTTTTGCCAGGTATATCAGTGTGGGCTGGCATTTTTGCTCATTTAATACTTGAAGTATGTCTCTCCAAGCTCTTCTTGCTTTTACTGTTTCCATTGAGTAGTCTTTTGTTATTCTAATAAGTTTACCTTTAAAAGTGAGTTGCTTTTTTTCTCTTGAAGCTCTCAGCCCCTTTTCTTTGTCTTGAATGTGGAGTGTTTTGACTATTATTTGCCGTGGCGATTTTCTATTTTGGTCATATCTGTTTGGAGTGTGAAATGCCTCTTGTATTTGGATGGGCCTCTCATTCTTTAGTTGTGGGAAGTTTTCATTTATGATGAATTGAAATATTTCCTCCGGTGTGGTATTTTGGGATTCTTATTCTGGTATTCCATGAATGTGCATGTTAGGCTTCTTCAGGGTGTCCCATATCTCTTGAATGTTCCTCTCAAGTATCTTTTTGGCTTTAACAATCTCTTCCATTGAGCTTGTTAATTCTCCCACTTTGTCTTCAAGATCTGAAATTCTATTTTCTGCCTCATTAGTTCTGCTGATAAGACTCTCTGTTGAGTTTTGGGTTGAAGATAACTTGTCTTTTAGTTCAATTTTAAACTCTGCCTGAAACTGTTTTAATTGCTCTATACCTATTTTTGTTTCTTGAACTGTTTTTCTCAACTCCTCCAAGTGCCTGTTGTGTTCCTGTTCAAAGTGGTTGATACGGTTATTTAACTCTTCTCGGATTTCCTCTTTCATAGTATTAATCATGGTAATGATCATACTCTGAAAGTTATGTTGGGTCTGGCTTTCATGGCTATTTTCTGTGGATTTGTTCTGGTCGGAATCCCTCATTGTGGGACTGATTCTTTTGGCAGGAGATTGGTCTTCTTGGGTTTTGTTTCTCGTGGATCTGCACTTTGACTTGTACATTGTTGTTTTGTTTTTTAGGACCTTTCAGTTTCTGTGTGTTTTTCACTGAATCAATGTAGTTGGTATTGTTACACTTTCCAGTTATTATTGGTGCTTTCCTTGGATTGGGTATGTTTGTGTATTGTTATTGTTGTATCCTAGATGAGACTACTAGGCTGTTAGTACGTCAGTTAAGTCAGGTTATGTTACCAGGGGGTGAATATTAGTTTGGTTGTGCACTTTTACGATTTAGTATCTTGGTGAAATGTGGGGGTGAGTGGTGTACTCCCTGGAGTTGTATGTTGTGGGGTGGCTGTATGAGAAAGTTGATCTACAGCACTGATACTTTAAAGGATCAGTAAAGTGAAAAGAAAAAGTTTACTTATCTTTGGGCTGTATGAGAAGAATCTCGCCCACGTGATATAATGATTTTAGTAGAGTCCAGATGTATTTCCTGTGTTCCCTTTGTTTCTTAGAATTTTGCTTGAGTTTCCTTTGGACTCTATTGAATTCTGAGTAGCAGTGTGTCTTCCGTGGACCACGTGCATAGGTCCCCGGTGGGCCAGAGAGGCAGAGGGTCTGATGTTGATGGCAGAATTCTTCACCTGCGACCTGGGGGGGGGGCAGAGGCACACGGGGCGGGAGGATGCGAGGTGCTTGGGTCCGGGGCAGGGCCCAGGCTAAGCCGGAGTCGGCCTGGGTGCTCGCCGCCGGGACGCGTGGAGCTCCGGGGTGGTTGAGCTGGGCTTAAACTTACAAATTCAAGTCGATATTTCTAGCTCTGATATATGTATGTTCTTATATTAGAATTTTGTATGCCCTTTTTTTGGGTGGCTGAAAGTATCATATGTGGAAGAAAGTTAAGAGATACACTAGGAGAGAATGAAGCAGTTAACTTGCAAAGACATTGTAGGTGTTATACTGAGTTGAATCTTTCAAATTTATTTGCTTCCTGGGACTTACAGTTATTAAATAAATACCATAGGTCTGTGTCATAATTTAATTGTATAAAATCATTTGTTACTTTATAGCCTAAATAGTGTTTGTCTGCCTTTTAAAACTATTGCAATAACTTTGCTGAAATAGTACCATGTTAGTAAAACCTTTTTATAAACAAAAAAGTGTAATTTACAGAATAAAGCAAACCAAGAGAAATAATGACTGCCAAGCAAGCTCTAGAAAAGATACTTGAAAGAATTACTCAAACTGAAAAGAGTGACCCGAACACAGGAGACTATAGTAAAAATACACCATGATAACAATGGCAGTTAACAATGAATATTAAAACACCAAACACTGAAAAATCAACAAATTGAAGAGGTTCATAAATGCCTTTCAATAATTCTGAATACTGATGGTCCGAATTTTCTAAAGATATAAACTACCAGACTAATTTTTTAAAAAAAAAGCTGACATCTACTCATCGTTGCCTCTAAGACATGTATCTCACTATTGAAAATTGAGAGTACAATAAGGTAAAGGATACAAAAAGTATTATCCCAAAAATATGAAATGAAATAACAAGTAATTACAACTACTCAAATCAAAGCTAGTTGGAATATATATAGAAAGTCACTTCATACTGATTACAAGACAATCCATCATCTTCTCTAATAAACATAAACATGTGAAACACAGGTGCACATAATTTCATACAAAAGTAAAATTAGAAGTAAATCACAGATATCCCAGGATAGTAATAGTAGTGACAGCCATGCCATAGTCCAATAGGATGCAGCTGAGTTAAAAGACATCATAGATCAAATCGCATAAAGACATCTACAGCACATTCCAAACATTGTACAGTGTGCAAAGTCTAGCATCTGCTAAAGGCACAAGATCCTTGGAGACAAAGGATTGGCAGCCACAGCAGTGTTCCTATACTTAAGGGGAACACGGGAAAGGGTTCAGGGAAAGGCCACTGGGTCCTTGTACGTCATCAGAGAGGAGGGCCCAGAGGAAAATCAGGCATGCACAAGAAAGGACTCTCTGGGAATTGGGGCGGGAGGCACTGGGGGATGGGGAGGGAGGGGAGTGGGGAGAGGGAGCAGGGGGTACAGGGGGAGGAGGAGGGAGGGAGGGAACTGGTATACCTATTAAGTTTGT
The DNA here is from genome assembly GCA_023101885.1 of Typhlomys cinereus. Lineage (NCBI taxonomy): Eukaryota > Metazoa > Chordata > Mammalia > Rodentia > Platacanthomyidae > Typhlomys > Typhlomys cinereus. The sequence goes on from JALPQD010000159.1 coordinate 1,895,082, forward strand.
ATGAGCTGAAATAATAATAAAAATGTATTAATAATAAAAAAAAGAAACCCTCAGAATGGTCTCTAAAATAGATCATATAGGAGGACACAAAGCAAAACTTCAGAAATATAAAAAAATGGAGATAATTTCTAGTGCTTTATGTGACTAGAACAGAATGAACAAGAATTATAAAACTAGCCTATGTGTCCCTATCTCATAGTGTCTTCCTAAGAATCTGGAAAGATGAATCAGTGTTCAGTACGATCAATGCAAACAAAAGGACTTGAGGCCAGAGTTCAGCTCTCCAGACTGCACAGGTTGAAGCAGCACAGATCCCACTGGTTGGCATGGTGACCTGCATACAGCCCATTCCCTGAAGGCAGAGCCTGAGAGTTCTAAGAGCAAACTGTCTAGTCAGCTAATCCTTTCAGTGAACTCTAACTTTAGAGATCTAGCCTCAAAGTGGTAAGATAGAGAAATGACAGAAAAGGATTCCCAAGATTACCCTTTAGTCTGCACATGTGTACTCATATGCATACTTATTGTACCATTCTTCATGAAAACACACATACACATGTATCCACCCAACAGTCATGGACATACAAAAAACTGAAACACAAAGCCTATTCCAGAAATGCATGCTAAAATAGTAGATTTAATTATGATTTACATGATTGATTAATTATTAATCTCAGTGAAACCTAGGGTTTCTTTGTACCACTAAATTAAATCAGCATGTCAGGGACACAATTTCTAGAGAGTGATATAGATGCAGAAGACAACTGAGACTGTCAGACAGAGCCTTAGCAATTCTGATCTCATTTAACAGTCACATCTGACACCAGCAATCTAAAATCTGTTGGTGACCAATGAGTCAGAATAAGCAGCCTGACAACTTTTACCATAGGTTTATTTATGTGTCATTTTTCTTGGTCTTTCTAAACACAATTTTTAAAATAAAAATATAGACCAAGTGGCAGCTACTTTATTTAAAATTTAATGTGAAAATGCAGACTCCTATTGAAATTTGTCTGCCTTCATTTCAGAATCAGACACAGTAATTGGTAGAATGGATGGCCAGAAGAATGTGGTAGCTGCTGAGAGCCATAAAAATGCAGAGCAGTTAGTGTGCATCAGATAGAACACAGTTGAAGCAAATAAAGTTTAGATGAGTTGCCTTGATGCTGGCCTTCAATTCATGAATATGAGTAAGCTTTGGAAACAAGTCTAGATATAATGATGAAGTAGAACTATTGTCTCGGAATAAAAAAATCCAGGTTTCCATAGCATTTGTGGAAGATCTGTGGAACTGAACAGAAAGTCTCTGGGATATTACTTTAAGTGAAGAGTAAGTTTTATTTGTACTCCAGCATGAGGAGCAACTTCATGTAAATTATATGTAGGAGAGACCAGACAGGAACAAAAGAAGTCGCTTTCTTCAGACTTGTTGAAGGACACAATGAATTGCAGTCATGTTGCACAGGAATTCTTGCAGAACTGCTTGACTTCACAGCAGACAGGATTTGAAAGAAGAGTCTAAGCCTGAAAGGGACACAGATGTAGTCATTCACAGGAGATAGGATCTGGAGGCTAGCTTTATGGAAGAGTTGTCTGTTCAAATGGGTTTTCAAAATAAAAATCCAAGGGAACGTTACTGGCTTCAAAACATCAGAGGAATCCAAGGATCAGAAACTTTCCTAAGTCATCCTGCCAGTGCAAACAAGTGTAAAATTGACCTCTGAGGCTCTCAGCAGTCAGGCTGGGATGAAACAAGAATCCAATGGAACCACTGCGAGCACTCCATAGACATATTTAAGCATCAATGTAGTTACAATTACATTGCTAGGAAATGATTTGGGACAATGCTTTGTTTTCTACAAAATGGCCAGGCTTCCATGGGACTTACTTAATAAAAACATCTCTTCTATATCCTACAAAGTAATGTACAATGGGAACAGAATAAAATCATGCTTTTATACATCATGCTTTTTTCAATAAAATTCCTTTGACTTAAAGAAATAGAATACCTAAGTCATAAAGGCGTGATAAAAATTATTTTCATTTAGCAAGAAGTGCAAGAGGGTTAGAAGATTATTTTAGGGGAAGACACCTGTGTAGCATGCATGAGATTATGGGTTCAATACAATGCACTTCACTGCAATAAAGGAGTAGAAAGAAAAGGAGAAAAAGAAAGAGGAAGAGGAGGAGGAGGAAGAGAAAGAGGATGCAGTGACTTGGGACAAGTAATTCCAACCTTAAGCCAGCAGTTCACCACTATTGGTAGGATGTGAAGCAGTTGACAACTTCTTTACTAGAATTTCCTTGGCTTTCCGTCATTTCTGCTTCCTTTCTCAGAGTACATGAAACTTTACCTTGTAGGCTACATTAGTTTCAAGATTCACAACCTCAAGCAACAGAATATAAAGGGAAGGATTTGGCTAGTTACTGAAATTTTCTCTATATAAAAGTGAGATACAACATGCTTCACCATGCTTAGAGGCATAATTGGAAAGGTAAAAGTGAAATGAACATTGAGTAAGCTAGCTTGTTCAAGCCCTAGGTCACAGAAGAGAAAAAGAAGTCTGGGAAGAACTGGTAGATACTAAAATTGGATGCCATTAGCAAAAAGAATTTTTATCGTAGTTTTAAGGTGTTAAATAAAAAAGTGAAAGTATTTCTAATGATTGGTGTCATTAGCCAAATTCTTTCCTTCAAAATTTTTATGTTGAAATTTAACTCCACCTGGGCAAGATCATTGATTGCTTTTTCCCCTAGCAGTTTACATAGTGATTTCTGGCACTATGAATGATGGCAAGCAAGGAGGATGCTTCCAGGTCAGGTCCAACTTGTTCTGGCAATGTCCTGTGATGAAGATATGTAGCGTCTCTCTGTGAAAGCTGCAGGCTGCAATAAAAATCACCTGGGCAAGAGGTGACTATCAGTACACAGTGGTATGAATGCTTCAGAACAAGCCTCTGCTTTCTGTTTGGATTTCAGTACTGCTTTTCAGCAAGGAACACATTCCTACTATTGTAATCCAGGCCAGTTTATGGACGGGGAGACCATAGATCCTCAGACGGAACAAACTACTGAAGTTTAGCTCTAAAGTCATGACCTCAAACAGACCTCTAAACATTTATTATTAAACCAAAAAAAAAAAAAAAAAAAGAGAAATTTTCAACACTCAACCAAGAAGCTTCCTTTGTGACTAAAGGTGTTTAATACAGGAAATCACAACTGACCAAAGTTCAGAGAATAAGTGACTATGGATGTCTCAATCCTAAACAGGACATCTAAGTAATCCCCCACCCTAGGGTTCAGGGACCACCATAGAAAAGGGGACTATAAGAATGTAAAAGGGCAGCAAAACTGCGAAAGAAAATCAACAAACCACAATCCAGAAATTCAGAGACTCTATATCAACTACCTAGTACTAGGCCAGCCTAATCTCTCCCCATCCTGAAGCTTAGGGAAATTTGCGGAAGAGGGGGCGGTAAGATTGTTAAGAGCACAGGTATGGAAGGAGCGATGATATGCAAGATACTCCACACAAGTTAGGGCCGAAGCAATCATAATTGGACTTTGCATGCTCTGCGCAATGTCCAACGCACTATTGACCCCACAAAGTCTAGCATTTGCTAAAGGCACCAAGATCCTTGGAGGCAAGGGATTGACAGCCACAGTAGTGTTCTTATGCTTAAGGGGAACACAGGATAGGATTCAGGGGAATGCCCCTGGATCTTTGTACGTCATCGATGAGGAGAGCCCAGAGGAGAGACTGGCAGGCACATTAAAGGATTCTCCCGGGATTGGGGGCAGAGGCACTGGGAGATGGGGAGGGGAGGTGAGGGGAGGAGGAGCAGAGGGGTGGGGTGGGGGGGAGGACGAGGGAGTTTAAAAAATGTAAAAGGGGACTATAATAATAAACTCACTGCATCAATGTGTACTTACACAGACCTGCACAGGATTGAATCTTTTGACATTTCATTATGGAAAGGGAAAAGGGGACTCAGAACTTTTCTCAGTGGTGCACCCATTAATATATCATCAATGTTATGTGTCCAAGCACATAACATTAAAACTCAGTGGGCCACATATGCAGAAAGATAGGAAATTAGGAGGCAGATGGGTAGGGAAGAAGATTTGCAATGGGAAAAGAAGGGATTGAAAGATTGGGTAAAAAGATATACAAATTGCACGAATTATATTGATGCATGAAATTCTAAAAGAATAAAAATAAATTTAAAAAGTAGTTGACAAATTAGGTCTCGGTTTATTGCACAGTAGGATAACTATAATCTACTATTAATATACAACAATTTACCATATATTTCAAAATAACTAGAGGAGTTGAAAGCTTCTCCAAACAGAAATGATGTTAATATAAATAATAAGCATTTGAAGCCAATTGCCTTACACACTGTATATATGTTGCAATTCATCTGTGTGGTTGCTGATAAATGACCATCAAAGGGCTTAAAGGAACAAGGGGTTTATTTTCTTATGATAGCCCAGTTACAGTCCATACTCCAGCTTGACAGGAGAGCATGCACAAACACCATGGCTGAGGGAACTGGCCACACCATCACCACATAATGGCTGAGAAAGGAATGATCCTTACTTACCAAACCAGCATGGCTGGCCAAGTGTACACAAGGATACTGCCTCTCTCAACTAGCTCTCTGTATTTTATTCCAGGGACTAATCCACCCACCTGGGCCTTCCCCATAAGCCAGAGAATCTCCTGCAGGTTTGCTCTGACTTACCCAATCACTAATTCTCCACAAATGTGCCCAGAACTCAAACCCTCAACTGTCAAGTTGGCACCTGTGCCTAACTATAATAATATATAATTTGAGTTATCTTGCTATACATTTTTGCACATTGGTATATATTAATCAAATATAGTGATCAAAAGGTGAAATACTTTCTTAGCAATAATCTAGTTCCAGATTTGAAAATGTATTATTTAGAAATATGTATGCTCTTTAATTGTTAATCCAGGCAAAATAAAGTCATTCATGTGCACTCCATACAATGTGACTGGAAATTAAGACTAGGATACAAACACAGAGTGAAGACTGCAAGAAAACATGGGAGACAATAGCCATACTTAAGCTAGAAAGTCATACACTGAGTTGTCAAAAGAAATCACCCCTACTCATACCTTGAATTTCTAATTTCCAGAACTATGAGAAAATAGATATCTATCATATCCGTGTTAGTTTCACATGACTAGTTAGTTTAATTTTATTGAGCATTGCTGCAACAAAACTCTTGGCCCAAGCAGCTCAGAGGAGAAGGGGTTTAATTGGCCCATAATTCCAGGGTACAGCTGGTCTTTGTGGGGAAGCCGCGGCAGGAAGAGCATGGGGGAAACTGGTCCCATCACGTGCAGTCAAGAGCAGAAAGCAAGGGATGAATGCATGCTTGCATGACTTCAGCCAGTTTTCATCATTTATACAGTTCAGGATGTCAAGTCCAAGGAATGCTTCTGCCTACTTGTAGGCTCTATCTTCTCACATCAATTAATGAAATGGAGACACTCCCCTCCACAGGCATGTCTAGAGGCTGACTTTAACCTAGAGGATTCCTTTCTGGTAGGAATAGATTCCTGCCTCCACAAGTCAAGTTGGCAATACTAACTATCACAAAAATATAAGAAACCAATAAAGTTGGCAACCTGGTAAAGTTCTAATGTGCTTTTCTTTACCTTGGCACTATCAAGTACCAACGGGACCAAAAGACTGGTTGCCGAACAGTTAATTTTACTAATTTTCCTTATTTCTGAGGCATGTTAGTCAGAGTAATTATATGAAAAATACTACAGTGTGTTGTTCTAACTTTAAGCAGCTTAAATCCTAACTTGATGATATGCCAGAATTTGTCGTCTTTATTTATAGAAGAATGGGCTTCAGGATTAAGACTCTAAATATATTTACAGTGCATGAAAGAAATGTATTCTATTGTTTCAGGATTTGAGCTGAGTTTCCAAAGCTCAGAACAATGAATTTCATTCTGTTAGGATGAGTTTCTTTTTAGTTTTCATTTTTATGCACAATCAGAGTGCATTATATGCATATTATATACAAATCATAGCTTTGCATATCAATGAACTTTCTCAACTGAATACACCCCATTATCTATGCTCCATGATGTCCAAAAAAACATGGAGTCCAAAAATATTATCAACTCCTCCCTTGTAACTTGACCTATGATGTCAGGGAAGGGGTAGTTACTTTTTCTTCCTTGAAAATAAAGAACAGGCTTCCTTGTCCATTTTACAATCTTGCTCTTGGTGCTTACCTGGTCTGCTTTATATCCATGCTTGTTCTTCAATAGTATGCTTCATCCTTTGGTTCCCAGAGAGAGCCATATTCAAGGTGTAGCTTTTATAGAGCATTAGAAAGAGGAGACACTAGTGTGGCGTAGAAAGTGCCTCTGCCTGTAGTTAGATGGTATACCCCCCAAGCATATGCACCTTCTGTGGCTGCATTATTGGGTGTTGAGTCAAATCATGGACGGTTTAGTAGCATAATGAGCAAGTATTTGACACCAGGTAATGCCACTTTCTTGACTGGGCTTTATAAGAAGAGAATGAGATCAGATGAATCAGACATCCAAATGGTCTCTATTCTCTTGTCATGTGATAGTCTATGTTCTTCAGAAAGGTCCAAAGAGGCCGGGTAACCCTGATGAATTCTCTTCACTTTGGGTGAGATTCATGAGCTAAAATAAGCCTCTCCTTTTTTGCCTTACTAGTCAGTAGCATTGTGGTACTACGTAACAGAAACTTGAATAGTGTAGTTTTTCATATATAGTGTTTCTAATTACTTTTAGCTTTTTTTCAAATATTGTAAATGACCATTTCAAATCACTATATATTTATTTTATATTCATGCATGTTTTATATATATATATATATATATATATATATATATATGTTTTTAAACAAATTGTATTTACATTGTGTTTATCAGTCACATTCCAGCCAATACCACTAATTTAGAATTTCCTTCACCAAAAAAATTTTAGCATCTCTCATTGCCCTGGCTGAGAATTTTGACTTCCCTCAGATTTCATTTGTCTGAACTTTCCACTTCATCACTGCATTTCTGCTAAATATAGGATTTTAAGTTGATTATATATATTTTTAAGTCTACATTTTAAAGCTATGACTTTATTATTCTCTGGTTCCCATTATCTGTAAAAAAATCAGTAAATTACTACATTGATCCTTTCCCCTCCTATTATAGTATACTTATTTTATTCTTATATGTTCATAATTTTATCTTATCTTTAAATTTCAGAAGTTTTAGTAAACACTCATATGTATTTTGCCTTTTATATCCTGCATGAGATTTCTGAATGGTGTGGTTCTTATCTTAATAACTTTTATTAATTTAGAAATATTTCTGTTGGTACTTCGTATAAATTTTCTTTTATACTTCCTCATTTTTTCCTTGCTGAAAATATAGTTACATATTAAACAAAATATTTTCCCTTTCTTCCAAGGACTTTTTTTAATTTCAGTTATGCTATTTCTGTTTGTACTTGCATCTTTACTGAAGCTTCATATTACTACATTATTTGTACAAATTTTCTTGTAGATGATACAGTAAGCATGTCAGATCATTATAATGTCATATGTATCTCAAAATTTTGTATGGATAGAGCTGGCCCTATACATATTTCTACTAATAAATTTTTTTCATGTAACTTTCACTCCTATTCTTCAGATGTCTAGAAATTCTCATTTCAAACTGTGCCTCAGAGATGCTGTTATGAATAGCTGCTCTGAAGAATTCTGAGTTTGTTGACAAATCAGAGAAGTAACTTTCACAGAACCTTGTGGAAGTTTACTGGTTTCATTAAGGTGTATCTTTTCAAAATTTGTCCTAAATCTTAGAGGGAAATTCTCTTTGTCTTAAAATAAGGTATTTACTTTTAAGTCATGAAATTCGAGCTATTTATCATAACCTTCTGACAAATTTTGAATACCAAACTTGTCCTGCCATTGGAAAACCTCTGAAATCTGTATGTTTGGCTTCTGGATTTGTGTGTGTATGTGTGTGTGTGTGTGTGTGTGTGTGTGTGTTGAGACAATAAGTCCATAGGGGATCAGGGTTAACCAAGAAATTTGAGGATAATTTGCATGCTGACTTTTAAATATCTCCTTATGTATGACTACTTTTGGATCTTTCTTCTTACTAGTTAGCAACTATTATTTTTATTCAATGGCTTGAAGAGCTGTTGTATTTAAACCTTATCTCCTGGTTCAGAGTGTGATTCTTCCTTTTTACTCCTGAATTATCTTGTGTTTCCATGATATTTAAGCATGTAGTTAAGACTGCTTTTTAAATTCCAGGTTTTTCTCTCCAACTGAATTTCCAGTTTTTGATGAGTTTAACTGTTGCTTTACTGATTTCAGACATTATCCCATTTTCCTATAAATAAAAGCTTATAGTACTGTGTTATTTTGGCAAGCCATATGCATGATTAATAGACATTTTTCTGTTTATTGATTTGTATGTGTAATTACATGATACCTATAATAATGAAAATAAACATGTCTATTGTTTATATGGCTGTTTTACACAACTAGGCCATGGAACTACAATTAGAAAATATTTGAATACCAGAGGTAAATGGAAAGCAGAATCCATTATCTTTCAGAGATATTATCCAGTGGGTAAGAAAAGAATTTCTAATTGATGGGAGTTTTCCTAAGAATATCTACTTCCTTTTTAGATTTTATTAATCAGTTTAATAAAGTATCTGCACTTACATATCATGTTTCCATTTTTGAGCAAGAAACTTTTAAATGAGACGCATAAAACATGAATCTTGCTTTGAGAAAACTATAGTTAAATTTGGGAGATAAGACAGTCATACAAACTATGCATAATATGAGTTAACCATACACAGTTCCAATAGGCACTATAATTATGGTTCAAATGAATAGAACTGACAGAAAATTTATGCTTTTAAATGAATCATAGAACTGGTTCAAATGAGGAAGGAAGCAAGTGGAGTGGAGAACTCTGTCACAGTAGCTCTAGTCAAGCCACTGTGTCATTTACAAGGCTAGTCCAAAGTGTATATCAAGTATCAATATTAAATATCACCCACAAATCAGCCCAGATATCCAACACTGGATGAATGGATAATGAAAAATAGTATATAGTATTCATCTGTCAAGGAAATGAAATTGTGGAATTCCCTGGTGAATGGATGGAACTGGAAATTAAAATATTGAGTGAAATATCCCAGACACAAAAAGACAAGTGTCACTAACTTTGAACCTTCAGGATGATACTGACAATTAGAAATTCCTATAATACCCATAAACTAGAAAGTAGCATAAGTTGAAGGGAATAGAGAATGGAAAAGAACCATAAAAGAGAGAACATAATTTAACACATTTCCTGGTACTTAAATCAGACACCCATCAATAGGAAGACTGGACTCTGGGAGGAAATAAACTTCTTAGTGTTAACTCTAAATACTTCCTAATAAGCTACTATTTAAATGCTTGTTATTTTCCTCTAGATCAAAGAAGCATTCAACACTCAACCAAGAATTTCCCATGTATAATGGAATATGCAAAATGCAGAAGCTACAATGGTCCTTAATATAAAGAAAATATTTCTGTGGGTACTCATCCCTAATCAGGACATCAGAACCAACTCCCATCCCAAGGCTCAGGGAACCTTTCAGAAGCTGGGGCGGTTAAGAATGTAAAAGCCAGATAACAAAGGAGGCAATGACAGACACTAGCCATTATTCATGTCAGGGTTGTTGAACTGAAGAACTTGATGTAATATTGTTTACTTCCACTAGACCTCTACAAGAGCTCGTCTAGCAAGACATTGCCATGGAATAGAGAAGATTCCAATAGACATGATGCTTCGCGAAGGACTGTATGGGACTGGTGGCAGATAAAAGAGAGGGTACACTCCTGTACTCTAAAGTTTATACCACTGGTAGGTCTGGGGTTGCAGGCATCCTAGAAGTGACCCATTGGTTAGCACATGTAGGAGACTTGAAAAAGAGAGGAAAATGAACAGAAGAGGAGAACAGGAGGGTTGGTAAGGAATGCATGGTGTAGAAAAGTAATGAGCTATAAAAATGCATAAAACTCATTGTTGATATATGTTAAAAATAAAGTTAATGTAATAAATAAATATCACCAATAAATATCAATATATCAACTTCTCGCCCAGTTATTTTATTGTAAGAAATATAATGAATTAGCTATGATCTCCTTATGAGAGATTATTGTAAACACAGCAGAAATATAGGAAGATTATTCCAGTTCCCCTCCAAAACATTTACACTGAGAACAGCCATTCCATTCCTTCCTACAAATACTCTTCCTGAAATATATTTCAGTCTCTCTGTGTAGGAAATATCATGTGCATCTTCTTTAAAGACAGAGAAGGGAAAAATTAGGTCAGGATCATATCTCATAACCACCTTCTCATACTTCTAAAACTTTATAAATGGATTGATTATCTTTTTTCCAAAATAGCTTTAATTAGTGACCTGATACCAGTGTTCTCATCTGTGGCACCATTGATTCAGGGAGGTCCTAATCGGGGCTCCCGAATCTAGGAGTTCCAGTTAGAGACAAGCCCAAACAAGTACAGTCAAGCCTTGGACATGTCCCAACAGAGGAACCGCGCAGGTGGAGGGATGAACAACTAATGGGAAGCAGCACATGTAACCTGCCTCTACAATGGACATCTAGTAAACAGCTAAATGATTGGTGGCTCCCCACCCCCTAGCCGAGAGGTGACAACACCTGATTGGACCCCTGAGCCTATATAAACTCAAGCACTTCCTGATACAAAGGAGTCTGCATCAGCTCTTCCTCTACTTGCGTCTCGCCTGACTCATGGTGTCTGTGTAGTAACTCCGCACCTCTCACCCCTTCGCCTTGAGCTCCGAAGCCCCTGCCCATTTTCCCCCTCTTCCCCCAGCTGGCCCAGCGGGGATTCAGCAACACTCATCTAATCACAGGTAGAATTCCTGTTTTATGTTTGTTAATGATAGTTTGCAAGGTGAATAATAAAACTCATTATAACTCAGAGTGGTCAATAATATATAAACAGTCACCAAGAACATTACTGAAAAACCCTTTGAAAAATGTCTTGCTTAAAATACTTTACTTTTTTATAAATGTGTGAGAAAAAGAGAGAAGAAAAAGAGGAAGATGAGAGAGAAATAAGAGAGAAAAAGAAAGTGAAAGAAGAAAGGAAACAAAGATAGGAAGGAAACAAAGACAGGAAGAAGGAAGGAGGGAAGGAGGGAAGGAAGGAAGGAAGAAAGGAAGGAAAGAAGGAAGAAAGGAAGGAAGGAAAGAAGGAAGGAAGGAAGGAAGGAAGGAAGGAAGGAAGGAAGGAAGGAAGGAAGGAAGGAAGGAAGGAAGGAAGGAAAACATTTTGCATGGCATACAAGTGAGATTCAGGTTTTGAAGGTTAGTAAGCACACACTTTACCCACCAAACCATTCTACCACCTGCTAAGAAAACTTTCTAAAGTTTACTTTTATGCAATTCTTCCAGTTATTTGTTTTTCATGGAATTTTTTGATGCCTAGTAGTTAGGCCAGTAAGAAAAGTGATGAGAAATTTTTAACTGATTGGGGGGGGGATTATAGCCTTCTGGTTCATAAGTAACTATCATTGTTATTCACCAGATCTCAGATCCTTTCTTTCTGTCTCAGTTCCCCTACTCAGGGTGTGCTCCATTCTGTACTCCTGTATTTTCTTTTCTGTCAATGTTATATTATCTTCTGAGTTCATCTTTTCTTCTTAAATCCAAATTGAATTTCCAGTTTTTAAAGTGTGGCAAAAGTGTTGAGGAACATGATTAACATATGAAGGCTTACAATGGGAAAGGGAGAAGAGGTAGGAATGGGCAATAAGGAATTAAAAATCAAATAAATGTATTGTATTTTTATATGAAATTAAAAATAAAATTTAAACATTATTTAAAACAGATGTAAAAATGTAAAATATTTAATAAGAAATACTGAAGAATTGATTTTTTTTTTAAAAAAATATAACTCATCTCTTAAAAGTTATCTCTGATGAACACGTTGGGTCCCTGATACATATTCATATATGAATTTTATGTTATACTAGGCAATTCTGAAGGAGGAGATGAAGCAATTACACCTCACTTGCCTATTAACTATTTGAATTACTTTGTATGCAATGCTCTGCATAATTTCTAGGAATATAAAGATCACATAAATTGAAACAAAAAAATAGCATATGTAAAACAAGCCAGTTGGAAACCCTTTCCCACAAATAGACCATGTGCAAGAACAGTGCTCCATACACAAACAGAGAGTAGGCACTTAGAAAAGGTAGTGGCACTTGTGGCCTGGCACTGCTGAGCCGGTGCCTCTCCCCAGCCCACTAGCCCACTTTGCCCATTCAAGGGAGTGTCTTTCTTTATCTCAAGAAACTCTGTCTACTTTCATCACTTGGTGTCTTGAAACACTTCCTTGTTCTGAAACACAAGATCTTGGTAACTTCAGCCAGCAGCCCCAGGACTCTGATCTCTACTTGTACACCTGGGGAGCCAGTCTAAAAGTGAAATCCTGCTCCTTCTGCTTTTCTTCTGTTTTCATATTTCTCTTTCACTTTCTTGAGAGAACTTTAAAACAGTGTGAATATCCCAACAGGAGTCAGATGACCGAATAGGGTAGAACTCTGGTTACGCTCTTTCCCTTTCATCCTTCTGCTACCTACAGTGATCCATGGCACTCTAGGGGATACCGAGGGGATTTTAGATCTTCTTTCCCTCTCTATTAGGACATAAGCCAGGGATAAGAAGTATACACTAGCCAGTTGTTGACAAACTTACACTTTACCCTGGGAGGCAGCTACCCAGAGGCTCTGCATTTTGTAGGAGGCCATGTGGAGATACAGTACCCTAGTACCAATTCTGGGAAACATGTCATCCCTTCGGGCATTATACTCCACACGAGCGGTCCCACTGACAACATGGGTGTTCATATAACAACAGCCATGCTCAAGTTAACAAAGATTGCAGTGTCTTAGTGGATGCTCAGGTCCCTGGTCCTAGAATTTCCTGTGGGTTGGTATTCATCCACCCACTTCTTTTCTTCCTCCTTGTGCTCTTCCCACCATCTCCTTAGATGCCTTCAGGGATGAGAAGACTCAAGCACTCTAGGTAACTATAATCAACATCACACCTGACTGTGAGATATTTCCCAGATAACAAGACATTTCCTAGAGCATTGGATACAAAGTGGGGGTTTATGAACCCCAAGTTTCCTTGCATTTTTAAACTGATGGTCCTTTTACATCAGAAAGCTAAAACAAATTTATAGAAGCAAGCCTCTTATCTGAAACTGGAAGTGAAATAGCTCTGGACTCTCTTTAGATTTTGTAAGGGGACAAACTGTTCTACCAAGGGTTAAAAAAAAATAATATGCTCTTACCAGGAGCCATAGGAAATTAGACAAAAATCCTAATACCAGTACTTAGGACTTTTCCCAGAACCAGATATGTGGTACCTCCTGAACTAACGGTTAGAGAGATATTGAGAATCCCCAGAAAAATATTGGCTTTCGCCACTGCTCTTAGTTGCTCTCCAGAACCTGAGAATAATACTCTAAGGCTGACAATACCACATTCATTAATCAAAGTACATGGAGAAAACAAGCTAGAACTGATCTGGAAGCTTCCGCCTTCCTAACCAGTTTTCATAGTACAAAAAGTATTATGCAGGCTACCTGGGAAGAAAAGCAATAAATAGTCTCACCCTGCTGTGGGGCTGTAGAAACACTGCAACAACCATGACTGCATGCAGAATTACCCCCAATGCCTGGAAATAGATGGAAAGAGAATCCCAACCCAGATTTTGAATACTCCAGGTAGGCAAGAGAAATGTTTCTCTCTGCTCCAAAGAGTATAGTACTTGTCTCTACACTCTGTATCCCTTGGACTAAGCATTATGGTACAGCCTCAAGGACCAGAGTAAGGTCAATCCCGAAAAATCTCTTTTTAAGTCTAATATTTACTGTAACACTGTCACAGAATGAAAGCTAGAACTATAGCATCACCATATAATAGCTGGACCTATTTTGCAGGAATCATGGGAAGTGGCCTAAGGTGCCTTACATAAGCTCATTGCCTTCATGGCCATACCAAATTAGGTATATGCAAAGAAGTGAAAACAGAAGTGTAAAACTCTAATACCCTGGATGGCCTTGTCTGCATAGATCTTGTTTCCCAATGGAAACAACAGATAAGAATCAATGGAAAAATCTTCTCCCATTTCGTAGAACACCACCATAGCTTTATATTCTCCCATTTATTATAATGTATCAAAAAGGAGACACTTGTCGTCTGTCTACTTCTGTCTCTATAGCACCCTCACTAAGGGAAATGTCTGGAAACTCAGGGACAATTAAAGTCCATGTTCCTTTTGAGTCCTGGGCCTTCAGCAATACAAGGGAAAGCTATAAAGCTTCTCTGATGACACCAGGAACATCATTGAGAAATTTCTCACTAAGAAATTTCATACAGACTTCATAAAAAATTTCTATCTACATGTCAAAATAAGCTCTTGTCTTCCTGATACCTTCTAAAATGGCTAAAACCCTTCTTTCTCCTACTGAGCCTATTTGCCAAACTGTTTTTCTTTTTGCTGCCCAAAGAAAAATTTTAAAACTTGCTAACCCAAATAATTATATTAGACGAAGAAGTTTAGATAAATGAGAATCTCTTGCCCTACAGAATCAGCTATTTGACCCTGCCTTCATGGTGTTCCATAACCAAAATCTGGTGGAAATGACCAACCCTTTTGTGACTGCCTTACAAAAGTAAAGGCATTATAGAGCCCAAGAATTAATCATTTCTCCAAAGACAGGGATTATATGTAATATGCAGAAAAACAAAAGACAGTCTTATAAAGCCTCGAGAATTATATGTAACAAAGATTATATGTAACATATATACACATACATATTAATACAATTATGCCATATATACTCATGATTATGTCCATATAATTGTTTGCATGTCATTTTTCATTAAGACAACATGGAACAAAATCGATTCTGCCCTTAGAGTTTTCTAAAATAATAGTAACAAATTTTATGATCACTTTGACATTATTACATACTAAAATATTTTTTAAAAATTCTTTGAATGCCTAATTCAAAATATCTGTCTGTGTAAATACAAGTGCTTGTGGATATGTACATATCTGTCCTCAAAGACTGCAAGCAGAATCAAGATGTGTATATATAGGGGAAATTTTTAAAGAGTAAATGAAAATGTTTTTAAATGTTTACAAGTATATATGTATGAGATTTTTCAATATATAAATATATTTTTAACATAATAAAACTATTAAATGGTATTCTCAAGTGTTTAGAGATTATATGTTTGTACACATATATATTCTTTTTTTTTTAAATTTTTTATTATTATTATTAATAATAATAATGTCTGTGTATGTGTAGAACCACGGACGAATTCGCGAGCCACCATGGACGCCTCCACCTCCTTCTGCCCCGGGATTCACAGGCTCTGCCCCACCAGGACCAGAAGCGCAGGCCGCCCCCTGCTTCCGCCTGGCGTCTATACGTGGGATCTGGGATCTGAACTCAGGACCTTCCGCCTGCAAGGCGGAGGCTTAACTCCTGAGCCACCTCTCCAGCCCCTGTACACATATATATTCTTAAAGTTCACAAATATATAAAAGTCCTGATGAAGAATTATAAACCTTTTATGTTTAACTTCTTAAAACCTCCTAAAATGATCTTTGAAAATCTGTAAAATGGTTCATTAAACTTTAGAATGATGCTTATTTAAATAAAGCAATAGTATTGGAGTCATAAGCTAAAATTTCATTAGCCCATGAGATTTAACATTTGGAGAGATGGATTTTGATAATTATTTCCTTTCAAAAGGGATCTAAAATTTTAATTAATTTTTATTTATTTTTTAAGCCAAGATTAACAGAAAAATAATAGGACATAAAATGTTTTATGTTCATCAAAATGTCTCTAAATAATGTGCATTAAGAGCTTCTTTATTGGTCTAAAGAGATGGTTCAGGGCTAAAGCTTTTTCCTTGCAAACAAATTAAGATCCCCACATCCTATGTAAAAATACAGGGTGGAAATGGAAGAGACTTGCAATTCTAACCCTAGAAGGTGGAAACTGGAAACCCCAGAGTAAAGCATTAAGAGATCAATACAGGATGATTCCTCATATCACCCTTGGACCTGCACAGGCACACACACTCAAGGGTCCACTTAAGTACACACACACACACACACACACACACACACACACCTTCAAAAAGAATTTGCTTTGTTAGAATAAGTCCTATGGATTCTTTCCAGAAATACCATTAATATGCAAGTGTTAAATTTAAGATACTTATAAATGCTGTTATCTATATGTAAAATGGTGAAAAAATGGTGAACATGTGTGTTTGTCAATGATCTTTGTGTTAAATTTCCTTTTCACAATGAAAATTATAGGAGATATTGTTGTGGGGTGACTGCCTATTAGGCATAGAAACTCCAAAAGCAAATTCTGATGAAAGAGCCAATGTTTAGTACTCTAGCTAGAAGACCCCATTCTCTGTCAAAAACCATGAGTCAGAGGCCATGAAAGACACATTATATGCACATCTTGGTTAAACAGAAGAGAGAAAAGAAAAAAGAGAAAAAAAGGGAGTGTGTTGTCAATGATAGTCTTTTATTAATATTTCATCTTTTTTCAATATAATTCCAATATATTAACATTTAAACTCTAGGTAAACTTATTTCCATGTAATAAAATTGATGATATCAGTTTAAGACAATAATCATACTTTACATATTTAAGGAAAAATTTTAACTTATAATATCAACTCATAAAATCTATCACTTGATGTGCTTTTCTTTCAAAAAGAGAATTTTTAATTTCCTTATACAATTTAAACTAAAGAAAGAGAAGGTAGCAGTTTTAAACCCAGCTGCTATTATCTGCTGAGCTTAAAGTCAGATCAGTAATCAGATTGTACTCTGTACTTGTAGAATCAAGTTATCTAACTGTTATGCTGAGTCATCTTTAAAAGTACAGATTTTACTTTTTTAACATTATTTGTGTGTGTGTGCGTGTGTGCGTGTGTGTGTGTGTGTGTGTGTGTGTGTGTGTGTGTATTAGAAGGAACTGTGTGACCCTATGGACAACCAAGGGTGACTTAAGGAATCATCTTAATTGCTTTTACTTCCTTTTTGCTTGGCTCTGGGATTTTCCAGGCTTGGCCCACCAAGATCAGAAGTGCAGGCTGCTGCCATTTCTGCCTGGTGTTTGTATTTAGTACCTGGGATCCAAACTCAGAACCTTCTGCTTATAAGACAGAACCCTGCAGTATCTCTTTAGCCCAGAGGTACTGATTTTAGATTAAATATTGCTACTAAAAATTATCTATTTATCAGTTTAAATTAAAACTGATAAAAACAATAGAATCTTTTCTTATTCTTTCTTTG
Organism: Typhlomys cinereus; assembly: GCA_023101885.1. Classification (NCBI taxonomy): domain Eukaryota; kingdom Metazoa; phylum Chordata; class Mammalia; order Rodentia; family Platacanthomyidae; genus Typhlomys; species Typhlomys cinereus. Next base: position 1,912,597 of record JALPQD010000159.1, read on the forward strand.
GAAAAAACCGTATGTGTATAACTGTAGGTCATATTATTATAAGGTTGGTATGGTAACAAATTGGCTTGTAAGTAAAGGTTACATATGTTAGACTGTTAAATTATCTCAAATTCATCTTAGTTCATAGTATAACTCAAATTTTAAAATAGAAAACAAAAAAGTATAGGATAAAGAAGAATATCAGTCAGGATGCTATTTAGAAAAGATCATGGTCTTTATCTGGCTCCATAAGTATTATAGGGATGGAGCTGGCTTTCAGGACATAATGGACCTTGCTCCAGGGCATATCAGTCTTTCCTTAACAACCGTCCTGCTAGGCTCGGCTGTGACTGCATCCCAAACATTGAGACAGAGGTGTGGACAAAGAAGACATATGCAGTAAGCAGAGATACCAGGACTTTATTCTGTTTGGGTTGCCTTATGGACCCAGATGAAAAGTAAATGGATTTTAACAAAAGCAGTTTCGAAGACACTGTTATAGTAGGACTTAAGTCATTAACTAATTAGTTAACTTAAATTCATTGTTTAAAGAAATCTTGGCCAGATGGATAGCTAGCTCAGCAGGTAAGGCTCCTATTCACAAACCTGAAAACCTGAGTTTGATTCTCAGAGACCCACAGTGTGAGAACTGACTTTGAAAGATGTCCTCTGACCACTCTGCTTTAACAATTGCACAAATGTTTGTGTGACACAGACTTATAGCTTGGATTCAACATCATGACCAAAAAATTCTCTGTTTCTAAGAAACACACCTCACTGTGAAAGATAGATACTTTCTCAAAGCAAGAAGATAGTCAAAGTATCATATAAAAGATCATACACCATGATCAAGTCATATTCATTCCAGGAATGCAAGGATGGTTTAAATATGTAAATCAATAAATATAATTCACCATATTAACAGACTTAAAAATAGAAGTCATATGATCCTCTCAATAGATACAGAAAAGACCTCTGACAAAATTCAACATCCTGCATCATAAAAGCTTTGGAGAAAACAGGAATGAAAGGGACATAGCTCAACACAATAAAGGCTCAGTATGACAAGCCTAAAGCAAAGGCTGGTCATTTTTCACCTCTCTTGTTCAGTATTGTTTGCAGTCCTCGCCAGAGCAACAAGGTAAGAGAAGGGAATAAAATGAATGAAAATAGCAAAGGAAGAAGTTAAAGTGTCCTTATTTGCAGATGATATGATCTTGTACTTGAGAGATGCACATGATTGCACCAAGAAACTACTTGAATTAATAAACATTTTCAGTAAAGTGGCAAACTACAAAATCAACATATAAAAATTAGTGGCTTTCTTATACATCAGAGATAAACAAATCGAGAAAGAAATGAGGGGATAAATCCAGTTCATCATAATCTCAAAGAAAAGAAAATACCTTGGAAAAAACATAATCAAGGAAATTAAAGGTCTATACAATAAAAACTATAAAACATTGATGAAAAAAATTAAAAAGGATTCTAAAATGTGAAAAGATCTCCCACAGTCATGGATCTATAGTATCAATATTATGAAAATGACGATCATACCAAAGGCAATATACAGATTCAATGCAAGCCAAAGCAAAATCCCAATGCAATTCTTCACAGTACTAAAATAAACAATCTTAAAATTCATATGGAAAAACAAAATATCCTGATTAACCAAAATAATCTGGAGGTAAAAAATATTGCTGGAGGTATTGGTATGCCTGATTTCAAACTCTACTATACAGCTATAATAATAAAAAAAAAAACCTCAAAACTGGCACAAAAAACAGATACATCAATCAATGAATAAGAACAGATAACCTAGATGTAAACTCCCATACATACGCCAATTGATTTTTGACAAATATGTGAAACATAAATTGGGGAAAAGAGAGCATCTTCAAAAAGTGGAAAATTGGTCATCCACATGTAGAATGATGAAAATTAAATTCTGCTTCTCACCTTACACAAAAAGCAAATCCAAACAGGTCAGAGACTTCATTGTTAAACCCAAAACCCTGAAACTGTTGGAAGAAAGAATAGGAAGTGCACTTGAATTGATAGGCCTGGGAAAAGATTTTTCTAAAGAGAACAGCAAATGCCCAGGTACTAAGACCAATAATTAACAAGTAGGACATCGTGAAATTAAAAAGCTCCTGTTCTTCAAAAGAAACTATTAATTGCACCAAAAAACCCACAGAATGGGAGATAATCTTGCTAAATATCAATCTGACAGAGGATTAATCACTAGAGTATACAAATAACTTAAAAAAATAAACATCAGGAAAGTAAGCATCCTAATTAAAAAATGATCCCTGGATCTAAATAGGGACTTCACACAAAAAGAAATGTAAATGTCAAGTAAATATCTTAAAAATATGATCATCTTCCTTGGTCATTAGAGAAAACTACCCTGTGATACCATCTTTTGCCAATCAATATGGTTAAGATAAAGAACATAAGCAATAAAGAATGCTGGTGAGGATGTGGAGAAAAAGAGAACACATAGCCTTTGCTAGTGGGAGTATAAACTAGTACAAACACTTTGGAGATCAGTGTGGAGGTTCCTCAGAAAGTTAAAAATGGAACTACCATATGACCACCAATACTACTACTAAGAATATTCCCAAAAGACTCTACATCTTATTACAAAGACATTTGTTCATCTATGTTTATTGCAGCTCTAGTCACAATAATAATTTTTGTCGACAAATGAGTGGGCAACAAAAATGTGGTACATATACACAATGGAATGTTATCCATTCCATCAGGAATGATAAGATTATGGAATTTGCTGTTAAATGGATGGAACTGAAAAATAAAATATTGAACAAGGTATCTCAGAAACAGAAAGACAAACGCTGCATATTCTCTCTTATATTAGATACTAGCATTGATCTTCTGACCAAAGTTGGCTTGAAATTACTGTAAGAGCCAGAAAATTAGAAAGGGATCAACAAATGGAAGGTGGGAAGGAAGGGATTGTTAGAATAAAACTTTCCGAGGGGAAGTTTAAGATATCATGGCAGATAGGTTGAGGTAGGGAATAAAGGAAAAATGTATGTTGGTGGGAGGCATAAGGGGATAGGCTATAGGAGGGGTGAGGGACTAAAAGGAAAACCCTAAGATTGTGGGATGGATCCCATAGGAATCTCCTACATTATTTAGTATGTCAAAAAGAATTTTAAAAAAAGAAGAAAATTGGATATTCCTTATGCAGAGGAGCACAGAGAGAAGAAAACAGGACAAAACAAAGCAATTCCTTGAATCAGTCCTCTTAGAAGCCAGTGACAATTAAAACTACATTAGAAGTAGCAGGAACATGACACTTCCTGATAAATTGATGGTCAAAGAGTTCTCAAAGACCCCCAAATATTATAGGCTTGTGTCATTGCTCTTAGTTTCCCTCCACAAAACTGACAATAAGACCCTATTACCATATGCAAGACATATGTATCATTGGACATGGACAAATACATCACCAGGAACTGGGTTGAGACCTTATTCCTTACTGGATAGCATACACAGTATCAAAGAATACTGTAGAAGATATTGGGGGAGAAAAAAAATCAAATGCCTTATCAATCTGTGAAATCTGCAGGTTACAATAAAAATCACCATGGCAACAGGTGATTAGTATAATAGTGGCATAAGTATCAAGGTGACAAGAAACAGCTTTCTGATTGGACTCAAGGCCGCTTTTCAAAATGGAACTCATTCCTTTCACTGTTAACTAGAAAAATAACCTATAAAAGGGAAGGAAATAGATCACCGATTATGAACCTATAGGTAGAAAGACAACACACCAAACTTCTCTGTAAATACCTGTTGTTTTACTTGTAGATTGGAAGAGCACTCAACTTAGAAGCCTTCTTCTACAACAGAAGAAGATCTCAACAACCAGACAGGATACAACCTAGTGCAGTAGAACAGTGAAACAGACAACAGTTGACCACAATGCAGAGAACTCAGGGACCTGCACTGTTTACCCAGAAGCAGGCCAACTAAAGCTCTCCCGATCTTAAGGTTCAGAAAACCTTGCAGAAGAGGTGGCGATAAGATTGTAAAAGCCTAAAATTCAGGAGGTCCACCGCAGGACAAGACACTCCACTCAAGGCAAGGCTGCTGCATTCAGGAACTCACTGCAACGAGATTTGTCTTTGAATTGAATAATGGGTGACATATCAACATGCCCCTATAGTCTGGTGAAAAACTCAGGAGACAGAATCACACGCTTGCAGCAGAAACACTAGGGCTAGGGTCATACTAATGAAGGGGAATGCTCTCATCAGTGGGTCTGCCCACGATGAGGCACTTAATCTTCCACAGTGGTCTGAACCTCCATTGGATGATCCAGAAGTAACCCCAGGACTCATAGAAGCAGACAGACAGAAAGGTGGGAAGGAATGAAATGGATTGATAAAGGGACGGAAGAGGGGGAAGATATAGGGAGAGGAAGGGAGGAGTCAGGGATAATTACTCTGTATTATTGTATTACTGGGAAAAAATAAACAAGTGTCTGTTGAAGTTAAAAATGTATGAGTCAGCCCGCCACTGCCCCCAGCCCGTCCAGGTCCCAGGTGAGTCCACCTAGCCCCCCCAGGTGCCTCCGGTTTTGCCTGGGCCCCGCCCCGGACCACAGCCCCTTTCTTCCTACGGCCCACTGGTCCGCCCGACCAGACAGGACTTGCTCACATTCCTCCATCCCTGGAGCTTGGGTGGGCCACTAAGCCAAGTCCCATGTCCCAGGTGAAGAATTCTGCCATCAACATCAGACCCTCTGGCCCACCAGGGACCTACACACGTGGTCCAGGGAAGACACACTGCTACTCAGAATTCAATAGAATCCAAAGGAAACTCAAGCAAAACTCTAAGGGACAAAGGCCATACATCTGGAGTTCTATACAATCATCCTATCACGTGGGAGAGATCCTTCACATCCAGCCCAAAGATAAGTAAACCTCCTTTTTTTCACCTTACTGCTCCTTTCTAGTATCAATTGCTGTAGATCAACTTCTCCATACAGCCACCCCAAAAACATATACAACTCCAGGGAGTACACCACTCACCCTCACATATCACCAAGATACTAAATCATAAAAGTGCACTACCATACTAATATTCACCCCTTGTCTACTTAACCTGACTTAACTGATGTACAAACAGCCTAACAGCCTCATCTAGGTAATTACAATAACAATAGACAAACATACCCAATCCAAAGCAAGCACTAGTAATAACTGGCAAGTGTAATAATACCAACTAAATTAGTTCAGTCAAAAACACACAGAAACTGAAAGGTCCTAAGAAACAAAACAACAATGCCCAAGTCAAAGTGCAGATCCACTAGAAACAAAACCCAAGACCACCAATCTCCCTCCGAAAGAATTAACCCCATAATGATGGATTCCGACCAGAACAAATTCACAGAAAATAGCCAAGAAAGCCAGACCCAACATAACGACTTACAGAGTATGATCATTACCATGATTAATACTATGAAAGAGGAATTCCGAGAAGAGTTAAACAACCGAATCAACCACTTTGAAAAGGAACTCAACAGGCACTTGGAGGAGTTGAGAAAAACAGTTCAAGAAACAAAAATAGGCATAGAGCAGTTAAAACAGTCTCAGGCAGGGTTTAAAATTGAACTGAAAGACAAGTTATCTTCAAACCAAAACTCAACAGAGAGTCTTATCAGCAGAAAAAATGAAGCAGAAAATAGAATTTCAGATCTTGAAGACAAAGTGGGAGAAATAATCAGGTCAATGAAAGAGATTGGTAAAGCCAAAAAGATACTGGAGAGGAACATTCAAGAGATATGGGACACCCTGAAGAAACCTAACATGCGCATTCATGGAATACCAGAACAAGAATCCCAAAATACCACACTGGAGGAAATATTTCAAATCATCATAAATGAAAACTTCCCACAACTAAAGAATGAGAGGCCCATCCAAATACAAGAGGCATTTCACACTCCAAACAGATATGACCAAAATAAAAAATCGCCACAGCAAATAATAGTCAAAACACTCCACATTCAAGACAAAGAAAAGGGGCTGAGAGCTTCAAGAGAAAAAAAGCAAGTCACTTGTAAAGGTAAACCTATTAGAACAAAAAATGACTTCTCAATGGAAGCAGTAAAAGCAAGAAGAACTTGGAGAGTCATACTTCAAGTAATAAATGAGCAAAAATGCCAACCCAGACTGATATATCCGGCAAAACTATCTGTCATGATTGAGGGAGAAGGAAAAGTTTTCCAGCACAAAGACAACTTGAAGTGATACATGTGTACCAAACCAAGCCTTCAAAAAATGCTAGAAATGATACTCAAGCTTGAAGAAAAGAACAAGTATATCCAGGAGGACAGAAGGGAAGTATGATAACACCAAAACATAAATATCAAACAATACACTTACAAAATCCACTAAACATAAAAAATGTCCAGAATTAAAAATAATTTGTCCATTATAACATTAAATGTCAATGGTAATAACTCACTGACTAAGAGACACAGATTACAAACTTGGATTAAAAACAACAATCCAACAATCTGCTGCCTTCAGGAAACTCATCCCACCATAAAAGATAGGCACATCCTAAAAATGAAAGGCTGGTTCAAAATTTTGCAAGTTAATGGAACCAGGAAACAAGCAGGGGTAGCAATTATGCTTTTGGACAAAGTGGACTTCAAACCAAAGAAAATCATAAGAGACACAGATGGATACTACATTTTAGTCACAGGTACAATTCACCAGGAAGACTTCACAATACTGAAATCTATGCACCCAATACGGGCCCTCCACATTCATTAAGAAAACCCTACAGCATCTAAAGCAAGAAATCAACCCCCAAACGATAATTTTTGGGGACTTCAACACCGCCCTCTCAACATGGGATAGATCAACAGGTCAAAAGCTTAACAGAGACACTTTGGAACTTAATCAAACCCTTAAAGAAATGGACCTTACAGATCTCTATCGAACTTTTCACCCACGCACCAAAGAATACACATTTTTCTCATCAGCACACGGAACTTTCTCCAAAATAGATCACATATTGGGCCACAAAATGAATCTACACATATACAGGAGAGTTGAAATTCTAACCTGTGCCCTATCAGACCATGACGGCCTAAAGCTGGACATCCACAACACAACAAACAAAAGAATATACACTAGCTCCTGGAGACTTAACAATATGATGCTGAATGAGAACTGGATTCAGGAAGAAATTGAAAAGGAAATTCAAGATTTCCTGAAAGCGAACGATAATGGAAATACAACTTACCAAAATCTCTGGGACACAATGAAAGCGGTCCTAAGAGGGAACTTCATAGCTCTTAATGCCTACATCAAAAAAAAAATGGAACCATCAGAAATAAATAACTTAACAATACAGCTTAAAGCTTTAGAGAAACTAGAGCAATCTGATCCCAAAAGTAGTAAAAGAGAGGAGATTAGCAAAATAAGGGGAGAAATATATGAAATCGAGTTTAGGAAAACGATAGAGAAAATCAACCAGTCGAAAAGCTGGTTCTCTGAAAAAATCAATAAGATTGATACACCCCTAGCTAAATTAACCAAAAGCAGAAGAGAGAAAACCCAAATTAACAAAATTAGAAATGAACATGGAGTTATCACTACTGATACCCAAGAAATCCAGAGAATTATAACATCATATTTCAAAAACTTATACTCTGTGAAGTTTGACAACACAAAAGAGATGGATGAATTTCTAAGTAAACACAACTTACCTAAATTGAATCAGGAAGTTGTGAATTATTTAAATAGTCCTATAACATATGAGGAAATTGAAGTAATCTCAAATCTTCCCAGCAAAAAATATCCTGGACCAGATGGATTCAGCACAGAGTTCTACCAGACATTTAAGGAGATAATAACACCAATACTACTTAAACTGTTCCATCAAATAGCAAAAGAAGGAACACTACCAAATTCCTTCTATAAAGCTAATATCGTTTTAATCCCAAAACCTAATAAAGATTCACTTAAACAAGAAAACTATAGGCCGATCTCTCTGATGAACACAGACGCAAAGATTCTCAACAAAGTCTTAGCAAATCAGATTCAAAAACATATCAAAAAGATCATAACGGGGACCAAGTAGGCTTTATCCCGGGCACATAAAGGCGATTCAACATATGCAAATCAATAAATGTAATTCATCATATAAACCAGTCCAAAGTCCAAGACCACATGATACTCTCGATAGATGCAGAAAAAGCTTTTGACAAAATCCAACAGCCTTTTATGATCAAAACAGTAGAGACAGTAGGAATGGAAGGAACCTTTATCAATATAAAAAAAGCTATCTACAACAAGCCCACAGCAAGGATTATGCTAAATGGGGAACAATTGGAAGCATTCCCACTTCGATCAGGAACTAGACAAGGCTGTCCACTCTCACCACTTTGATTCAATATTGTACTTGAAGTCTTAGCTGAAGCCATAAGATAGAAAGGGGCATAAAAGGGATTCAAATCGGCAAGGAAGAAGTCAAGCTATCCCTATTTGCAGATGACATGATCTTATACCTGAGGGATCCCAAAAACTCCACCAGGAAGCTCCTGGAACTAATTGAGAAGTTCAGCAGGGTGGCAGGATACAAAATAAATGTGCAAAAATGAGTGGCCTTCCTATATGCCCAGAATGAAAGAAGTGAAAAAGCCCTGAGAGAAACAATCCCATTTACTGTAGCCCCTAAAAAAATGAAATACCTTGGTATAAACCTAACCAAGGAGGTAAAAGACCTTTACAATGAAAACTTTAAAACCCTAAAGAAAGAAATTGCAGAAGACAGCAGAAGATGGAGAGATCTCCCATGTTCCTGGATTGGCAGAATCAAAATTGTAAAAATGACCATCCTACCAAAGGCAATATACAAATTCAATGCTATACCAATTAAAATCCCAAAGCAATTCTTTAAAGAAGTTGACCAAACAATCTCAAAATTCATATGGAGGCACAAAACACCCAGGATAGCAAAGACAATCCTGATTAACAAAAACACTGCTGGAGGTATCACCATACCAAACCTTAGTCTATACTACAAATCCATAGTTAAAAAGACAGCCTGGTACTGGCTTCAAAATAGACACACACAGATCAATGGATAAGGGTTGAAGCCCCAGATATAAGCCCACAAAATTACAGCCATTTGGTCTTTGGAAAAGGAACAGTATCTTCAACAAATGGTGCTGGCAAAACTGGATCTCCACATGCAGAAGATTAAAGCTGGACCCATACTTGTCACCATGTACAAGAATTAATTCCAAATGGATCAAGGACCTTGATATAAGACCAGAGACTATAAAAACCATAGTTGAAAGGGTAGGGAGCTCCCTCGAGCTAATTGGGCAAGGCCAACATTTCCTAAACAGACATCCAATGGTACAGTCACCACTACCAACTCTCAACAGTTGGGATCTTTGAAATTAAAGAACTTCTGTTCAGATAAAGAGATTGAAACATGAGCTCAAAGGCAACCCACAGAATGGGAGAAAATCTTCACTAACCACATATCTGATAGAGCTCTATTATCCAGAGTGCACAAAGAACTTAGAAAACTAAACAGCAAGGAAACCAATGGCTCAATTAATAAATGGGCCCTGGAACATAAAAGAAACTTTACCAGGGATGACATTAAAATGTCTAACAAATATCATACAATACCCATCAGGATGGAGTTAAGGGCATTGCAGGAATAGCAAAACTGCAAAAGAAAAATCAACAAACCATAATCCAGAACTTCAGAGACTCTATATCAACCACCTAGAACTAGGGCAGCCTAATCTCTCCCCATCCTGAAGCTCAGGGAAATTTGCAGAATAGGGGGCGGTAAGAGTGTAAGAGCACAAGGATGGGAGGAGCAATGATATGCAAGATACTCCACACAGGTTAGGGCCGAAGCAATCACAATTGGACTTTGCATGCCCTGCACAATGTCCAACACACTATTGATCCCACAAAGTCTAGCATTTGCTTAAGGTACCAAGATCCTTGGAAACAAGGGATTGACAGCCATAGTAATGTTCCTATGCTTAAGGGGAACACAGGAAAGAGTTTGGGGAAATGCCACTGGTTCCTTGTATGTCATCAGAGAGGAGGGCCCAGAGGAGGGTCTGGCATGTACATTAAAGGATTCTCCGGGGACTGAGGGGGGGAGGCACTGGGGGATGGGGAGGAAGGGGTGAGGGAAGGGGAAGCAGGGGTGTCGGGGGGGGGGAGAAGGAGGGAGGGAGGGAACTAGTGTACCTACTAAGTTTGTATGAGCAGAAATAATAATAAAAATGTTAGAAAAAAGTAAAGAAATAATTACATTTGAAATGTAAAAAAAAACATGTATGAATCAGGGAAACTTGTTTGGAGAGCCATGACCTTGATTTTTCCAAGATAACTGCATGTAGTTCCTGTCAGGTCTCTGACTATGAGACTTAGTCATAACAGAGTCAAGGTTTATTTAAAAATCTGTCTTTAGTGAACTTTATCTAAGAGTTATGCAACATCTAAATTTTAAACCATGAATTGGTTTTTCAATATTGGTGTTATAGACCTCTGGACATTCAATAGTCACACTTGGATGACAAAGCCATTTAGTTTACAAGTATTAACAGGTCAGCCGATATTTTCTACCTTTGCCTAACAGGGCAGCTCAGTTCCAGGAGAGTAAGGAATGGGTGGGATATCACTGAAATGGTTCTATACTTTTGATAAGTCACATGTCCTCTGTGTCCAATATGCTCTTAAGACATTATGTCTTCAGCTTAGTGTCCATGAGGCTGAAAGTTAGATTCAAACCAGTCTGCACATAGAAGATGGTCAGCACAGAGGAAAATGCCCTCATTGTTTCCAAGGGAAGTCACATGGTCAATAAGACCCTCACCTATGGGCTTCTCTCATGTCCCTAAAAGTAAACACTAAGGAACCTTAGCTTATCCAGATAGTTTTTAAAAGGTTAATTTTGAGCCACCATCATTATTTTAAACACCCAACAGAAAAGTAGAGCCAGACATACAATGATTAGTAATAACAGAACAAAAAAAATCTTTAGTAGACTTTTAGAAGGTCACTGAGACCCTGAGTATGTGTTCACATGTCAGTCAAACAACAACAGCCATGCACCTATAATACAAAGATAAGTTCCATGTTAAAGTTATCAGTACTTACTTTTCTTTATGTTTCAGTTTTTTTTTGCTACTTAATAGTTATAGCCTCACACTATCTCTTTTTGATCTGTTCTACAATTTGATATGTTTTTAAAATTGTTCTTTTATATCTTTCCATAGTCTTAATATATCCTCATCAGTATGATTTTCTTTTAATAATCCAAGGGATCATGTTCCAGACAACAAGCTGCAAAGTTTGGTCATCATGGGCCATGGCTTCCTGCTATTCACTTTTCTTGCATCATTGGTTAGCAGAGTGGTATTCATCTTTCTTAGACCTATATTCTAATCTTGCAAAATCCGTGTCTTCTGGGAAACAAATAAGGTCCTTATGACACACTGGTGCAGGGATTCTACTCAACATCTACTGGAAGAAATCCAGAGCTTCCTCTCCAATAGATAAGTAGTGGATCTTATAATCCTTCTTGGGCAAGGACTACACTACTTACAGCATGAATAGAATTATGAAAGATTGATCATAACCCTTCTTCTCTACAAAGACTTTTCTTGGATTATAGTTCTCAAGGGGAGAATCGTGGCAAGAAAATAGGGATATGGAGAAGGAAAGAGAAAGAGAAACATATGAAATAATCCATTTCATAAAAACAACCAGGAACCATTCCGCACTGGGACGTCATGTAACAAATGGAGCATGTACAATGCCTTCCCTGTACCCCCCATGCACACACTCTCTGTAATGCATCATCCTAAGGGTCTAGAGAAACTCATGGCTCAGTGTTTTTGAGCACACATTGTTTTTCTAGTTCCCTATGCCAGTCATATTCTTGGGCATGTCTTTCCTTAATAAGCCATATTTCTCTTACTAGCCATAAGTCCTTGGTACAATTCTTTGCCCTGGCTCACAAAAACCTGATAACTTTAGCAGGTGTTTTGGGGACTCTGATCTGTGCCTACACAGTGCATGGGTGAAGTTGCCATGCTGTCTTTCTTAATGCCTGAGGAAACAGAACATACATTTTAGATCCAGGATCTGTGAGATCTAAGATGTCTATTCACACAGTCAGTGCCTTCTTGAGGAGCACTGGAAGGCTGGGATTACCTGAATCTTCCCCATCTCTGTTTGGTCTCACAGCCTCTCCTTTACTTCAGGCTAGTAGTCAGATTCCTTACATGGAAGTTCAGAGATCTCAGAGGGAATGCTTCAAGCAGAACCAGAAAAGCTTTCTGTGACATCCTCAGAATTCCAGGCTGATACTTCTACTGTGATCCCCTGGGTAATAAGTCCTTAATACCAAATCCAGATTCAAAAGATATGACCAGATTCTTAAATTTAGCTGGAAGAACAACAATGAAAATTTGCAGTAATGTTTTATCTATCACAATTGATTTTTCCTTAATTTAAGAGAGTTTCAAAGAGTTAAAAATTTATGTGCCACAAAGAACAGAAAATTAACTAGTCAAAGCCTCCCAGAGAATAGTGGAAGAGGTTTAACTGTGAAAGGAGAGGAAAATGTGAGATGCCAGGAGACACTATTGCTGGGGTATTGTGGACCTACAAAGGTTTTAAATCCCTAAGTAAAACACACAGAACTTAATGTTTGTTAGCTGTGTGATGGTGTGATGTGATGTGGTATGAGGTAATGTGATGTGGTGTGGTGTGGTGTGGTGTGGTGTGGTGTGGTGTGGTGTGGTGTGGTGTGGTGTGGTGTGGTGTGGTGTGATGCGATGGCCGTGGAAATCACTTAGGGATTTCACCTCACTGACACCAAAACTTGATCAAATGGTTAGACTTTAATTAAGATAATCAGCATCCACATGCCAGGGAAATGGGATTCCAGTCAGCACCCTTGAGGGGCAGAGGTACAGGGTTTTTAAAGGCAAAAATTGGATATTTGTGAATATCTGGACTGGCCACTAAGTCAGTACCAACAATTCTGCCAGGTACTCTGTATCCTTAAACAAGTAATATTCTGGCATAAACATTGTGAGTAACAATAGTTTAGTCCAATGTGTCCTTGAACAAAGGATACGGAAACTGAATCACATTAGATGTAGAAACTGAATCACATCATGTCTGTGTTTGGTTACCATCTAATAGCAGCAATCCTGGCATGTAGAGTGCAACTTCAACCTAAAATGGAAGCAAGCAGTTAGTACAGAAGCTAAAATCAACAGTTATATTGTAGGCGACATATTCTTGACATACTATTAACTAGCTGGTGGCCAATTTTTAATTCTAACTTTACTACAATGCGGTGTGCGTGTGTGTGTGCGTGTGCGTGTGCGTGTGCGTGTGCGTGTGTGTGTGTGTGTGTGTGTATGTGTGTGTGTACCTATAAATGGTCTTATCTATGTGTGCAAGATGGAGTTTGACTTAGGGTATTTTTCTTGATAGTTCTTCAGTTTGTTTTTGAGACAGAGTCTATCACTGAATCTAGAATATGTGGTTTCTCCCAGAAACCCCTGGAAATCTGCCATCTCTGTCTTTCTGTGTTGGGTTGCTGCCATGTGAGGATTTTCACAAATGTCCTGGGGATCCAAACTCAGGTCCTCATGCTTTAGCAAATATTTTATCCACTTGTATATATATACAAGTAATTACCTTCACCCTCCCTTTTTATACCCTCCTTTCCTCTCTTTCTACCCTCTCTCACCCTCCTCCCTTCTTCAATCCATCTAGACCTTAATCACTCACAGGTTGTCCAAATGTCTGAACAAGCATTCTTGATTTCATTACATTGTGGTTGATAGGAACCACAAAGACATTCCTTACTGCTCAGACCTTCACAACTTAAGTATATCCAAGCCCTGTTGCAGAACTCCATGAGGATATCTCAACACTAAATTCACATTCAAAGTATTTTATTTTTACTTTTCCAGGAATTCCGATTAAATAGAACTCTTATATTGTGTTGTTTTTCCTTTGGCCCTATTTATTTTTTTCATCATTTTTGTATAGTTATATATAGTGAAAATCAAATAAAAAAATATACAATAGCAAGCAACTTATATTCCTTGGATTTCCCTTTCCTTTCCTCATCCTGCTAAATGAACTTTTAAAAAATTACTAAAAGTAAGGAAAAAGAAACATCTACCCACCATTGGAGAAATTTTTTTTTTCTGAGAAGTTCTGACAATGAATCACATGTTTTCTCTTGAGCCCTGTGAGAAAATCAGCCCTTGGTAAGATTGTAATTGACAAAAGAATCTCAGGCCAGAGAATTAACTCAAGAGCAAGAACAAAAATCATGTTCTTTGCTTTGCTGGTGGCATTGTCTGGGCTAACAGAAAAACAGTATTTACTTAATCACTTCCCTATAAAGGATCCCAGCTCCCAGTTCTTTACTGAGTTTTAAAATATTCTCCATAACAATAGATTTTACTCTGCCTGAGGAATCAACCACTAATTACTGTTTTCCCCTTAGTAAATAAATACCTTAATTTAAAAAAAAATCAATGTTCAAAATATTTTTAAAACTAATTATATTGATCTTCTCCTATAATGTTTTCATTAAAATATTTTCATTTAAATTCCATTATTCCTTCAAGGCATTGGCTTCAGCGGATCTAACTGTGTTCTCATGTGATGCATGTCTCTGGTTTACATTAACATTCTGTCATCAGCTAAATAAATTAATAGGCTCTCCTTCACATATTGTTTTTCTACAGCTAAAATCACATCCATAAATGCATTTTTCAGAGTTTAGAATTAGTGCTTTTTTTTAATACTTAGAAGTAAAGCATGTGGAAATTTTTAAGACATTTATCAACAGTTCATAATTTCACCCAAAAATCCATTATACAAGAATTTGTTATGTCCCAGTCTTGATTCTGTGTCCTTCAAATAACCTGAACAAAAATTCTAGAAACTTCACTCACTACTGCTCTTCATTACTTTGACATTTCACCCGGTAAATGTGTCTTTGCTGTGGGTGGGAAGCCCCTTGTACCCTGTGCTCCCTGTCAATGGACAATGAAGACATAATGGGATACCGGGGGATTGATGCACACAGGAAAAATGTAGAAATTATGTTTTGGATTATTTTCTTAAGATTTATTTATTTATTTAGTGTATGCATATGTGAATCAGAGCACACTACGTGTGCCTGTGGAGGCCCAGGGATGACTTCAGAAATCACCCTGGATTTCTCTGCCTCCTCTCTGCTTTGCTCTGGACTTTCCCAGGCTCCATCTTCCAGGATCTACTGACTTGAAATCAGGTCAACTCCTGATCCAGATTCCGTTTTTTCATATTTCTGTCTAATTCTTGCATTCTCCTCTGTTGTGACTAGAGTACACTTTTCATCACAGGTCATGTAAATATATATATATACACTTAGGTTCATACCTTATACTTCCAAAGAATTTTTTATGGTCAAATTATGAAATTAAGTTAACTACTAGTGTCACTAAAGTATAAACTGAAATGTCATTTCATTTCTTACTTTTCCAGCTAGGTTAATTGTTCTCCTATACTCCTATATTCCTATACTGTTGTAACAGAGGAAAACATGGTGTGGCGAGGTAAAACTTGCCAGGAAGCCATTGTGAATACCCAGGGACTAACCTGACCTTACCAGTTGTACTCTTAATAGTCAGATTAAAAAAAAAAAACTATCGTGTGTGTGTGTGTGTGTGTGTGTGTGTGTGTGTGTGCGTGTGTGTGTGTGTGTGCCTCTGTGCATATCAGAGAGCACTGTATGTTGTTGTGATGGAGCTAAAGTGACTTTAGAAATCTTCTGAACTGTTGGGGCTGGAGAGGTGATTCAGGGGTTAAGCCTCTGCCTTGCAGGCTGAAAGTCCTGAGTTCGGATCCTAGACCCCACATATAGACGCCAGGCGAAAGCGGGGGCAGCCTGCGTTTCTGGTCCTGGTAAGGCGGAGCCTGTGAATCCCGGGGCAGAAGGAGGTGGAGGCGGTCCATGGTGGTTCCCGAATCCATCCGTGGTTCTGCACACACATACACAGACATACACACACACATACACGCACACACACACATACACACGCACAATTGAATAAATAATAATAAAAAAAAAGAAATCTTTAAAAAAAAAAAGAAAGAAATCTTCTGAATTGCTTCTACCTCCTTTTTGCTTCACTCTGGGATTTCCCAGGCTCCACCCATGAAATTGAAGTATAGGATGCCACCTTTTCTGCCTGGCATTTTTACGGTGGAACCTGAGATCCAAACTCAGGACCGTTTGTTCATGAGGCAGAGTCAACCTCTGAATCATGTCTCCGGCACTAGGCAGTCAAATTTTATCTCCAAGTGCAATTCCTAGGGATTAAATCCAGGACTTCCTGCATAATAAATAAGCATACTTCCATTTTCAAACAATTTTAATCATCTCTTAATACACTGGGATGTTATTTTTTTTTATCAATTCAACTAGTGGTAAAACCACTAAAGGTATTGGAAAGGTACCATGTTGGTTGTGCAACAGCTTTCCCAGGAAGACAGATCACTATGAATGTGAGCAGTACCCACTCATGGACAGAAGGTAAATAATGAGAAAAAAGAGAAAAATATAAAACAACAACAACAACAACAACAAAAAATAGCAGAACGTCGGTCTCCTCTTTTCTCTTCCCTCATTTACCAAGTTGGAGATTCATCTATTCTGTTATGTCCTTCCTCCCTGGATAGTATGAATCCTCTGAAACCAAGAACAAAAGTGAGTATTTTCTTCTTTAATGTGATTCTGTTAGACATTTGGGGCACAACAACGAAAAGCTAACAATTACGAATGCTTGTATTCTAGACTGAGTTATGTCCTTCCTAAGGGAATGTGTAAGCATATTGCAAACTTTCTTCCACCATTATGTTAAAAACATGAACCTTGTGATTGGCAGTAGGAAACCTTGATGAGTGGCTCCCGGCCGGAGTGAGGGTCCATGTAATCAGACAACATCCCTGTGCTCTTCTTCTTCACCACAGCAAAGATCACAGCTACAGAGAAATGGTAACTTAAAACTTTTAGTTCAATGTGGCAAAGTTGAAAGACACAAATAGAAGTGTAATGTGAATGGTATTATTGGAAATGTGTTTCAACAATCAATTGAAACTTGGCTAATTATAGTTCATGTCCCTACCCCACACAGACTGTGACTGACACTGATTAGTCATGCCCAATACAGTATTTTTCAAAGAAAAGTGATTAATTGTAGCTTTTCATGACAGACTCAGTAGTGGCCGTCACTACTAGGTGCTGCTGAGTTGGCTTGTGTCTAGGATTCCGCTTGACAGCAGGTGGCTGTGCTGAAAAGTTTGGGGACAGATGACAGTTTCTATACAAAAATGTACGGTCTTCTCAAAGTGTTTGAAAACAGTAAAAATAATTTGACATTGGCGCAAAAAAATAGATCATAGACTCATTTATTTGAGTTTTCCCAAAAGATATTGATCAATTGATCACTGGTTTCGTGAAATCAGATAGGATTTCCCCTATAAATATTTTAAAAAATTGACAAATTGATAAATATTAAGTATCTTTTTTGAGGTAGGAACTAACACAAATTCTCTTGAAACATTGCATGAACATCCATGAACATAATGAAAAATAAAATTTACAGTATGGAGACTTTTTCTACATGTTCATTTATAGCATCTCTATCTCAGTCATCTCCACCTCTATATTTAACTTTATATAAAGTTTTCTTGATTAAAAGTAAATGTGGATAATCAGTATAAATTATTACAAAATGAAATTTTATGGTTCTTTAAAAAAATCATTTAAAGTTTCAAGTAAGTGACGTCAGACCTAGTCTGCACACAGTGGCCGTAACAGTTTTATGTTAGGTCACAGGGTTAAGCACAACTACTGACAGTTGCACACAAATATATTGTGGCACAGAAAAGACAGTGTTTATTGCTAAAGCTACCCAGGAATTCTGTGTGGGTATTCAGCAATAACAAGAATTGCCTAACTCCAGCCCACTTGCTGCTTATCAGATTTCATCTCCAAATCGAACTCCAATTTCAACAAATGGCCAAGACATTTATGACCAATATATTCTGTTTCCCCTCAAAACATCACCTCTGGAGTCAATTCCAAGAATTTAATTGTCTGAGACAAATAACAACTGTTGCTTTTGTGAATTACTTCTGCGCCCCATTCAGAGACCAAAACAACACGGCATTGGAAAAACAAGAAATTTCATAAAGCAATAGCTCTTTTCCATCACAGTGTGACTGAGAGACTCAATTAATAAAAAGTGGAGAGGCTCCACAGTCTAGTGGCATCCAAAGTAATATCTACCTTTACGAATATGAGACAGGGGTCTCAGGGCATCTTGAGGCAGCTTTTCACTCTGCTGGTTATATTGTTAGACAATACATCTCATATTGCTGAAAATGTCCTGTCTCAGGACATGCACGAGAGGGAAGCTGGAGGATACAGAAGTTCGAGGAAGTAGGAACCTTGTCACATGTTTCTTAGAATAATAAAGGTGATCTCATGTGGAAAATCAGCCCTGGAAATGATAGGAGGTTTGAAAGGCATCCATAGTTGGAGAACTTAGCACATGTGATAAGTATGAACAATGTTTGCCTCAAAGCCCAGTCATTGGAAGGCATTGATTTCTCTGCGAACTATCAGGAAGTTAGAAGTGTCAAGTCATCTACTTAGTCATACACTCGTGATAAAGGTCAGCCTATTCATCAAATACAGGCCTAAATTCGAAGTAATTATCACGCCATTCTGTTATAAACCTACAAATTTTCTAATTTTATAAATTAATTTCCTTGTTACTATAGCAAACTACTTCATAAAATCAAGTTAAATGAGGAAGGGTTATTTTGGCTTGCAGTGCAGTCCATCATGACAGAGAAGGTATGGTGGAATTGGTATGAAGGGTATGGGTCACATTTCGCCCACAGTCAGGACAGGGAGAGATGACCATGGTGCTTAACTTGCTTTCTTGTTTTTATGTAATCCAGGACCCCAACCCCACAGGTTGCTGCTGTTCATATTCCTTCTGCAACTAAATTTTTCTAGAAACACCTTCATAGATAAATCCAGAGATATGCTTCCACAGTGATTTCAAATCTCATCAAATTGCCAATTGAGTATTACGCATTATGGTTCATTATTCCTACCAGAAAGTCTTAACAGTGAAGAGATTGTATTATATGCTTAACATAACAATAATGTTATTTACAATACTAAATGAAGGCAACTTTATTTATTTACTTTTATTTTTCCGATGTTAAGGATAGAGTCAAGAGCCTCATGCATCCAAGCAAGCATTGCATTACTGAGCTGCACTCCAGTTCTGATCGTTCTTTCAAACAGGTAAAGAGAGCAATTTGAATGTCTCTACCCTCTTTCCAATGTCCTCACTATAATTTTCTTAAGTTCTAGGTGGGCCTTCCATCATCTTAAGGTAGGAGAAGTATTTGTTGGCCTTAAGACCTTACTTTGTTTTTAATTATAAAATTTTGCTTTTTCAATTGTGACTATTAATAGGTCAAAGTGTAAAAATCTGTGCATTGTATAATGAGTAGTGATCAGATTAGAGTTATCATTATATTTCCTTACACATGTGTCACGTC
Source organism: Typhlomys cinereus (assembly GCA_023101885.1). Classification (NCBI taxonomy): domain Eukaryota; kingdom Metazoa; phylum Chordata; class Mammalia; order Rodentia; family Platacanthomyidae; genus Typhlomys; species Typhlomys cinereus. Next base: position 1,932,282 of record JALPQD010000159.1, read on the forward strand.
TTTGTCCTGGGTGTCCCTAAACTCCTGCCTAGTTTTTCACAGCATAGAAGAATCCCTATGAGCTCCAGTGTCCACATTGGGCTGTGACACATGAAAATGTGCTCCTGCTCAACTACATCTAGCTTCCTTTGCCTGACCTTGTTCTATCCTCCATGATCCTTCCACCCTCCAATGGCCTCTTTTCTCCCGTCTCACTCCTGTTCACTTTCACTTCTGCAGTCAATTCAGAACATGCAGTATTTATCTTTAAAGCATGGGCATTTGTAACCAGACGCTTTTAGGTAAAAATATTACTTTTTCACTCACAGATGTTAGATTATCTTTCACTGAAACGGAAAAAAACATGGAGCACAACTAGGTTACTTATAGTATTATTGCTAAATGTTCATAAGTATCATGCACTGAAAGATCATTCATGTTTCAAAAGCTGGAGGGGCCTGGAGACAAGTCTGGAGCATATGGGTGAGAGCAAGAATGTATTAATCAGGGTTGTTTAGAGGAACAGAACTGACAGAATGAGTATATGTCTACATGTATGTATAGACATAAATATAAATTTATTAAATTAAGTCACAAAATAAAATCCATGTAATCCAAGTATCTGCCTGTAGCTGCTCAATTCTTCGGGATCCCTGGAAAGTCTGAGCTTCAGTTATGATGAAGGGCTAAAGAAGTTGGGTTCCAATGTTCACAATGAACAACTGCAAGGCCCAAGAGATTGGTCTCAGGCTGTAGTGAGATCAGTGGGCAAGACCAAATTGGTCGAGCTTTGATATTACCCAAGAATAACAGTAATGGCAGCAGCAAAAGCAGGCAAGAGAGGACGAGTCCCTCCCCCTTGCAGTTCCTTTTGTGTGGTCCACCACTGGAAAGCACCACCCACTATGAACTAGGTCTTCCATCTCAATTAAGCAGTCACCTTCAGTCTTTTTCAAGGATTTTCCCTATCAATTCTTCACAGCTTTGCCTCGAACTCAGACTACAATTGTCAAATTGACACCTGAATCCAACTATCACAAAGAGATAATGAAGTTCAAGCATAACTGGAATAGGCAGCATTCCATTTCTTACAACGGGTAGAACTGAAGTGGGGGAACATTAGGAATAGAGATGTAGAAACTAAAATGTTCCAAGTTTGTTCCTTTTACCTATCAATTTAAATTGGGCAACTGTATCTGCTTAATAAAGCCTCTCTTGATGAGTAACATGTTTTCTAAAGATGCCCACCTCTTCAAGCATCACTTTCTTTTCAAACTTCTATTAGAAGATCTACTTTTTATTTCAACTATATACACTGATTACAAATTCATTCCCGATACCTATGTTTGTATGGCTCATTAAATCAAAAATGACATTTAGAGAAACAACTTTGATAAAATATTGAACCCTATACCACATTAAGCATTGTGGCATCCTCATAGCATTCATAATTAGAACAACCCAATGATTTCAATATCTCTGATGCAAAACTGAAGTTTCCATCATAAACTCTAGACTTAAGTTCTTTTTTTGATACAGGTTATTCCCCAGAAGTTCCTTCCCAGGTAAAATGTCCAGTTTACATTCATTTCTATTCCAGTAATAGCTGTACCTGAGCATTGAGATGAACAGGAGGAATGACCCAGGCTTGAAACGATCCTCAGAGTGAGAACTGCAGTAGGCCAAGTAAGATACGCTTGGCTAAAGTGTGAGGTTTTCTTGAACTGGATATCAGAAGAGCTTTTCCTCTGTGTTTGTTGTTTGCTTTGTTGTTTGAAAGAAAGCGCTGCTGAAATACAGTCTCATTTTAGTCTCTAACTCAGGACAATCATCCTTCTTCAGTCCGTTAAGTTCTGGGAGTAGACATGAGTCACTATGCTAGACTTCATCCCTCATCCAGTTTGTTTCATACCTTGACACAAGTTCCTGTGTCTTCGAACAGAAGCTCCATCTCTGAACTTCTTTTCACTTAGATTTCCACAAGGTACAGAAGCACAACTGGGCGTGGGCGTTAATGTCATTTCTAAGTCCTCTGGATTAGAGAATCACTTTGATGGATCCACTCATGTTTATATAATTGATTTTTGCTGTAATTTCTTCTTGAATACATAATTTTCTCATCTTCTACTTTTTGACATTTTAGCCCAAAAAGGAGAAAAACTACTCATTTACCACTCTATTCCTTATCGATCCTCTGCTACTTCATCAGAGGAAATGATGAGTCATTGACCAAAGCTCAGTATTGAATGGGATTAAAACACACCCAGCAATAAATGTCCTTTGCTTCCAGCTCTGTCATCCAATGTAGCATTCTGTCTTCTGCAATCAGGGGACTACCTGCCCCTGACAGGAGGGCAGGACTTACCTGCCTCTTCATACATTCAGTTCCATGTCAGTTTGGCAGTAGGGAGAGAACATGTGATAAATACCTCTATTCTTACTCCTGTGATTCGCTGGATTAATAGATTGAGAGGTTTCTTTACAAACACAAAACGAAAATCAGTCAATGTACAGGTGTGCACCTTCTAACGGAAAGATAATATCTGTAAAATCCCTGAACTTGAAAATTCTAATATAAACTAAAGATTTTGAGTAACAATACATAATTATAATGCAATTCGAAATGATGAACATCTTCTAGTAATTAAGTATCCCAAATTAACCCTAACTAGTGATGAACTTCCAGAAGTGTTTCAGTAGTAAGGATATCAACTTATGAAGTATTTCCTCTTGTGTTACAACAGTTATTTTTCTAATATTTCACATGAAATGTGATACTGAAAGATAGATGATAATTCATAAATAAGAAACATAGTAATATTGATTATCCTGATGCTTCAAAGAGTTAGTCCATGAAAGAGAGAATATAAAAGTCTGACCCTAGGCAGAAAATATTACTCATGGGGAATCACAAGAAGCCCTTACTATCATATTTTCCATTATATTGTGTCTTCTTTTCCCCTGTCCTATATACAGCAAAATTTACCTGTAAGTATCATTTCATTATTACATGACGGGCTTATGCATCTGACCAAGTCAAGAATTCAGGACACTTTTGTTTTAAAGAGATAACTTATTAGTCAGAAATTCCAATAACCAAGATAGAGATGCAAATGTGGCAGGGTTTGCCAAAACATGCCCAAATTTACATATGAAAAAAAAGTATAATGTGGGTCTCCTAGGGCAATATCAAGGAAGTATTGAGTCCAAGAGTTTTCATTATTGTTAGTGATAGAAACAATGGTAGATCTTCACTAAGTAAACTTTTAATTATCAGATTTCAGAGAAAGTTATCAAAAGACTCTTGTTATAAGGGGCATTAGCTACTAACACAACAGAGATTAATTGCTGTATTAAAAATTCAAAAGCCTTCCATTTCAGCTTAATCTGCTCTTGCCTAGTAGTTTTTCCTCAACAATCCAAGGGTAAGAGTCACCCCAATCTTTCATACTATGTGTTGGTCTTCAGCCATGTTGCGCATGCCCCAATTACCCACAGAACTGTGAAGCATATTTTCTAAATGGAGTCATGAATATTTAGCTTGAAATTTGTTTGAGAAGCAGGTCTCTTGAATCCCTTCTTACTGACCTCTTTCCTTCCATTCTACTTTCCACATATGCACTTGGTAGCAATAAACTCAAATATTTTTCCAAGTCTTAGAGATATCCCAAGCCACTACCCCATTTCTTTTTTCATTCTCTACAATTCTTTTATATTAGTGAAGTTAAAATTCTCCCCACAGTACTGATCTGCAAGGAGACAGCTTTAAACCTTGTCACCAGAGATGTCCAAGCAGTCTATTGCATTTCTTTTCTCATTTTCCACAATTTTATCATTTATAGGGATATGGGGTATAATTTTTAACACAGTTCTGGGCAGCTAGGAGACCTCCTGTTTGTTGATCATCACTTTGGAATATTTTCAGACTCAGGGACTATAGGTCATTTTTAAAGACTACATTAAGGCAAACTAATTAGGAAATTAAATCATTTGTGTGATGAATAATCCATACTAATTCTTGCATATTTATAAACCAAGTTTTAAAAATTTATATCTTATGTGTATCCAATATTAAGAAAACCAAATTATATTAACTAAAAGTAATATATAGGATTCATTTCTCAAGTGAAATAAATAGAAATCATTTATCTCTAAAATCATAAGTGAATAGCATGTTTTCCTAATCATATGTGACCCACTGAATTTAATAAGGTTTGCCTGCATATAATCAGCATAAGCACATACTAAGATGTCTGCCACATGCCAATAATTACACCATTGAGAAAGAGGTTCCACTTCTCCCAGCATGGAGTAACTGTCAATAACCCCTTAAAAATAGGTTGGGGTCACATGTTATCTTCTTCTTTCTATCATGAAATGTTAGCAGGCTTAATGTTGTACAGGTCTTGTACAGGTAAACACAGTTTCTATGGGTTCATGGGTACAATGTCCATGCCACATCATGAAAACACTTTTTTGGTTCACCTCTCACTCTTTCACTGTTACATGCATTCTATTCCCTATTACATTATGTTCCCAGGGCATATTATCACAAGGACAACAGTTGGTGAGGTTTTTTGGGAAACGTGGAAATTAGCATCTGACCACAATAAGTATCTAACAGAACTGTGAGACCCTTTCTATGTTGGTTGCAGAATGTTTTCTGTACAGGATGGAGTAAAACACTATGATTATGTTATCAACATTTTGAATTTTTTAAAAAATAGTTTTAGAAATAGTTTTTGTACAATATACCATTAACAAATAAAGATAGAATGACTTTATCTTATGCTCCAAAACATGAAGGGATTCTCAGTCTTCTTTATGCCAGAATAAAAAGGTCTTTAGCATGTATTCATGAGAAGGAAGAAATCGTTTTTGGAGTGCGCCATGCAAATCAGACAGT
>JALPQD010000159.1:1941921-2105728 GCA_023101885.1 Typhlomys cinereus
TAAAACCACATAGTGAATAAATGATCAGTGTTTAGAACTGGGACAATGGCTCAGGGGTTAAAGCCTTTGACTCCAAAACAAAAGGAATAGATTTCAGATCCATGTAAAAATTCCAGGCTAATATGACTGTGGCTTAATCAGAAGAGAAAATTCTAATATAAACTAAAGATTTTGAGTAACAATACATAATTATAATGCAATTCGAAATGATGAACATCTTCTAGTAATTAAGTATCCCAAATTAACCCTAACTAGTGATGAACTTCCAGAAGTGTTTCAGTAGTAAGGATATCAACTTATGAAGTATTTCCTCTTGTGTTACAACAGTTATTTTTCTAATATTTCACATGAATGTGATACTGAAAGATAGATGATAATTCATAAATAAGAAACATAGTAATATTGATTATCCTGATGCTTCAAAGAGTTAGTCCATGAAAGAGAGAATATAAAAGTCTGACCCTAGGCAGAAAATATTACTCATGGGGAATCACAAGAAGCCCTTACTATCATATTTTCCATTATATTGTGTCTTCTTTTCCCCTGTCCTATATACCAGCAAAATTTACCTGTAAGTATCATTTCATTATTACATGACGGGCTTATGCATCTGACCAAGTCAAGAATTCAGGACACTTTTGTTTTAAAGAGATAACTTATTAGTCAGAAATTCCAATAACCAAGATAGAGATGCAAATGTGGCAGGGTTTGCCAAAACATGCCCAAATTTACATATGAAAAAAAAGTATAATGTGGGTCTCCTAGGGCAATATCAAGGAAGTATTGAGTCCAAGAGTTTTCATTATTGTTAGTGATAGAAACAATGGTAGATCTTCACTAAGTAAACTTTTAATTATCAGATTTCAGAGAAAGTTATCAAAAGACTCTTGTTATAAGGGGCATTAGCTACTAACACAACAGAGATTAATTGCTGTATTAAAAATTCAAAAGCCTTCCATTTCAGCTTAATCTGCTCTTGCCTAGTAGTTTTTCCTCAACAATCCAAGGGTAAGAGTCACCCCAATCTTTCATACTATGTGTTGGTCTTCAGCCATGTTGCGCATGCCCCAATTACCCACAGAACTGTGAAGCATATTTTCTAAATGGAGTCATGAATATTTAGCTTGAAATTTGTTTGAGAAGCAGGTCTCTTGAATCCCTTCTTACTGACCTCTTTCCTTCCATTCTACTTTCCACATATGCACTTGGTAGCAATAAACTCAAATATTTTTCCAAGTCTTAGAGATATCCCAAGCCACTACCCCATTTCTTTTTTCATTCTCTACAATTCTTTTATATTAGTGAAGTTAAAATTCTCCCCACAGTACTGATCTGCAAGGAGACAGCTTTAAACCTTGTCACCAGAGATGTCCAAGCAGTCTATTGCATTTCTTTTCTCATTTTCCACAATTTTATCATTTATAGGGATATGGGGTATAATTTTTAACACAGTTCTGGGCAGCTAGGAGACCTCCTGTTTGTTGATCATCACTTTGGAATATTTTCAGACTCAGGGACTATAGGTCATTTTTAAAGACTACATTAAGGCAAACTAATTAGGAAATTAAATCATTTGTGTGATGAATAATCCATACTAATTCTTGCATATTTATAAACCAAGTTTTAAAAATTTATATCTTATGTGTATCCAATATTAAGAAAACCAAATTATATTAACTAAAAGTAATATATAGGATTCATTTCTCAAGTGAAATAAATAGAAATCATTTATCTCTAAAATCATAAGTGAATAGCATGTTTTCCTAATCATATGTGACCCACTGAATTTAATAAGGTTTGCCTGCATATAATCAGCATAAGCACATACTAAGATGTCTGCCACATGCCAATAATTACACCATTGAGAAAGAGGTTCCACTTCTCCCAGCATGGAGTAACTGTCAATAACCCCTTAAAAATAGGTTGGGGTCACATGTTATCTTCTTCTTTCTATCATGAAATGTTAGCAGGCTTAATGTTGTACAGGTCTTGTACAGGTAAACACAGTTTCTATGGGTTCATGGGTACAATGTCCATGCCACATCATGAAAACACTTTTTTGGTTCACCTCTCACTCTTTCACTGTTACATGCATTCTATTCCCTATTACATTATGTTCCCAGGGCATATTATCACAAGGACAACAGTTGGTGAGGTTTTTTGGGAAACGTGGAAATTAGCATCTGACCACAATAAGTATCTAACAGAACTGTGAGACCCTTTCTATGTTGGTTGCAGAATGTTTTCTGTACAGGATGGAGTAAAACACTATGATTATGTTATCAACATTTTGAATTTTTTAAAAAATAGTTTTAGAAATAGTTTTTGTACAATATACCATTAACAAATAAAGATAGAATGACTTTATCTTATGCTCCAAAACATGAAGGGATTCTCAGTCTTCTTTATGCCAGAATAAAAAGGTCTTTAGCATGTATTCATGAGAAGGAAGAAATCGTTTTTGGAGTGCGCCATGCAAATCAGACAGTAAAATACTAAAGAATTTGAATTGATGAAAAAATAGATCTTATGTGATTGAATTTTCTGGCAATGCTGAAATAAATACATTTCATAAAAAATTCCCTCTGTATAAATAGTTGAGAATACTAAGAAGGAGATTGTGTTCTGTAAAAGAGGTAGAACTGGTCCCTTTTTTGATATATATATTTCCATGTGAGTATTTTACATAGAGGCACTAAAAAGTTCCCATTTTTAAAAGACATTGGTGCATAAAGAGTTTGAGTAAATTGTAGTAGTCCCACTATTTAGAATTTTGATTCCAGATTCTATAATCTTAATCAATATAATGCCTCTTGAATGAGTTAATAATGACAGTCAAATAATAATTAAATATCTGGTCAGTTATGCACAACCACATTGAGCTTTTACATATCATATCCTTGTCAAGTAAACTACTCCTCAAACAGGAGTTTTACTTGGTGTAATTTCATGTACTTTGATTCAAATTTTTTAAGGTTTGTGTTCTTATTCTTTTGGCCATCCTCAGAATCATCTGAAAGAAAAAGTTTCCCTCATTCTTAAACAAACAAACAAATAAAACCAAATATTTGAACATGGCATTAGGAAGGGAAAATAATGGAGAGTGAAAAAAAATTGGAGAGTGAATGAAAAGGATATGATGTATAAGGGGTGGAGAGACAAAATAAAACAAAACAAATAAAGTCATTCTGAGAAAAAAGTCATCATCAATCTCACCAAGCTATAAATGCTGCAGGCTACAACTCTAGTAAGAAGAATCAAATGGAAGAAGGATGGTATGCAAGGTCCTCAAATAATCACTCTTTGAATGGGTTCTAAACATGCTCCCTCCACCAGATTGAGTGAGAACACATGCTTGGTATTGAAAATCTGTCCAAATGAGAAAACATGAAAATAGACACTATACTGAAGCAAATGTCTTGGTATTAACTATAAATATTTGACAGTAAACTTTCATCAGACACTTCTTATTCTATCCTTAGATTAAAAAAAAAACTATCAGTACTCAATAAAGATACATCCTATCACAGTGGAAGATTAGTGAGACAGAAATCTATAACTGGTCAAAGTAATGGGAACTCTAAAAAGCTCAGCCTAAATCAGACCATCAAAATATCTCCCCATCCGAAGAATTAGGGAACTTTGCAGAATAGGGCATGATAAGAACATGATAACCTAGTGTTGGGGAGGTCTTCCACCAGGCATGACATACCAGTCACAAGATGACTGCTGCATACAGAAATTCTCTGCAATGATATCCACCTTAACAGTGGCCAACATATCAACATTTCTCCTGCTGGACAAGAGATGGAAAGCTTCCCCACTTGTGGGTTTACCCACTAAATAATCTTTACTAGTACAGGCATCTCAAAGGGAACTCAGTGGTCCATATATGCAGAGAGACATGAAGATTTGAGAGATGAGTCTGGGCTGGTGAAAGGAAGGGAGGGTAACAAAGAGGGGTACAAGGAGGAGAGGGATCATGAACATCAACACATTTTGTTTGTATGTGAAAAAGTTCTTAATTATAAAAAAGGAAAGAGAAAACATTTCCTTCACCTTTATAATTGAGTAATAGCCTTCTCCTTAAAGCTTACATAGTTCTTTGGATGTCCTCTTGGTTTTGAACATAATAGTTCTTGACATAAGGGTCATTTAATACCTGTCTTATATTCAATGAATGTTCTAAATAGAATTGTGCATGTCTGTGTACTGTTACATTTCATGTACTTATTTAACACCTTACATGGTACAGATTAGTGTTACTGTGTTAATTAATTCCCTTCTTCCTGTTTGCTCACACAAGCTTCCTTCACAAGGTTCCACTTACCCTTGCTTATCTTTATTGTTAATTGAAACACTTGACATTATTGATTGCAATTGATTCATCTTGTATCATAGTTGGAAAATTTTATGTCCTTAATATAATGTCAGTCTAAAAAAGAAAAATTCAAATACAAAACCTCTGGTATTAAAAGATATGTTAGGACAAATGCTGATACATATCTTATATCAGCATTTAGAAAACCTAGGGAATGGATTAAAATATTAGTTCTCCGCAAATATCTATAATAAATACAGTTGATCAGAAAAATAAATCCTTAGTTATACACCACAAACATATGAATAAAGTAAAATTAGTCATTGAAATCTATTTTAGATTATGAATGCTGTCTCTGAAATAGTTTTTCACTGTTACTCCTTCCTTCTTGAGGAAATTGAAGTGGTGCACAGAGCATCTATTTCTCTGTTTATTTTTTCCTGCATTACTTAAACACATGTTTCAACCTTGGCAGAAAGAAGCATGTTGTTTACAAAAACAAAAGAGGAATTGGTGTTTCCTCAAACATAACTTCTATTTAAAAATAGAGAATGGGGCTGGAGAGGTGGCTCAGGGGTTAAGCCTCCGCCTTCCAGGCGGAAGGTCCTGAGTTCGAATCCCAGATCCCACGTATAGACGCCAGGCGGAAGCGGGGGCACCTGCGCTTCTGGTCCTGGTAGGGCGGAGCCTGTGAATCCCGGGGCAGAAGGAGGTGGAGGCATCCATGGTGGTTCACGAATTAATCCGTGGTTCTACACATACACAGACACACACACACACACACACACACACACACACACACACACACGCGTGTGCACATACACAGCATATGCACACAATTGAATAAATTTAAAAAAATTTAAAAAAATTAAATAAAAATAGAGAATGACTATTTTTATGCAACTTATATCTACCTGACTTTCTTCTTATTTTCTAATCCCATCTGACCTTCATGATATACTTGTGCTAAGTTCTGGGCGAATGAAAGCAAAGAAGTTCAGGCTGTCAACCATACCTGTAGAGCAGGATGCATGTGTCTTATTCCATATTTAGCAGTATCAATCAGTCCCTAAGAAGGAAACTGTTCTTCCACAATGGAAGTCAAAATCCCTTTCTTGGTTTCCCCTTCTTGACAAAAAATACTACTTATAAGATCATACAAATATTTTGGTATGTTTTTAATCATCTTTTCAACACTCTAAGCAGACTCAAATTAACTGTAACCTTTGAATTCAACCTCTCCAGTTGTAGAGTGGTAAATTGTGCTTTGGGGAATTCTGCATTCTTTGCTGTCTCCGAAGGACCAAAGTTTTACTATCTTCATGAAAAATATAAATAACCTGTTAAAATACAACTACAGGTAGTGTATTCCTTATGTCTCATGAAAAATTTGGAGACATTAACAAGACTGTTGACTGCAAATTGTGCATGAGAAAAGACAAGCCCAGAAGAGAGTTAGTCTGCTTTTCTCCTTTTTAGTTAATGAAGTCCTCAACTATGTTCAAATTACACTTAGTCCTTTCAACATGACTGTCATTTTTATCCTTTCTTTCAAATAGTTCTTCTGTACAGTTGTAATCTTATCTTTTCTACCTCTGAAAAATGTTTACTATTCCTAATAAATGTGAATGCTCTGGTATGGTGACTGAAAAATCCTCATATTTCAACTTTTTAATTTTTTTCTTTCTGAGAAAAATTTATTTCACAAAGTTCTATTGGTTCTTTTGTGAACCATCATCACTAACACGTTTTTGTTTTCTCAGTTGAACTATGCTAGTGGACCGGTGTACAAATAAATCATTTTGAGGCCTTTCTGAAAAGTTTTACTAGGGTATGTTATATTAAAAAGGGAGCATTGCATTTTCTAACCTTTTAATTTTATTTCATGGGTCTTTTATTAAGCTAATAATATAATCAGGAATATTTGCTTTGCCTGACATATCAAGTAGTCCAAATTTTTTAGAATCATGTGCTTGTATCTTGCAGGTAGTCTAGACTACATTATACTTTTATCTGTGGTTCTATTATGTCAGAACTTAAAAGTCTAAGTCAGTGTATTCCAGGAAAGAAGTAGCATTCCCATACTAAATAATTTGCTACTTAGTAAGGAAAATGGATGGCTATTCTCTAAACTAAATGTGTGTGTATTTAAGCTGACTCACTGTATTAGTCAGGGTTCTCTAGAGTCACAGAACTCACAGAACGAATATATATATAGGAAATTTATTGAGTTGGCTTACAGATATGGCTGAGGTAGTCCAGCGAAGGCTGTCAGTAGCCGAGGTAGTTCCAACGATGGCTGCCAACAGCTAGCTGCTCAGTTCAGTAGTCAAGTAGATGATGGCTGAAGGCTGAGAACTCCTAGAGTCTTAGTCTAGTGGAAGGTTTGAACCGGACGGCTGGAAGGAATAATGATTTCTAGCACAGCTGCAAGAAGGGATCCATTCTCCTTGGTGGCTCCTTTTTATATCATCTAGTATTGGGAGAATCCTTTGAGAGCTTTGGTGTTCTGATAGGATCTAGGGCGTGTACTATCCTTTCAAGTAGTCTCAGTTGATCCTTTCCAGAGGTGGTCTCAGCCCAGCTTAGTTAATACCCTGTGTGTCAAGTTGACACCCAGGCTTAACTATCACACTCATAATTGGGAAAGTGTACCCTTTTTCAATACTATGAAAGCTATTTAAATAAAGTAATTATATAGTAGAAAATAATGGCCAGGGAAATAATGACTACTTCATCTCTCCTTAAAATCCTGTATGACAGGGGCTGGAGAGGTGGCTCAAGGGTTAAGCCTCTGTCTTGCAGGCAGAAGGTCCTGAGTTCGGATCCTAGACCCCACATATAGACTCCAGGTGGAAGCGGGGGGTGGGGAGGGGCTGGGTTTCTGGTCCTGGTAGGGCAGAGCCTGAGAATCCCTGGGCAGAGTAAACAAGGAGGAGGTGGAGGTGGCCCATGGTGGTTCCTGAATTCGTCTGTGGTTCTACACACATACACATACATGCACACATGTGCACACACCATACATGCACAATTGAATAAATAATAATAAACAAAAAAAATTTTAAAAAATCCTGTATGATATCAGGGAAATGGTTGTTCAGAGGAAGACATCCAATAAAGAGAATATGTGGATAAAATATAGTTCTTTAGATGTGAGTATGTTCTATAAAGAAGCATCAGTTAAGGGAATGGCTGAATCATACTGAGAAATAAGGTTTCCAAATTTCACAGAATAGTAATAAGATTAAAAAGACAGTGCTAATGGTTGTGGTTCTAAAATGGGTAAGATTAATGTGAGCTATTTTATTGAGTTTTACATTCTCAGACAATATGATATGGTGTTTCCCAGCCATTTTTTCCTCATCTGTGATTAGAAGGTATTATTTGTCAGGTAAAGTTATTTTTAGTCTTAAGTAAAGGAAGCTAGTATCATATTTGTTACTCATTACCATATTAAGAAATCATGGCATTGCTAATAATACATTATTTTAGTAACAATAACCTGATTATTTACTAAAATAAAATCATAACATTCATTTATATCGTGATTCTTTTGATATTCTATTAAATTTCAATTAACTTTCTTCCTGTTTTAAATGTTATTTAAAAAGAATTAAAATTTTATTTCCAATAATTCATTGCTAGCTAAATGAGTTTTGAGTTCATTTTTTCCTATGGGGGAAAAAAGTTTAAGAGACAGTTGAAATAAAGCATTCAAAAGAGAGATATTCAAAGTGTGGAACACAAACACTGCTTTACAAAGACTGAAACATGACCTAGGTATAAGCATATGCTTGAAAAATCAATTTACTATAATAAAATGAACACATGTGATACTTTGTTCTAAATGTCAGTTGTTTTGCAATGTCAACAAGAAAAGTGAAACGTTCCAAGAAACAAAGCCATCAAAAGCAATATGACTAGAAAATAGATCAAATGGAAATATTACCAAATCTGAAAATTGATATATTAAACAGGAATAATGCATTCATGTCCAAGAGGGCAAATAATAATTTTAAGGAGCTGTATTTTCCTTGGAGATTTCATACAGTGATTTAGATGTGAGATTTTTCCCCTGAAGTCATTCAAAACTTAAACCGTAACTAAGTGCCTGACATTTGTCTTAGTCAGTAACATGCCCTGAAAGTGTGACATTTCCTCTGGTTCAGGAAACTTGAGGATCAAAATAAAAGATTGTAATGAATGTGAGAGCAGAGTGGTCACAAGACAGCAAGGTATCTAGACATAAATGGTAGAATGTGTTTTAATCACATATTTTGTTGCTAAAATACTTAGTACAAAAAATAGTGGAAAAAGTATTTTTGTTTATTTTGAAACTTTTAGATTCTGGTACAGTGCTACATTTTTAGCTGATTATTACTAATAATAATTAAGCTTACATGGTGGAACTAAAGTATGTGTGTATGAGTGTGTGCCCATGTGCATGTGCACTGGTAAACATAAGTAAATGGTGAAGGCTTGTGGAATCACAGGATAACCTTGGGTATTATTTCTCAAGTATGACTTCTCAGGAGTTATCCAACTTTTTTTTGAGACCAGGTCTCTCAGTGACCAATAACATTGAGTATACTAGACCGACTGGCTAGCAAATCCAAGGAATGCTCTTATCTCTACCTCCCCAGTGCTGAGATACAAGCACCTGCCACTCACTTTTTTTAAAGCTAAATTTCTGGTGATCAAACTCATTTCCTCATACTTGCAAGCCAACCACTTTCCCACCTTAATTACTGCTCCAGCCTGAAACACACATTCCTAGTTGGCAAGCGAGTGTTTGCTGCTATAGTTAATAAGCAACCAAGAAGCTAAGAAGTCAGCAGAAAGGTTGTGAAGCTGAGAAAAATCAGTAGAAAAATGTCCACCACAGTTAAAAAAATGATTCTTTACTGATACAGTTCGGTCTCATTTTCACTCAGTGTCTCTTATGGTCAGAATAATGTGACTTTAGGCTTAAGTCATCATAGGATTTAATTCATGGTATCTTCCAAAGCATGAATAAAATAGTGCAGTTTTCCAGCAAAATAAATTTGTGTATGTCAAAAGAATTGTCCCTCTACATCTAATTTGATGTCATAATGTAGTGTGACCAGTTCTTTAAATGATTTTAGCTTCAAGGGTGTCATCAAATCTTGTATTTCAATATAACACAGTGGCCATTGCTACTTAGTCTCATCTGCGTAAAATCAAGAATTCTTTCAGAATAGTAAAATCAAAATAAAAAAAAATCAGACATCCCTATTGAACTCAAAAGGATACATACATGAGAAGGGGCATTGGACTTAGGGGAAATTTGATGGGAAGATTCTCAGAGGAAGGTGTGGGGATGAGCTAGGATAATAGAAGGACAAAAATACATTATAATTTTAAATAATCTAAATTTTAAAAAGAGAATAGCCTATAAAGAAATATCTAAGTACAATTCTCTTCTAGATATGCTTACTTCTAGTTAATAGAATTAAATCTATGCTTGAAAAATACAAGTTTTCTGGTTAACTTTTCTTTTGATTCTAGACAACTATGAACTTTGTATATCCAACTAAATGTAGAGTTGCTATATCACAGTTAACATATCCAAACCCAAATTTTAATTCCTTTTTGAAATTGATTTCTTAAAATGTCTGCAGTTTCTTTTGCTACTCAAGAGTGTTTAACAAACAAAGACTTCTAAGACAAGGCAGAAAGCTATTTAGTGTCCTGTGACAAGTTAAAGTTACTGTCTTCCCTGCAGGTCTGGCACCTGGGATTTTACTAAAGTTTAAGTTATAAGGTTTTTCACTGTGGAGTTTCCAAGAATTAGATGTCTTCTCTTTCTTTCTTAATCTAAGCACACCTATCGCTGTGGATTATACAGCTATAAGATAATAATGACCCCAATGATGTTCAATGTGCCAATAAAGATTTTTTTAACATTTTTTATTATTATTTCCACTCATACAAACTTAATAGGTAGACCAGTTCCCTCCCCCCTCCTCCTCCTCCCGAACCCTCTGCTCTTCCTCCCTCCCTCCCCATCTCCCAGTGCCTCCCCCCAATTCCCAGAGAGTCCTTTATTGTGTATGCCTAACTCTCCTCTTGGTCCTCCTTTCCGATGACATAAAAGGACCCAGTGGCATTTCCCTGAACACTTTCTCGTGTTCCCCTTAAGCACAGGAACACTTCTGTGGCCATCAATCCCTTGCCTCCAAGGATCTTGGTGCCTTTAGCTGATGCTAGACTTTGTGAGGTCAATAGTGTGACAGACATGGCGCAGGGCATGCGAAGTCCTATTATGATTGCTTCAGCCCTATCTAGTGTGGAGACTCTTCAAATCATTGCTCCTCCCATCCTTTTGCTCTTACAATCATACTGCCCCCTCTTCCGCAGATGTCCCTGAGTTTCAGGATGGGGGGAGATTAGGCTGGCTTAGTTCTATGTGGATGATATAGAGTCTCTGAAGTTCTGGATTGTGGTTTGTTGACTTTCTTTTGCAGTTTTGCTGCTCCTGCAATGCCCTTCACTCCATCCTGATGGGCACTGTATGTCACCCCTTGCATTCCTTGGAGGTCGATTTTCTCTGCTGTAACATGGTCCCCTCTCTCCTTGTGTCTGGTGTGGCCCTCCAACCCCATCCCTCCTGTTCACAATCCTTGCAATTACCGTATTACATAGGTTTACCCTTGAGTGTCTCAATGTGGGCTGGGTGAGTTTGGTACTAGGAGCCACCTATTATGGAGTACATATGGCGCTTAACTTTCTGGGATTGGGATACGTCACTTAATATAATTGTTTCTAATGACATCCATTTCCCAGCAAATTCCAGTAATTCATCATTTTTGATGGCTGAGTAGTACTCCATTGTATAGATGTACCACGGTTTCCTTATCCACTCGTCAACTGTTGGACATTTAGGTTGATTCCATGACTTTGCTATTGTAAACAGTGCTGCTATGAACATAGTCGTGCTTGTGCTATCGAGGTGAACCTCTGCTGCATGGGGGTTTATTCCCAAAAGTGGAATAGCAGGGTCATATGGCATTTCAATCTCTATTTTCTTTAAGAATCTCCAGACAGCTTGCCAGAATGGCTGTATGAGCTTGCATTCCCACCAGCAATGTAGCAGAGTTCCCCTCTCTCCATATCCTCTCCAGCATTTGTTGTTGCTTGTATTGTGGATTTTTGCCATCCTGACCGGGGTGAGATGATATCTCAAGGAGGTTTTGATTTGCATTTCCCTGATGGCTAAAGAAGTGGAGCATTTTTTAAGATATTTGTTAGACATTTTAATTTCATCTCTGGTAAAATTTCTTTTAAGTTCCAGGGCCCATTTTTTAATTGGGCCATTGGTTTCCTTGGTGTTTAGTTTTCTAAGTTCTTTGTGCACTCTGGACAGGAGAGCTCTATCAGATATGTGGTTAGTGAAGATTTTCTCCCATTCTGTGAGTTGCCTTTGAGCTCGTGTGACAATCTCTTTATCTGAACAGAAGCTCTTTAATTTCACAAGATTCCAACTGTTGAGAGTTGGTAGCAGTGACTGTACCATTGGATGTCTGTTTAGGAAATGTTGGCCTAGCCCAATCAGCTCGAGGGAGTTTCCTATCCGTTCAGTTATGATTTTTATAGTCTCTGGCCTGATATCAAGGTCCTTGATCCATTTGGAATTAAGTCTTGTACATGGTGACAAGTACGGGTCCAGCTTTAATCTTCTGCATGTGGAGATCCAATTTTGCCGGCACCATTTCTTGAAGATGCTCTTCTTTTTCCATTGGATTCTTTATGCCCCTTTGTCAAAGATCAAATGACTATTTTTGTGGGCTTATATCTGGGTCCTCAACCCTTATCCATTGATCTGTGTGTCTATTTTGGATCCAGTACCAGGCTGTCTTTATAACTATGGATTTGTAGTATAGACTAAGGTTCGGTATGGTAAAACCTCCAGCAGTATTTTTGTTACTCAGGATTGTCTTTGCTATCCTGGGTCTTTTGTGCCTCCATATGAATTTTGAGTTTAATTGGTCAACTTTTTTAAAGAATTGTTTTGGGATTTTAATTGGTATAACATTGAATCTGTATATTGCCTTGGGTAGGATGGTCATTTTTACGATGTTGATTCTGCCAATCCAGGAACATAGGAGGTCTTTCCACCTTCTGATGTCTTCAGCAATTTCTTTCTTTAGGGTTTAAAGGTTTTCATTGTAAAGGTCTTTTACCTCCTTGGTTAGGTTTATACCAAGGTATTTCATTTTTTTAGGGGCTACACTAAATGGGATTGTTTCTCTCAGGGCTTTTTCACTTCTTTCATTCTGGCATATAGGAAGGCCTCTGATTTTTGCACATTTATTTTGTATCCTGCCACCCTGCTGAACTACTCAAATAGTTCCAGGAGCTTCATGGTGGAGTTTTTGGGATCCCTCAGGTATAAGATCATGTCATCTACAAATAGGGATAGCTTGACTTCTTCCTTGCCGATTTGAATCCCTTTTATGTCCCTTTCTTGTCTTATGGCTTCAGATAAGACTTCAAGTACAATATTGAATAGAAGTGGTGAGAGTGGACAGCCTTGTCTAGTTCCTGATCGAAGTGGGAATGCTTCCAATTGTTCCCCATTGAGCATAATCCTTGCTGTGGGCTTGTTGTGTACAGCTTTTATTATACTGATAAAGTTTCCTTCCATTCCTACAGTCTCTAGCGTTTTGATCATAAAAGGCTGTTGGATCTTGTCAAAGGCTTTTTCTGCGTCTACCGAGAGTACCATGTGGTCTTGGACTTTGGACTGGTTTACATGATGAATTACATTTATTGATTTGCGTATGTTGAACCAACCTTGCGTGCCGGGCATGAAGCCTACTTGGTCCCTGTGAATGATCTTTTTGATATGTTTTTGAATCCGATTTGCTAAGACTTTGTTGAGAATCTTTGCATCTGTGTTCATCAGGGAGATCGGCCTATAGTTTTCTTTTTTAAGTGAATCTTTATTAGGTTTTGGGATTAAGACGATATTAGCTTCATAGAAGGAATTTGGTAGTGTTCCTTCCTTTGCTATTTGATGGAACAGTTTAAGGAGTATTGGTGTTATTGACTCCTTAAATGTCTGGTAGAATTCTGTGCTGAATCCACCTGTTCCAGGACATTTTTTGGTGGGAAGATTCGAGATTACTTCTTCAATTTCCTTATATGTTATAGGGCCATTTAAGTAATTCACAACTTCCTGATTCAATTTAGGTAGGTTGTGTTTACTTAGAAATTCATCCATCTCTTGTGTGTTGTCAAACTTCACAGAGTATAAGTTTTTGAAATATGATGTTATAACTCTCTGGATTTCTTGGGTATCAGTAGTGATTACTCCATGTTCATTTCTAATTTTGTTAATTTGGGTTTTCTCTCTCTTGCTTTTGGTTAATTTAGCTCAGGGTGTATCTATCTTTTTGATTTTTTCAAAGAACCAGCTTTTTGACTGGTTGATTTTCTCTATCGTTTTCTTAGTCTCGATTTCAGATATTTCTCCCCTTATTTTGCTAATTTCCTCTCTTCTACTACTTTTGGGATCAGATTGCTCTAGTTTCTCTAAAGCTTAAGCTGGATCGTTAAGTTATTTATTTCTGATGTTTCCATTTTTTTGATGTAGGCATTCAGAGGTATGAACTTACCTCTTAGGACATTGTGTCCCAGAGATTTTGGTAAGTTGTATTTTCCTTATCGTTCACTTTCAGGAAATCTTGAATTTCCTTTTTAATTTCTTCCTGAATCCAGTTCTCATTCAGCATCATATTGTTAAGTTTCCAGGAGTTAGTGTATTTTCTCTTGTTTGATGTGTTGTGGATGTCCAGCTTTAGGCTGTGGTGGTCTGATAGGGCACAGGCTTGAATTTCAACTTTCCTGTATATGTGGAGATTCATTTTGTGGCCCAATATGTCATCTATTTTGGAGAAAGTTCCGTGTGCTGCTGAGAAAAATGTGTTTTCTTTGGTGCGTGGGTGAAAAGTTCGATAGAGATCTGTAAGGTCCATTTATTTAAGGGTTTGATTAAGTTCCAAAGTGTCTTTGTTAAGCTTTTGACCTGTTGATCTATCCCATGTTGAGAGGGTGGTGTTGAAGTCCCCAAGAATTATTGTTTGGGGGTTGATTTCTTGATTTAGACGCTGTAGGGTTTTCTTAATGAATGTGGAGGGGCCCGTATTGGGTGCATGAATGTTCAGGATTGTGAAGTCTTCCTGGTGAATTGTACCTGTGATTAAAATGTAGTATCTATCTGTGTCTCTTATGATTTTCTTTGGTTTGAAGTCCACTTTGTCTGAAAGCATAATTGCTACCCCTGCTGTTTCCTGGTTCCATTAGCTTGTAAGATTTTGGACCAGCCTTTCATTCTTAGGATGTGCCTATCTTTTGTGGTGAGATGAGTTTCCTGAAGGCAGCAGATTGTCGGATTGTGGTTTTTAATCCAAGTTTGTAATCTGTGTCTCTTAATAGATGATGTAATACCATTGACATTTAATGTTATAATGGAGAAATTATTTTTAATTCTGGACATTTTTTATGTTTAGTAGATTTTGTAAGCATGTTGTTTGATATTTATGTTTTGGTGGTATTATACTTCCCTTCTGTCCTCCTGGATACGCTTGTTCTTTTCTTCAAGCTTGAGTATCAGTTCTAGGATATTTTGAAGGCCTGGTTTGGTAGATATGTAAGCCTTCAAGTTGTCTTTGTGCTGGAAAACTTTTCTTTCTCCCTCAATCATGACAGATAGTTTTGCCGGGTATATCAGTCTGGGTTGGCATTTTTGCTCATTTAATACTTGAAGTATGTCTCTCCAAGCTCTTCTTGCTTTTACTGTTTCCATTGAGTAGTCATTTGTTATTCTAATAGGTTTACCTTTAAAAGTGACTTGCTTTTTTTCTCTTGAAGCTCTCAGCACCTTTTCTTTGTCTTTAATCTGCAGTGTTTTGACTATTATTTGCAGTGGCGATTTTCTATTTTGGTCGTATCTGTTTGGAGTGCTAAATGCCTCTTGTATTTGGATAGGCCTCTCATTCGTTAATTGTGGGAAGTTTTCATTTATGATGAATTGAAATATTTCCTCAGGTGTGGTATTTTGGGATTCTTGTTCTGGTATTCCATGAATGCACATGTTAGGCTTCTTCAGGGTGTCCCATATCTCTTGAATGTTCCTCTCCAGTATCTTTTTGGCTTTAACAATCTCTTCCATTGACCTGGTTAATTCTCCCACTTTGTCTTCAAGATCTGAAATTCTATTTTCTGCCTCATTTGTTCTGCTGATAAGACTCTCTGTTGAGTTTTGGGTTGAAGATAACTTGTTTTTTAGTTCAAATTTAAACTCTGCCTGAGACTGTTTTAATTTCTCCATACCTATTTTTGTTTCTTGAACTGTTTTTCTCAACTCCTCCAAGTGCCTGTTGTGTTCCTGTTCAAAGTGGTTGATACGGTTGTTTAACTCTTCTCGGATTTCCTCTTTCATAGTATGATCATGGTAATGATCATACTGTGAAAGTCGTTATGTTGGGTCTGGCTTTCATGGCTATTTTCTGTGGATTTGTTCTGGTCGGAATCCCTCATTGTGGGATTGATTCTTTCGGCAGGAGACTGGTCTTCTTGGGTTTTGTTTCTAGTGGATCTGCACTTTGACTTGTACATTGTTGTTTTGTTTTTTAGGACCTTTCAGTTTCTGTGTTTTTCACTGAATCGACGTAGTTAGTATTGTTACGCTTGCCAGTTATTACTAATGCTTACCTTGGATTGGGTATGTTTGTGTATTGTTATTATTATATCCTAGATGAGGCTTCTAGGCTGTTAGTAGGTCAGTTAAGTCAGGTTATGTTACCAGGGGGTGAATATTAGTTTGGTAGTGCACTTTTACGATTTAGTTTCTTGGTGAAATGTGGGGGGGTGTGGTGTACTCCCTGGAGTTGTATGTTGTGGGGTGGCTGTATGAGAAAGTTGATCTACAGCATTGATACTTTAAAGGATCAGTAAGGTGAAAAGAAAAAGTTTACTTATCTTTGGGCTGGATGAGAAGAAACTCGCCCACGTGATATAATGATTGTAGTGGAGTCCAGATGTATGGCCTGTGCTCCCTTTGTTCCTTAGAATTTTGCTTGAGTTTACATTGGGCTCTATTGAATTCTGAGTAGCAGTGTGTCTTCCATGGACCACTGTGCGTAGGTCCCCGGTGGGCCAGAGAGGCAGAGGGTCTGATGTTGATGGCAGAGTTCTTCACCTGCGACCTGGGAAGGTAGGCGGGGAGAAGGGTGGGGCCCCGGGGGCAAAGCCAGGGGCTGCGCAGCGTGGTGCTGCTGGCCTCGAGGCTCCCGGGTGGGGGGGGGCTGGGCTGGGCTCTTTCGCTCCCTGGCTCAATGGCAGAATTCTTCATCTGGGATCCAGGGGGGTGGCTAGGCGCACAGGGGGCAGGATGCCAAGGGCTTGGTTCCGGGACGGGTCCAGGCTAAGCCGCAGTCAGCCTGGGTGCTCGCCGCAGCAGGGGCAAGTGGGGCTCCGGGTTGGTTGGGGGCTGGGCTGTGCTCTCTCTCTCTCTCTCTCACTCACTCACGTTGGGCGGGCGCGGGGCGGCATGGAACGGAGGGGGCTGGGGTCAGTCTGGGCGGGGGGCGCAGGCCAAGCCGCAGTCGGCCTGGGTGCTTGCCACCGCCGGGACGCGTGGGGCTCCGGGTTGATTGGGGGCTGGGCTGTGCTCTCTCTCTCTCTCTCTCTCTCTCTCTCTCTCACTCTCTCACCTTGGGCGGGGGCGGGGCGGGGCGGAGGGGGCGGGGGGCGGTCCTGGCCTTGGGCGCAGGCCAAGCTGCAGTCGGCCTGGGCGCTCGCCCCCGCCTGGACGCTGCCATTAAAGATTTTAAGTAAGATAAAACTGGTCTAGAGTTCCCTAGGTCATCACTAGGTCATCATGGATATGTGAAATCTCACTGATCTTCAACAAAAGCATGAAGTTATGAACCTTGAGTTATATATGATTCGTCATTGAAGACATACCAACTGTGAATTCTCTTTGCTAGGCAGTGTTAAGGTTGATGACTCAATTTTTAATAAACCTTTTCAGATGATACATTCATTTTTGAATAAGTTTACATAATCAGTATTAACCCAGTAATATGACCATTTCAAGCATGATATATGCTATTTTATATGAAACTTTGTAGTGTTATCATCTTTTTATTTCTATACTATTAATATTTATATCCCAAATCCTTGTTTGACTATTCCTAATATTAGTCTGCTTAATATTTATCATTTTATCTTTTCAAATGATCAGCATTGTTTCATAGTTTTGTTATCCTTAACTTTATATATCTACACTCGAATTTCCTTCCTTCCACTAACTTTGTCCTAATATTCCATTATTTGTGATGAGCATTAGTATTTTCTTTTGAATTCTCACTTTTCCTTTCAAAAGAAGCACTTGCAGCTAGAAAAACTCTTTCATACTAACTTCTTATTATCTTCTGTAATTTTGCATTTTTTTCTAAGAACATTCTAATTTTCCTTTTGAGTTCTTCTTTGATAAATGTTATTTTAAAATGTGTGGTTGGGGCTGGAGAGGTGGCTCAGGGGTTAAGCCTCTGCCTTGCAGGCGGAAGGTTCTGAGTTCGGATCCTAGACCCCATGTATAGATGCCGGGCAGAAGCTGGGGCGGCCTGCGTTTCTGATCCTGGTAGGGTGGAGCCTGTGACTCCCAGGGCAGAGTAAACAAGGAGGAGGTGGAGGCGGTCCATGGTGGTTCCCGAATTCGCCCGTGGTTCTACACACAGACATACATATATACAAACATGCATGAGCACACACGCATACACACACAATTGAATAAATTATAAAAAAATTTAAAAAATGTGTGGTTGACAAACATTTCCCATACTAAGGCTTAGGGAATCTTTTGGAAGAGATGACAGTAAGATTGTAAGAATCTTCCCTCCACTCTGCTGCCAGTGACTCGTGCGCAATCCATCCAGGCCTCACCGCGACCTAGGTAAGCTCTGTCCCTGCCCACCCCCAGAACCCCAGGCCGCCCAAGGGACCCAGCTCCTCCCACCATCCAGCCAGAGCCGTGCGCGCAGGGCCTGGGAGGAGGAGAGGGAACCCCCCTGCGCCCGGGCTTGGCCCCAGGTCCCCCAGCTTAAATAGTGCCCTCCATCGCCCCATCCTTCCTTCCCCCAATCCACCGCCCAGGACCCACGAGGTCTAGCCTGGACTCACCTCGACCTAGGTAAGATCCGACTCTGCCCACCCCTAAAACCCCAGGCCAAATAATTCATTTTAGTGAAAAACGCACAGAAATTGAAAGAAGATCTTAAGAGTTAAAATGACAATGCCAAAGTCAAAGTGCAAATCCATGAGAAACAACACTCAATTAAAAAATCTCCCACTGAAGGAATTAATCCCATAATGTTAGACTCCAACCAGAGCAAACCCAAGGAAAATGGCCAAGAAAGCGTGACCCAAGATAATGACCTTCAAAATATGATCATTACCATGTTCAACACTATGAAAAAGGAAATCCGAGAGGAATTAAATAATCGAATCAATTGCTTTGAAGAGAAACACAACAGGCACTTGGAGGAGTTGAGAAAAACAGTGTAAGAAACAAAAACTAGCATAGAGCAGTTAAAGCAGACTCAAGCAGAGTTTAAAACTGAGCTAAAAGATAAGTTATCTTCAACCTAGAACTCCACAGAGAGTCTTATCAGCAGAACTAAGAAGCAAAAACCAGAATTTCAGATCTTGAAGATAAAGTGGGAGTATTAACCAGCTCAATGGAAGAGGTTGTTAAAGCCAAAAAGATACTTGACAGAAATATTCAGGAGATATGGGACACCCTGAAGAAGCCTAACATGGGTATTCATGGAATACCAGAGCAAGAATCTCAAAATACCACCCCTGAGGAAATTTTTCAAAAGATCATCAAGGAAAACTTTCCTCATCTAAAAAAAGAGAGGCCCATACATATAAAAGAGGCATTCCACACCCCAAACAGATATGACCAAAACAGAAGCTCACTACAGTAAATAATAGTCAAAACACTCCACATTCAAGATAAAGAACTGGTGCTGAGAGCTTCAAGGGATAAAAAACAAGTCACTTTTAAAGGTAAACCTATTAAAATAACAAAGGACTTCTCAGTCGAAACAGTAAAAGCAAGAAGAGCTTGGAGAGACATACTTCATGTATTAAATAAGCAAAAATGTCAACCCAGGCTGATTTACCCTTCAAAACTATCATTCATGATCGAGGGAGAAAGAAAAAATCTTCCAGCACAAAGACAACTTGAAGGGATACATGTCCACCAAACCAGGCCTTCAAAAAATGCTAGAAATGATACTCAAGCTTGAAGAAAAAAAAACAGGCATATCCAGGAGAACAGAAGGCAAATATAACACCATTAAAAGCAAAGCAATATACTTATAAAACTACTAAACATAATAAATGTCTGGAATTAAAAATACTTTCTCTATTATAACACTAAATGTTAATGGAATTAACTCACCGATCAAGAGACACAGATTACAAATTAGGATCAAAAATCACAATCCATCAATCTGCTGCCTGCAGGAAACCCATCTCACCACAAAAGATAGGCATGCCCTAAAAATAAAAGGCTGGTCAACAATTCTACAAGCTAATAGAAGCAGAAAACAGGCAGGAGTAGCCATTATGATATCACACAAAGTGGACTTCAAACCAAAGAAAACTATAAGAGACACGGATGGATACTACATTTTAGTCACAGGTGCAATTCACCAGGAAGACTTCATAATACTGAACATATATGCACCCAATACGGGCCCCTCTACATTCATTAAGAAAACCCTACAGCGTCTAAAGCAAGAAATCAACCCCCAAATGATAATTCTAGGGGAAATCAACACTGCCCTCTCAACATGGGATAGATCAACAGGTCAAAAGCTTAACAGAAACACTTTGGACCTTAATCAAACACTTAAAGAAATGGACCTTACAGATCTCTATTGAACTTTTCACCCACGCACCAAAGAATACACATTTTTCTCAGCCGCACACGGAACGTTCTACAAAATAGATCACTTACTGGGCCACAAAATGAATCTACACATATACAAAAAAGTTGAAATTGTAACCTGTGCCCTGTCAGACCACCATGGCCTAAAGCTGGACATCCACAACACAACAAACAAGAGAAAATACACTAACTCTTGGAAACTTAAAAATATGATGCTGAATGACAACTAGATTCAGGAAGAAATTAAAAAGGAAATTCAAGATTTCCTGAAAGTAAATGATAATGAAAATACAACTTACCAAATTCTCTGGGACACAATGAAAGCTGTCCTAAGAGGTAAGTTCATAGCTCTTAATGCCTACATCAAAAAAAATGGAAACATCAGAAATAAACAACTTAACAATGCAGCTTAAAGCTTTAGAGAAACTAGAGCAATCTGATCCCAAAAGTAGGAGAAGAGAGGAGATTAGCAAAATAAGGGGAGAAATATCTGAAATCGAGACTAAGAAAACGATAGAGAAAATCAACCAGTCAAAAAGCTGGTTCTTTGAAAAAATCAATGACATTGATACACCCCTAGCTAAATTAACCAAAAGCAACAGAGAGAAAACCCAAATTAACAAAATTAGAAATGAACATGGAGTTATCACTACTGATACCCAAGAAATCCAGAGAATTATAACATCATATTTCAAAAACTTATACTCTGTGAAGTTTGACAACACAAAAGAGATGGATGAATTTCTAAGTAAACACAACTTTCCTAAATTGAATCAGGAAGTTGTGAATTATTTAAATAGTCCTACAACATATAAGGAAATTGAAGAAGTAATCTCAAATCTTCCCACCAAAAAATGTCCTGGACCAGATGGATTCAGCACAGAGTTCTACCAGACATTTAAGGAGTCAATAACACCAATACTCCTTAAACTGTTCCATCAAATAACAAAAAAAGGAATACTATCAAATTACTTCTATGAAGCTAATATCGTTTTAATCCCAAAACCTAATAAAGATTCACTTAAAAAGGAACACTATACGCTGATCTCTCTGATGAACACAGACACAAACATTCTCAACAAAGTCTTAGCAAATCGGATTAAAAAAAAACATTAAAAAGATCATTCACGGGAACCAAGTAGGCTTCATCCCCGGCACACAAGTTTGGTTCAACATACGCAAATCAGTAAATGTAATTCATCATGTAAACCAGTCCAAAGTCCAAGACCACATGATACTCTGGATAGATGCAGAAAAAGCTTTTGACAAGATCCAACAGCCGTTTATGATCAAAACGTGAGAGACAGTAGGAATGGAAGGAACCTTTATCAATATAATAAAAGCTGTATACAACAAACACACAGCAAGGATTATGCTCAATGGGGAAAAACTGGAAGCATTCCCACTTCGATCAGGAACTAGACAAGGCTGTCCACTCTCACCACTTCTATTCAATATTGTACTTGAAGTCCTAGCTGAAGCCATAAGACAAGAAAGGGACAAAAGAGGGATTCAAATCGGCAAGGAAGAAGTCAAGCTATCCCTATTTTCAGATGACATGATCTTATACCTGAGGGATCCCAAAAACGCCACCATGAAGCTCCTGGAACTAATTGAGAAGTTCAGCAGGGTGGCAAGATACAAAATAAATGTGCAAAAATCAGAGGCCTTCCTATATGCCCAGAATGAAAGAAATGAAAAAGCCTTGAGAGAAACAATCCCATTTACTATAGCCCCTAAAAAAATGAAATACCTTGGTATAAACCTAACCAAGGAGGTAAAAGACGTTTACAATGAAAACTTTAAAACCCTAAAGAAAGAAATAGCAGAAGACACCAGAAGGTGGAAAGACCTCCCTTGTTCCTGAATTGGCAGAATCAACATCATAAAAATGACCATCCTACCTAAACCAATATACAAATTCAATGTTATACCAATTAAAATCCCAAAGCAATTCTTTAAAGAAGTTGACCAAACAATCTCAAAGTTCATATGGAGGCACAAAAGACACAGGATAGCAAAGACAATCCTGAATAACAAAAACACTGCTGGAGGTATTACCATACCAAACCTTAGTCTATACTACAAATCCATAGTTATAAAGACAGCCTGGTACTGGCTCCAAAATATATACACAGATCAATGGATAAGGATTGAAGACACAGATATAAGCCCACAAAATTACAGCCATTTGGTCTTTGACAAAGGGGCCCAAAGAATCCAATGGAAAAAGAACAGCATCTTCAACAAATAGTGCTTGCAAAACTGGATCTCCACATGCAGAAGATTAAAGCTGGACCCGTACTTGTCACCATGTACAAGACTTAATTCCAAATGTATCAAGGACCTTGATTCCAGGCCAGAGACTATAAAAACCATAGTTGAAAGGATAGGGAACTCCCTCGAGCTGATTGGGCTAAGCCAACAGTTCCTAAACAGACATCCAATGCCACAGTCACTGCTACTAACTCTCAACAGTTGGGATCTTGTGAAATTAAAGAGCTTCTGTTTTAGATAAAGAGATTGTAACACGAGCTCAAAGGCAACCCACAGATTGGAAGAAAATCTTCACTAACCACATATCTGATAGAGCTCTGCTGTCCAGAGTGCACAAAGAACTTAGAAAACTAAACACCAAGGAAACCAATGGCCCAATTAAAAAATGGGCCCTGGAACTTAAAAGAAATTTTACCAGAGATGAAATTAAAATGTCTAACAAATATCTTAAAAAATGCTCCACTTCCTTAGCCATCAGGGAAATGCAAATCAAAACTTCCCTGAGATATCATCTCACCCTGGTCAGGATGGCAAAAATCCACAATACAAACAACAACAAATGCTGGAGAGGATGTGGAGAGAGGGGAACTCTCCTACATTGCTGGTGGGAATGCAGGCTCATACAGCCACTCTGGTGAGCCGTCTGGAGATTCTTAAAGAAATTAAAGATTGAAATGCAGTATGACCCTGCGATTCCACCTTTGGGAATAACCCCCCATACAGCAGAGGTTTACCTTGATAGCACAAGCACAACCATGTTCATAGCAGCACTATTTACAATAGCAAAGTCATGGAATCAACCCAAATGTCCAACAGTTGACGAGTGGATAAGGAAACTGTGGTACATCTATACAATGGAGTACTACTCAGCCATCAAAAATGATGAATTACTGGAATTTGCCGGGAAATGGATGTCATTAGAAACAATTATATTAAGGGAAGTATCCCAGACCCAGAAAATTAAGTGCCTTATGTACTCCCTAATAGGTGGCTCCTAGTACCATCCCCACCCAGCCCATCTAGAGACACTCAAAGAAAAATCTCTGTAATACCTACAGTAATTGCAAGGATTATGAACAGGAGGGATGGGGTAGGAGGGCCACACCAGAAACAAGGAGAGAGGGGACCATGTTAGAGCAGAGAAAATAGGCCTCCATCAAGGACTCGAATATGTAATGAGACATCTGATTAAGTTCACAGACTTTCGTTCCTGATCATTTACTCCTGAGGGGTATGATCTCATCAGAATAGGAGGGCATATATCTGGCAGATAAAAAGTAACCATTTTGCAAATGGGTGATAGACCCCTCCCTCACTGTGGTTTCCCACTTTTATTACATCTACCTTTGAATGTGCTCTTATAACAAGACTCTAGTTTAACAGCTTTTTGTCTCTGGCTAGGGGGTGACATAAAATACCCATCAGGATGGAGTGAAGGGCATTGCAGGAGCAGTAAAACGGCAAAAGAAAATCAACAAACCACAATCCAGAACTTCAGAAACTCTATATCAACCACCTAGAACTAGGCCAGCTTAATCTCTCCCCATCCTGAAGCTCAGGGACATTTGCGGAAGAGGGGGCAATAAGAGCGTAAGAGCAAAAGGATGGAAGGAGCAATGATATGCAAGATACTCCACACAAGACAGGGCTGAAGCAATCATAATTGGAGTTTACATGCCCTGTGCAATGTCCAACACACTATTGACCTCACAAAGTCTAGCATCTGCTAAAGGCATCAAGATCCTTGGAAGCAAGGGATTGACAGCCACAGCAGTGTTCCTATGCTTAAGAGGAACATGGGAAATGGTTCAGGGAAAGGCCACTGGGTCCTTGTACGTCATCGGAGAGGAGGGCCCAGAGGAAAATCAGGCATGCACAAGAAAGGACTCTCTGGGAAATGGGGCGGGAGGCACTGGGGGATGGGGAGGAAGGGGGAGGGGAAGAAGGGGGGAGGGGAGGGGGAGCAGGGGGTTCGGGGGGAGGATGAAGGAGGGAGGGAACTGGTGTACCTATTAAGTTTGTGTGAGCTGAAATAATAATAAAAATGTATTAATAAAAATAAGATTGTTAGAATCTGAAGGTGGGGAGGTAAACTAACATGCAGGTCTCTCCAATCAGGCAAAGGCTGCTATATCCAGCAGTTTGCTGCAATGAGACCTACCCTTATTAGTCCTGAACAATGGATGACAAATCAGCATCCCTGGTGGACAGTGAGGGACTTAAGAAAAATAGATACACACACTGGGAACTATAGAGGTCAAGTGCAGTATCCCTGTGGGTTTACTCATGGAAGCCTCAATTATACAGCCATAGACTGCTGATCCCTCAGTACTGTAAACAACATTAATGGAGCTCTGTGACCTATATCTGGTATGGTTTGCATGTTTTGAATTTATTAAGATTTGTTATGTGATGTAACTTTGATCTATTCTGGAGAATATTTCATGCATACATCTGAAGAAATTTTTTTTATGATCACGATGATTATGCATAAAGCTTCTATGTCGGTTAGACACAGTTGTCAACTTGACAATTGAAAGAGGAAATTTTAGATACCTCTGGGAAGAACTGGTTGTTAAGGCAGGCTCTAAACAAACCTTCTGGATGTTATCTAACTGATGTGAGAAAACCCAGTCCATGGTAGGCAGATCATTCTATGGGCACGTGAGAAAACTGGAGAGAACTGATTCAATAGTTGTACATACTTTGGCATACTGACAAGTGAGAAACTATGCTCCTCTCTCAGGAATTTCTGTGGACATCATGTGGCCAGTTTTCTAACTCTTGAAACTGTTATACTGCTGTACTGATGAAATGAAACCAAGAATCATAAACAAGAATACACCCATTGTTCTTTTGAGTTTTTTGATTGTATATTTAACAGGAACATGAAGATAAGCTGCAACATCCTCAAATGTTCTAGGTCAGAATTCTACTACTGAGCTAGGTCCCAACCCATGAATGTGTATCATAATGTTTTGCATACTTTGTTCATTATTTTTCAGTTCACTGAAAGGATATAAAAATTATTTTAAAAAGATGAATTAAAATTTTTGCTACCCACAAACAGGAATTTTTCTTTTATTTTTCTTCTCATCATATATACTATTCTTCAGAATTCTTAGAATGAATGAAGAGTATGCAAATAATTTTAATTTACCCTTTCATTCACTTTTTTTCTCAAAGCTTATGTTCCATAGACTTTCTGAAGTGTTAGAGATACTTTGGTAAAAAAAAAATTCTAATTTTCAATAAAGCGTTGTTATGCTATGTGGAGGCAGCCCAAGAAATTGAGCAAAAAAAATCTGTATTATACAGTGATAAGTGTCATGGAAATGATAAATTGGAAAAAAAGAGACAAAGACAATTTCTGCATGTGCATGCATGGGGATATGAAAGTATAATACAGAGTATATTCACAGGAAATATAACTGGGGAACCAAAATGCAAGGTGTCATCTAAAACAAAATTAATTAGTCATTCCTGTAAACAACTAAAGGAATCCCTTTAATATCAGCTACTTATTGCATGGAGAGGTTTATATTCATTAGCAGCAAAAATATGATGTATGGAGATGAATAAAATCTTAGATGAACAAATGCATCGGTGGCAAGATGCTCATGATCTAGATCTATTATGCATTACATATCATGATAGGAAATTGGATTTACTTCTCAGTGTGAAAAGCCTTGTGAAGACAGTACAGAAGACTGAAACAAGATTTTATTTTTGTTTTAAGCATTAACTTGGTGTATAGTAAATGATGTGGAATCTCTGTGGCCCAGAAATAATTGTCAAGCTGACTCCTGTATATCTAACTAGTACAGCCACAAAATCTTTGTTAGTAATATGAGAATAATAATAATTAAAATGCTATGCAGGGAAATAAAACACTTGCATTCTTCTGTATTTTCATTAAGTGATATCAATGAAAGTAATCAAAAGCATTTTGTCACTGCCTTCAATTTTTTTAAATTTTAAAAGTTCATTTATTTTATACATCCTTCAAATATATAATAAAAGAGTCATTGTGAGGACATCTTCTAGTGGCTGTACTTAGTGGTTTTTTTTTTTTTTTGTTGTTCGTTTGTTTTTGTTTTAAGCAGAAACAGGAATGGTAAGACCAGAATACTTGAGAAAACTCCTGGAATCCTTACAAAGATCTTTCCTTACTTGACATGTCCTTCTGCTCACAGATTGATGACAGACTTTGCTAGAACTCAATGCAAGTTTTCCAAAAGTTTTCATAAAAAAAGAAAAATTATCCAATGAATTTAGTAAAAATATAAAGATATATTCTTAAACATACTGTGAGCACTTTTTCTTTCATAAAGTGTGAATGGTTGATTTTTTTCTTGTTAATTGGTGATATGCTTTAATCAATGATTAGATGTTAAAAGAAACAGATGGAATCATTTTAACCTATTTTTAAAGAATAATTTGAACAGCAAAGCATCTTGATATTTATGAAAAATAAAGATGATTCTGCCCACTTTCTCCATGTGATGGCACCATAATGAACTTGATATATAGAAAATTGTCAAAATTGATCGTGGATGTGGATACTAGAGAAATAACTCAGATGCTTATCTAGTATGTACAAGGTTCTGGGTTTGATGACCAGCACCACAGCATTAAAGAAATAAATAAACAAAATTAGTTGGGGTGATTTGTTCTTTAATGTAGGATGTGTGTGTGTGTGTGTGTGTGTGTGTGTGTGTGTGTGTGTGTGCACATATGCATGTATTTGTACATCTATGTGTATGTGTATATGTGTATGTGTGCTGTATGTGTTTGTGCTGGTAAATACTGTGTACATGGCAAGTACACATATATATGTGTTCATGTGTTTATGGAAGCCTGAGGCCAACATTGTTATAGTACTCCATTACTCTTAAGCATTTTTCTTTTCTTTTTGCATGTGTATGTGTGTGTGTGTGGTGGGCATGTGTGTCTGAATCCTTGTTGCAACATGTGTGGTACACATGGAGTTGATGAGTTCCAATGTTGATATCAAGAATTATCCTCATTTGGTCTTCCACTTTATTTCTTGATTTTGGGACTCTCAGTCAAATCCAAAGCTCACTGATAGGGCTATTCTCACTAGACAGTTTGCTCTAGAGATCTCCATGTTACATTCCAAGACTGAAATTATAGGTGTGCTTCCATGCTTATGCTTACCCAACATTCTGGGGTTCCAAAATCTGATTCTCTAGCTGCATACCAAACCATCTCCTCAACCTTCTCTGCTTTATTTTTTGAGACAGTGACACTCACTGAACCGAAAGCCTGACCAATGAGCCTCAAGGATTCTCTGGTCGCCCTATAACTCTAGAGATGTAGACAGACCACCACCCTCAGCTTTTACGTGGGTGATCAGGATCCAAACTCAGGCCCTCATGGTTGTGCAGCAAGGGCTTTATACACTGGGTTATCTTCATCTAGGAGTACTGAATTTTTTCTCCCATATTTTATATTTTTCCTAATCATACAAGCTCAATAGGTACCCCCATTCTCTCCTTTCCCTCTCCTCTCCTCCATTACCTTTTCATTTCACACCCGCCCTCTCTCTCCCTTTCCAGGTTCCTCTCCCTCCCGCCCATCCCCTGGAACATCCTTTGTGTGAATACCAAACTTCCATCTTAGCCCTCCATCCTAATGAAGGTTCAGGACTCAGTGGCACAGTGAGGAGCCCATTCTCGGGTTCCCCGTTAATATGGGAACTCTATTATGACTGTTTAATCCCTTGCCTCTAAGGATCTTACTGCCTGGAGCTTTCTCCCCTGTGATCCATGCTAGACTTTGGGGGTTCATTGACATGTCAGCCAGCCATTGTGCAGGTTAGGCAAAATCCAATCATGGCTACTGATTTTTTAAGTATATTATTTACTTATTACTTAGTTATGAGAGAGAGAGAGAGAGAGAGAGAGAGAGAAATAGATTCATGACATTGATGGAGATTAGAAGATAAATTGATAAACTTCAGGAATATTCCACCATTTGGGCTTCCAGGGTTTGGGAGTTATCTTACCAACCTGAACTACTGGTTTTTTTTCTGCTTTTCCAAGCATAATAAGTGTTTGCCACAGCTACTTTTCCTCTTCCCTTTCCTCTCTTACCTTCCCCTCCCTTCAACAATCAATCCCTCTTCCTTCCACCCTCCTGCTTGTCGTTTCTACTATGGGCTGGGGCCTCAGGACAGATTAAAGTGCCCATTTATTCTTGGGTAAACCCACTGATAGGTTACTCCACTTCACTTGTCTAGCCTTAGACCCTAAGTTTCCCCCTCCATGTAATCATTTCTTCTTAGTTCCTAGCTAGTCTGTGGGAGAATGTTATGTCCTCCATAGTGCAGGTCTGGTGAGGAAAAAATATTATTGCAGGTTGTTTCTTTATGCAGCAGTCCTGTTTTGAGTGGAATAACCTGGTTGGCAGTGGACCTCCCCACTTTTAGGCTCAGAGTCTTGTCATCCCCTTTTCTGCAAAATTCCCTCATCTTTAGGATGGGAAAAGATTGGTTGGTTTGATTCCAGCAGTGCATTTTAGGGTTGCTGGTACTCTGCATTCTGGTTGGTTTTTGCTGTTGTGCATTTTAGGGCTCTCCCATTGTAATAAGCCGCATCTTGTTTGGGATTTCTGATTTTTTTGAACAAAGATAGAACGAGAAGTGTTTAGAAGGAGGTTTACTATTAGGTGATTGTGTTTAGTATTATTGGGCATGTGTTCCCTGTCATTGGACAAGGGCAGGCAGGGGGAAGTAGATTAAGGCCAAGTAAGCCAGTGGCTGGTTATTTAGAGGATAACTCAACTCCCTACTAAGTCCAATTCCTGTTCTTTCCTCTCCCTTAAGACTTTCCTTACATAAAAAGCCCTTTTTTATTTATAGTGTATTTTTTTCCACTCACATAAACTTGATAGGTACCCCATTCCCTTCCCTCCTTCCATTCCTCCCTGGATCCCCTTGCTCCCTCCGCCCTTTTCTTCTTCCTTTCCCCCCCTCCCTTTCTCCCATTGCCCTTTACTCCCTCATTCCTGGAGCATCCTTTACTGTGCATGTCAAGGTTCCCTCTGGGTCCTCCTCTCTGATGAGGTGTAAGGACTCAGTGGCATTGCCTAGAGCTCTTTCTTGTGTTCCCCTTTGGTATATGAACACTATTGTGGCTGTTAATCCCTTGTCATTAAGGATCCTAGTGCCTGTGATCCATGCTAGGCTTTGGGGAGTCAATGATATGTTGGTCATTGTGCAGATCATGCAAAGTCCTATTATGATTACTTCGGCCTTATCTTGTATGGAGTATCTTGCATATTTTTGCTCCTCCCCATCTTTAGGCTGTTACAATCTTACTGGCCCCTCTTCTGCAAATTTCCCTGAGCTTTAGGATGGGAAGAGATTAGGCTGGCCTGATTCCTGGTGATTAATGTAGGGTCTCTGATGTTCTGAATTATGGTTTGTTGGGTTTTTTCTTTTTTCCAGTTTTGCTATTCATGCACCACCCTTGGCGCCATAAAAGCCCTTTTTAACTGTTTACACTAGTTCTTTTGTTTCTGTTTTTTTAAGGTCTTCTTCCACCACACTGTGCTTGTGTTCCTTTATGATTGTGTGTATTGTAATAGTTCCTGTTTGGTTACATCAAAGTGAATGTTTACTGCTAGATTCAACTTATAAGGAAGAACATGCAACGTGAGTCTTTTAGCATCTGGGATATTTCACTCAGTATGATATCTTCTTGCTCCATTCGCTTACATGCAAGTCTCATTAGTTTATCTTTCCTGACAACTGAATTAATTGTATTTGTGTATCACATTTTCATTTTCAATTGTTTGACATCTATCTTGGTTCCATTTCTTTGCTATTATGAATGTAGTTGCTGTGAACACAGTTAAACACATGACTCTGTCACAGAATGCAGTGTTCTTTGGGACTATTCCCAAGAGTGGAATAGCTGGTTCATATGGAATTTCAATTTTTAACTTTTTTTAGGAAAGTCCAAATTGATCCTCAAAAGGGGTTGTATGAGTTTGCAGTCCCACCAGTAGTGCATGAGGGTCCCCTTCTCTCGGCATGCACATCAGCATTTGTTGCTATTTGTGTTCTGATCTTAGCCACTCTGATTGGAGTGAGATGTTATATCAGGGTGGTTTTAATTTGAATTTCACTAGTGACTAAGGAAACAGAATATTTTAACATATTTGTTAGACATTTGAATTTCATGTTAGGAAAACTTTCTTTTCATATTTGTAGCCCATTTTTAATGGTATTATTTACTTTTCAGCATTTAATTTTTCAAGTTCTTTGTGTACTCTGGATATTACTCCTCTCTCAGATGCATGGTTAGTAAAGAGTCTCTCCCATTCTGTAGGTTGCCCTTTATCTCAATTAATAGTCTCTTTAACTGAGCAAATTTTATTTTAATTTCATATAGTCCCACTTGTTTAGTGTTGGATATGTATATAAAACCTTTGAGACTATATTGAGAAAACGCTGCTGTTTTTAAGTTTTCATTGTATAGATCTTACACATCCTTGGTCAGGTTTTTTCCAAGATTTTTTATTTTTTAAGAGTGATAATAGTATTGTTTCTCTTAGGACTTTCTTACCTTGTTTATCCTTTTCCAAGTTGTATCAGTTTTAATTACCTCTCTTATCTCATTGCTTTAACTAAGACTTCAAGTACAATATTGAATAGAAGAAGTGAGAGTGAGCAGCCTTGTATAGTTCCTGAATTGAGTGAGAATGCTTGCAGTTTTATACCATTTAGGATGATTTTTGCCATAGACTTGTGGTACATATGGGTCGTGGCTTTTAATCTTCCTGTATTTCTTGCTTGATGTATTGTTCCCATTGATGCTTACAGTTGTCATGAGAAGTTTTTACTGATTTCTATCACGTTTTTTGAGTTTTATGTTTTTTGGTGTTGGCAGTTCACTGTCAGGTAGTTTTATTGACATTATTTTACCCTTTTATCCTCATATGTGTTGATCAATTTCATCTGCCTTGAAAAATTTTTCTAGTAACTCCTTCAGTCCTGGTTTGGTAGATAAGAAGGACTCTAGTTTATTTTTATATGGAAATATTTTTCTTTGACCTTCAAGAATGACCGTTAATTTGGCTCTCGCCTGCCTGCCCACCCACCCGGGACAGTACTCGCTTGCGGTCCTCCATCCCAACCCCTCTGCTCCTCCGGCCCACTGGGGACCCTCGCTCATGATCCACTGAGGACACACTGCTACTCAGAATTCAACAGAGTCCAAAGGAAATTCAAGTAAAGCTATAAGGTACAAAGGCCACACATCTGAAGTTCTCTAAAATCATCCTATTACATGGGAGAGATTCTTCACTTCCACCACAAAGATAAGTAAAACCCCTTTTTTTACCATCCTGCTCTTTTGAACTATTAGTCACTATTGATTAGCTTTTCCATATAGCCACCTCCAAAACATATACAACTTAAGGGATTATACCATTCACACTCAAATATCACCAAGTTACTAAATTGTAAAAGTGCACTACCATACTAATATTCCCCCCTGCACACTAAACCTGACTTAACTTATGTACTAATAGTCTAATAGCCTCATTTAGGAAATAACAATAACAACAGACAAACATACCCAACTCCAAGGCAACAACTAGCAATAACTGCCCGAGAGTAGTAATAGCAACTAAATCAGTTCAGTCAAAAAAAATAGAAACTTAAAGGTCTGAGGAGACAAAACAACAATGCCCAAGTCAAAGTACAGTTCCATGAGAAACAAAACCCAAGAAGACAAATCTCCCACCAAAAGAATTAACCACATAATGATGGATTCCAACCAGAAAAAATTCACAGAAAATAGCCAAGAAAGCCAGACCCAAGAAAAAGACTTTCAAAGTCTTTTACCATGATTAATACTATGAAACAGGAAATCCAAGAGGAGTTAAACAACTGCATCAACCACTTTGAACACGAACACAACAGGCACTTGGAGGAGTTGAGAAAAACAGTTCAAGAAACAAAAATAGGCATAGAGCAGTTAAAACAGTCTAAGGCAGAGTTTAAAATTGAACTAAAAGACAAGTTATCTTCAACCCAAAACTCAACAGAGAGTCTTATCAGCAGAACTAATGAAGCAGAAATTAGAATTTCAGATCTTGAGGACAAAGTGGGAGAATTAACCAGCTCAACAGAAGAAGTCGTTAAAGCCAAATGGATACTTGAGAGGAATATTCAAGAGATATGAGACTCCCTGAAAAAGTCTACATGTGCATTCATGGAATACCAGAGCAAGAATCCCAAAATACCACACCTGAGGAAATTTTTCAAATTATCATTAAATAAAACTTCCCTCATCTAAAGAATGAGAGACCAATTCAAACAGAAGAGGCATTCTGCACCCCAAACAGATATCTCTAAAATAGAAACTCACCATGGCAAATAATAGTCAAACACTCAACATTCAAGACAAAGAAAAGGTGCTGAGAGCTTCAAGGAAAAAAAAAACAAGTCACTTTTAAAGGTAAATCTATTAAAATAACAAATAACTTCTCAATGGAAACAGTAAAAGCAAGAAGAGTTTGGAGAAATGTACTTCAAGAATTAAATGAGCAAAAAAGTCAGCCAAGGCTGATATACCCGGCAAAACTATCCGTCATGAACAAGGGAGAAAGAAAAGTTCTCCAGCACAAAGACAACTTAAAGGTTTACATGTCTACCAAAACAGGCCTTTAAAAAATGCTAGAAATGATACTCAAACTTCAAGAAAAAAACAATCATATCCAGGAGGACAGAAGGGAAGTAAATTATACCAAAACCTAAATGTCAAACAATACACTTACAAAAGCCACTAAACATAATAAATGTCTGGAATTAAAAATAATTTCTCTATTATAACATTAAATATTAATGGAATTAACTCACCGATCAAGAGACACAGATTGCAAACTTGGATCAAAAATCACAACCCATCAATCTCCTGCCTGCAGGAAAACCATCTCACCACAAAAGGTAGGCACATCCTAAAAATAAAAGGCTGGTCCAAAATTCTGCAAGCTAATGGAATCAGGAAACAGGCAGGGGTAGCCATTATGCTATCAGACAAAGTGGACTTCAAACCAAAAAAAAATTATAAGAGACACAGATGGATACTACATTTTAGTCACAGGTACAATTCACCAGGAAGACTTCATAATTCTGGACATATATGCACTGAATATGGGCCCCTCCACATTCATTAAGCAAGCCCTACAGCATCTAAAGGGAGAAATCAACCCCAAACGATAATTCTTGGGGATTTCAACACCGCCCTCTCAACATGGGATAGATCAACAGGCCAAAAGCTTAACAGAGACACTTTGGAACTTGATCAAACCCTGAATGAAATGGACCTCACAGATCTCTATTGAAGTTTTCAGCCAGGCACCAAAGAATACACATTTTTCCCAGCAGCACATGGAACATTCTCCAAAATAGATCAAATGTTGGGCCACAAAATGAATCTCCACATATACAAGAAACTTGAAATTCTAGCTGGTACCCTATCAAACCACCATGGTCTAAAGCTTGACATCCGCAATACAACAAGCAACAGAAAATACACTAACTGTTGGAAAATTAATACTATGATGCTGAATGAGAATTGGATTCAGGAAGAAATTAAAATTGAAATTCAAGATTTCCTAAAAGCGAATGATAGTGAAAATAAAACTTAACAAAATCTTTGGGGACAATGAAAGCTGTCGTAAGAGGTAAGTTCATAGCTATTAATGACTTCATCAAAAAAAATGGAAACATCAGAAATAAATAACTTAAAAATGCAGTTTAAAGCTTTAGAGACATTAGAGCAATCTGATCCCAAAAGCAGTAGAAGAGAGGAGATTGGCAAAATAAGAGGAGAAATATCCGAAATTGAAATAAGGGAAATGATGCACAGAATAAACCAGTCAAAAAGATGGTTCTTTGAAAAAAAATCAATAAGATTTATACACCCCTAGCTAAATTAACCAAAAGCAAGAGAGATAAAACACAAATTGACAAAATTAGAAATGAAAATGGAGTTATCACTATGGATACCCAAGAAATTCAGAGTATTATAATGTCATATTTCAAAAACTTATACTCTGTGAAATTAGACATCCCAAAAGAAATGGATGAATTCCTAAGTGAACACAACTTAAGTAAATTGAATTAGGAAGTTGTGAATTATTTAAGTAGTCCTATAATATATGAAGAAATCAATGAAGTAATCTCAAATCATCCCACCAAGAAATGTCCTGGACCACATGGTTTCAGCACAGAGTTCTACCAGACATTTAAGGAGTCAATAACACCAATACTCCTTAAACTGTTCCATCAAATAGCAAAAGAAGGAACACTACCAAATTCCTTCTATGAAGCTAATATTGCCTTAATCCCAAAACCTAATACAGATACACTTAAAAAAGAAAATTATAGGCCAATCGCTCTGATGAACACAGATGCAAAGATTCTCGACAAAGTCTTAGCAAATTAGATTCAAAATCATATCAAAAAGATCATTCACGGGGATCAAGTAGGCTTTATCCCCAGCACAAAAGGTTGTTTCAACATACACAAATCAAAAAACATAATTCACCATATAAACCAATTCAAAATCCAAGACCACATGGTACTATCGATAGATGCAGAAAAAGCCTTTGACAAGATCCAACAGCCCTTTATGATCAAAATCCTAGAGACAGTTCGAATGGAAGGAACCTTTGTCAATATAATAAAAGCTGTATACAACAAGCCACCAGCAAGGATTATACTCAATGGGGAAATTTTGAAGCATTCCCACTTCAATCAGGAAGTAGACAAGGCTGTCCACTCTCACCACTTTTATTCAATATTGTACTTGAAGTCTTAGCTGAAGACATAAGACAAGAAAGGGATATAAAAGGGATTCAAATTGCCAAGTAAATATTTAAGTTATTTCTATTTGCAGATGACATGATCTTATACCTGAATGATGTGAAAAACTCCACAAGGAAACTCCTGGAACTAATACAGAAGTTCAGCAGGGTGGCAGGATACAAAATAAATGTACAAAAATCAGTGGCCTTCCTATATGCCCAGAATGAAAGAAGTGAAAAACCCCTCAGAGAAACAATCCCATTTACTATAGCCCCTAAAAAAGTAAAATACCTTGGTACAAACCTAACCAAGGAAGTAAGAGAACTCTATAATGAAAACTTTAAAACCCCAAAGAAAGAAATTGCAGAAGACACCAGAAGGTGGAAAGACCTCCCATGTTCCTGGATTGGCAGATTCAATATCATAAAAATGACTATCCTACCAAAGGCAATATACGATTCAATGCAATACCAATTACAATCCCATAGCAATTCTTTAAGGAAGCTGACCAAACAATCTCAACATTCACATGGAGGCACAAAAGACCCAGAATAGCAAAAACAATCCTGAGTAACAAAAACACTGCTGGAAGTATCACCATACCAAACCTTAGTCTATACTATAAATCCATAGTTATAAAAACACCCTGGTACTGGCTCCAAAATAGACACACAGATCAATGGGCAAGGGTTGAATACCCAGATATAAGCCCACACAACTATAGCCATTTGATCTTTGACAAAGGGCCCCAAAGAATCCAACGGAAAAAGAACAGTATCTTCAACAAGTAGTGCTGGCAAAACTGGATCTCCATATGCAAAAGATTAAAACTGGACACATACTTGTCACGATGTACAAGAATTAAATCCAAATGGATCAAGTACCTCAATATAAGGCCAGAGACTATAAAAACCTTAGTTGAAAAGGTAGGGAACTCCCTCGAGCTGATTGGGCTAGGCCAACAGTTCCTAATCAGAAATCCAATAGTACAGTCAATACAACCAACACTCAACAGATGGGATCTTCTGAAATCAAAGAGCTTCTGTTCAGATAAAGCGATTGTAACTGGAGCACAAAGGCAACCCACAGAATGGGAGAAAATCTTCACTAACCACATATCTGATAGAGCTATTATCCAGAGTGCAAAAAGAACTTAGAAAACTAAACACCAAGAAAACAAATGGCCCAATTAAAATAAGGGCCTTGGAACTTAAAAGAAACTTCACCAGGGACTAAATTGAAATGTCTAGCAAGTATCTTAAAAAATGTTCCACATTCGTAGCCATCAGGGAAATGCAAATCAAAACCTCCCTGAGATATCATCTCACCCCGGTCAGGATGGAAAAAATCCACAATACAAACACCACCACATGCTGGAGAGGATGTGGAGAGAAGGGAACTCTACTACATTGCTCATGGGAATGCAGGCTCATACAACCACTCTGGCAAGCTGTCTGGTGATTCTTAAAGAAATTAAAAATTGAAATGCCATATGACCCTGCAATTCTACTTTTGGGAATAACCCCCCATACAGCAAAAATTCACCTCGATAGCACAAGCATGACCGTATTCATAGCAGCACTGTTTACAATAGCAAAGTCTTGAAATCAACCCAAATGTCCAACAGTTGCTGAGTGGATAAGGAAAAGGTGGTACATTTATACAGTGGAATACTACTCAGCAATCAAAAATGATGAATTAATGAAATTTTCTGGGAAATGGATGGGATTGGAAACAATTATATTGAGTGAAGTATCCCAGACACAGAAAATTAAGTGCCATATGTACTCCCTAATAGGTGGATCCTAGTATCAAACCCACTTAAAGACACACTCAAAGACAAATCTCTGTAATACCTACAGTAATTGCAAAGATTATAAACAGGAAGGAAAGGTAAGAAGGGCCCCACCAGAAACATGGAGAGAGGGGATCATGCTACATCAGAGATAATAGGCCACTATCAAGGACTGCAAGTACGTAATGAGACATTTAGTTAAGCTCACAGTCTTTCCTTCATGGTCACTTGCAACTGATGGGTATGATCTTACCAGAAAGGGAGGGCATACAGTCTGGCAGATAAAAGGTTACCATTTTGCAAATGGAAGACTGACCTCTGCCCTCACTGCAGTCTCCTACTCTTATTCCATCTACCTTTGAATCTATTCTTATAAAAATACTCTATTTTAACAGGTTTTTATCTCTGGCGAGGGGATGACATCCAATACCCATCAGAGTGGAGCCAAGGGCATTGCAGGAGCAGCAAAACTGAAAAAAAATCAACAAATCATAATTCAGAACATCAGAGACTCTATATCAACTACCTGGAATCAGGCCTGCCTAATCTCTCCCCATCCTGAAGCTCAGGGAAATTTTCAGAAGAGGGTGCGGTAAGATTGTAAGAGCCCAAAGATGGGGAGGAGCTATGATATGCAAGATACTCCACACAAATTAGGGCCGAAGCAATTATAATATGACTCTGCGTGATCTGCGCAATGACCAACATATCATTGACCCTTCAAAGTCTAGCATGGACTAAAGGCACTAGGACCCTGAGAAGCAAGGGATTAACAGCCAGAATAGTGTTCCTATAGTTAAGGGGAACACAAGAAAGAGTTCTAGGAAATGCCACTGAGTCCTTACACCTCATCAGAGAGGAGGGCCCAGAGGAAAGTTTGACAAACACATTAAAGGATGCTCCAGGGATGGGAGGAGGGGCTAGGAGAAAGGGAGGGAGGGAGAAAAGGAAGGGGAAAGAGTGGAAGGAGCAGAGAGGTCCAGGGAGGGGTGGGGGAGCAAGAGCGCCGGTGTACCTATTAAGCTTGTATGAGCGGAAAAAAAAAACATTAAAAAAAAACAGAATGACTGTTAATTTGGCTGGGTTAAGGTGTCTGGGTTGACATTTGTGATCTTTCGTGACTTGAAGAATGCTTTCAAGCACCTCTGGCTTTTATTGTTTCCAGTGAAAAAGTT
Organism: Typhlomys cinereus; assembly: GCA_023101885.1. NCBI lineage: Eukaryota > Metazoa > Chordata > Mammalia > Rodentia > Platacanthomyidae > Typhlomys > Typhlomys cinereus. Next base: position 1,980,331 of record JALPQD010000159.1, read on the forward strand.
AGCTGTTATTCTAATAGGCTTGCTTTCATATGAGTCTTGGTTTTTCTTTCTTTAAGCTCTCATAACATTCTCTGTGTCCTGGGTGTGAGATGCTGTTACTATTGTTTGCCTTGTTGTGCTCCTGTTTGGTCATATCTAGATGGTGTACCATATGCATCTTATGCTTGGATGGAGGGGAACTTCTCATTGATGATTGACTGAAATATTTGAGTTGGAGTGTTTTCATGGGTTTCTTGTTCTGGGATTTCATGAATGTATGCATATATTTGGTTTCACGTTAGCCCATAATTTTTTAATATTCTTTAATTTTTTTAGTCTTTCAGAGTCCTTAATTGAAAGGTACTATTATGTCAGCTTATCTTACAGTTCTAATATTCTGTCTTCTGCTTGATTTATTTCATACATAATACTCTCTTCAGTTTCAGTTAGCTTAGCTTTGAATTTCAGCAGAATTTCAGTTTGAAACTTTTTCACCTGTTCTAAACATGATCTTGTTTCCTCTATTTACTTTGCATCCCAGATTTTCTTTTATTATTTTCCTGTTCATATAAGGTCATATGCCTACTCATTTCCTCTCAGAGTTCTTCACATTCCTTTCTTCATTCATCAAATTTCTTTGTAGATCTTCTTTAAGCTTGTTGATCATGTCAATAACATTTATTTGTAAGGCATTGTCTGAGTGTTGCTTTCCTGACTGGTATTCATGAGGTTATTCTGATTGGAATTTATTATAGGTAGGTTGGTGTTTTTTTATTGGAGACATATTTTCCAGGAGCTTAATGTGTTTTGTAATTTTATGATGTGAGTTGGACATCTTCTGTTAAGTCTGTGATTGCTTTATTTGGTAAATGTTTTTGACTCTCCTGGGTCAGATTAGGTTTGTTTGACTTTGGCTGTTGTTGGAAAGGCTTCCCTGGATTTGGATGGAATCTTTTGGCTGTGTGATATGGTTATCTCCTGGCAATGGAATCCACATGGGAGGTCTGAAGAGGGTAGTCAGTACCTCCCCCTGGCTCCAGCAGTTCTTACCTGACATGGGGTCCCTATGAAGGGGGCAATGGAGCATGTGAGTAGTCCCTCTAGTACTGGTGGCTCTTTTCTGGCATGGGGGTAAGTCCTAGGGGCCTGGGACATATGTCCCTTCCCTCTTCTTGCTCCACACACCTCTTACCTAGATATCTGGAATTTTTGAACAAGTTTTATCATATAATATTCATTGAGCTCCTAATGAAGATGGTGAAGGCCAAGTGAAAAGAAGTGTGGAATTCACATTAGTTCTAGTTTGTCAAAATGACTTGAATTGATTTCCTAGAGATTACCCTGCTTCGAGAATATACTGATGAATTAGTTTTGTTAAAATTAACGCCTACTCTTTCTCTTTTTTATTTATTTTTTCCCCAATCATAAAAGCTCAATAATGGGGCTAGAGAGGTGGCTCAGGGGTTAAGCCTCTGCCTTGCAGGCAGAAGGTCCTGAGCTTGGATCCTAGACCCCACCTATAGACGCCAGGCGGAAGCAGGAGTGCCCTGCATTTCTAGATCTGGTAAGGCGGAGCCTGTGAATCCCGGGGCAGAGTAAACAAGGAGGAGGTGGAGGCGGTCCATGGTGGTTCCCGAATTCGTCCGTGGTTCTACACACACATATATGCACACACATATATGCACACACATATACACACACACATACACACGCACAATTGAATAAATAATAATAAAAAAAACTTAAAGTTTAAAAAAAAAACTCAACAAGTACCCCGGTCCTCTCCCTCCCTCCACCCTTACTCCAGTCCCCCTTGCACCCTCCCCCACTTTTCCCCTTCCTTTCACCCCCTCCCTCCCCTTCTCTCAGTGCCCCCCTTCCCCCTCTCATCCCCTGGAGCATTCTTTTGTGTGAATGCCAAACTTCCCTCTGAGTTCTCCACTCTAGTGAAGTATAAGGACTCAGTGGCATTGCCCAAAGCCCTTTTTGTGCTCCCCTTTAGTATGGGAACACTATTGTGACTGTTAATTCCTTGCCTCTAAGGATCCTAGTGCCTGTGATCCATGCTAGACTTTGGGGGGTCGTTGACATTTCAGTCAAAGTCTGATTATGGCTACTGTGGCCCAAACTTGTGTGGAGTGTCTTGCATATCATTGGTCCTCCCCATGTTTTAGGCTCTTACAATCATCTTGCTGTGTCCTCTTGCACAAGTTTCCCTGAGGTTTAGGATGGGGAAAGATTTGGCTCATGTGGTTCCAGGTGATAATGTCGTGTCTTTGGTGTTCTGAATTATGATTTGTTGTTGTTTTCAGTTTTGCTGATTCTGTACCACTGCTGGCTCCATCCTGGTATTGGAGGTCACCTCCTAACCAAAGATAAAAGGCTATTCAAATGAAGTTCTTACTATAAGAGGAGATTCAAAGCTAGATGGAATAGGAGTAGGAGACCCCAGGGTCTGTTTCCTACTTGCAATGCCTACTCTTTCAGTTATGAAACATTCACTATAATCTGTAAAGTATTTTTTCTTCCATGGATTTAGATAACATTTTGGTAACATTTTTATCAAGTACCTCATTAAGTTGACTTCATCACATCACATTTGAGTTCAGTAGCTGTAGTTGTTTTTTGGATAATTTTTTTTCTCGCCTTCTATTTTTTCTCAATTTTTCACCATTTTCATTTTTTCTACTTTTACAAATAGGTTGAGTATTCATCCCAGCTTCCCTCTCCCCTTCATTCCATTCCTTCTCCTCCCTTCATCATTTCCCCCCACTACCTTCTGGAGGGTTGTGGACAGGAGGAGCATGACAGATAGGGGGGACAGAGGGACTTAGAGAAAAACCCAAAGATGGTGGGAAGTTTTCTGGATAATTTAAAGAGGTATTCAACTACTGTCACAGTCCGATTCCAGAATATGTAAATTCCCAAATGAAAACGTACACTCCCTTAGCTCTCCTCCACATCCCCAACTGCCTTTTCTCTACTCTCTGCCTTTATCTAGTAAGGACATTTCATGTAAAAGGGATGGTGGAAAACATGACCCTTTGTGAATGTTTTCTTTCATATACAAATTTTTCTAAAACTGGTCCATGTTTTTTCATGCATTAGAACTTTATTGCTGTTTAATTTTAAAATTATATCCTCCTCTACACTTATACCATATTTTTCTCTACACATTAATCCACTGAATGCAATTGGATAAAATATTTGTACTATTATGAATATGCTGATACTAATATTTACAGATGAATTTCTCACAAAAATATGCTTTTAATTCTCTTAGGTATGTACTTCAGAGGAGAATTGTGATCTAACAGATCGATTACCTTCATACCATCCTGAGTGTGCCTAATTTCCTTTAAATTAAAGACTGGCATGTATTTGATGTTTTTGGAAATTAACAGAATGCTGTCTTAATTCATGTTGATATTACATTTTTTGATATCAGTAGGTATTGAAACTATAGTCTCTTGAGTGCTAAGCAAAATGCTTTTATAGTGAGCTGCAGTCCTAACCCTCTGCTTACATGTTTTGAAAATAAGTCAGGCTCTTATCTGCTAATCAGTACTGACATATTGCAAAATGGGCTCTGACTCTGGCAGGTAATAGAATGCTATTTGCTTCTGCTTGCTAGCTGGTTTGAATATTTTATTCATTTTTACTTATATTTTCAATCTTCTGTGTCAGTATATGTCATTTTCAACTCAGTCTTGTGAACAACAGTGGAAGATCATATTAGTTTATGGATTAGTACAATGGATTTCAAATTAGTACAGTACTTATGCTTTAAGTACTTGGCATCCCTTGTTGAAACAAAATTTGCTTTAAACTGTAATATTTTGTATTTTTATTACCACCTAAAATTTTGATCTATGCATGAATCGATGAAACAAAACCCATTATATTCACTCAAATGCTTTTACTTTACTGGAAAAATAAGTCATATTTTGCAATATTTTATTTTTAAGGGAGGAGAGAGAGAGAAAGTGAGTGAGAGAGAGAAGACAGAAAGTGCAAACATGCATGCATGGCTCACACATGGAATTTAAATGACAACTTAAGACATCTTTCAAAAGTCAGTTCTCTCTTCTGTGTGGGCTCCTAGGGATCAAAAGGAGTTCACTGGGTTTGAAAGAGTACACCTTACCCACTAAACTATCTTGTTTGTTCCTTGATAGTGAATTTGATTTTTGCTGTACAATCTTATAAATTCATCAAAATGATTTGTCTGTATGTTCACTTTCTCAATAATCTTTTGATAGTAGCTTTACTATCAGACGATGAAGAACTGTATAACTGCAAAATAGATGTAAGAGAATTTACTTCATAGTTTATGTAATTATACAAACTAAACTAAAAACATATGTAAATTTTTGGCATTTTAATTAGTGATGAATAACAATGATAATATATCTAATATTAATAAAGAGAGTAGACATTTAAATATATCATTTAATAAGCATTGCTGGAAGTATTCATTATTTATACAATAACAAATAACAGAATATATTCATTAAACATTGAAAAAGAAAAATATCTTCTTGTTTTGTAATGATGAATTCAGTCAATTAAGTGCTTATTGGTTCATATTTGTTCCTTATTTGACTTTCTTTGTTAAAAACAAACATACATTTTATTTTCTTCTTGATGAAAATTTTCACCAGTGGTAAAGTAGAAATAAGTATATGGTAGCCATAACTGGGTCATTATTTGAGAAAATAGTAATGACATTTAAAATTAGCATAATTCTGATATATCCCATGAGATATGTTTCTTTTACATAATGCTAAATATGTTTTCCAGATGCCTCCTATAATAGCAATTCTTTTTCAAGATTCATTCTTTTCCTTTGAATAACTTTTAATATATTCTAGAACCTAGAATATTGTGTATTTTTGTTGTTGTTCATATTATTAATCACAGTTTGACTGTTTTTCTACCAAATACTAAATTTCAAACAATAGCACTATAAAATAATCTTAAACATTAGCTCATCTTCTAATGAACTATTTTCAGATTCCATTACCTAGTATTTTATATGTACATTTTATAAACAAAGGGCAACTATGTTGGCAATTTCCCATTACTCAAACAAATTATATATGTTATTATCAACTTAGAAAGAGAATTCAGATTTGGGCTCTTTTTTTCTGGAAATTCCAGTAGTGATTCAAATTTCCAAGTTGCTTTAAGGATATCTTAAATTATCATATCACACCAAAGGAGGGTGATTATAGCAGAACAAAGTTACCAATATGATAGTTAGAAAGTGAATGTGAAAGAAAGAAAAAAAAATATAATGACCCCTAAGGTTATACTGCTAATGATCCAAAGATCACAATATTTGTGGTGAAAACTTAATTTCATCTAGTGTCATATTTAGGCACAGGTGTCAACTTGACTGTTGAAGGTTTGAGCTCTGGGCACATTTGTGGAGAATTAGTGATCGGGTTAAGCCCAGAGCAAACCTACAGGAGATTGTCTAGCTGATGTAGAAGGCCCAGCCTATGGTGGGTGGATAGGACTAGGCCCTGAACTGATGTATAAAATACTGAGAGCCAGTTGAGGAAGTTGGCATCCTTTTGTACACTTGACCAGACATACTGGTCTGGCAAGTAGGGATCATCTCTCTCTCAGCCATTACATAGAAATGGTGTGGCCGGTTCCCTTGGCCCTGGTTTTGGTGCATGCTCCCCTGTCAAGCTGGAGTGAGAACTGTAACCCAATTCTTGTAAAGAATAAACTCCTTGTTCACTTAAGCTGTTTGATGGTGATTTGTAAGTAACCATGCAGGTGAACTGTAGTATCTAGTTTCAAGAAATGCATGGTATATTATCATTGCTTGAAACTTCCATACTAAGCAGTAGCATTACAAAGTTTCTTGCTTGTAATTAGAAGTATCTACTAATAAATTTTTATTTCATCGAGCACCCAAAGTTCCCTTCCTCTGGTAGCCATCATTCTACTATGATCTTCTAAACATATAAGGAGTTATATATGGTTCTCTATCATGTTCCTGTGGTCCTTGTGTCTGATTGTATACTGATAAAATGCTGATTTTCGTACCATGTATTGTTTGCAGAAAATAGGGTGCTTTATTGTGTATCAGGTATACATTGAAAACCATATTGATATTGATAGTAATGCAGGCCAAAAAAATGTCTGTCTCACTGGTGTGCTACTCTCTATATAGTACTAAAAGAGTTCTCCTAGAGGCCTGTCTACCAGCACTTGCTTGAATAGCTATGCTGTTTAATGTCTCCAAATGGATGGAGATAACAGTTCTTTACATATCAAAGCTAGTTGCAAGTTGGGTCATATATCAGTGAAGTCACAGTCATCTGTAAAATATTGCTCAGAAAATGGTTGCTCTATAAGGCTACTCCAAAGCTAGAATTGTTATGGTCACAACTCAGCTCAGTCCTTCAGGTACCAAGTTCATACCTGATGTTGTAATTGGTCTATGGTCCCTGTGATCTCTTACCTACATGAATGTATGTTCATGTCTCACTTGGTACTTGTTCTCACCAGTTCAGATCTGATATTTGGGCCCCATCCAAAATATATATAGGTTTACATATTTCTTTGCAGCTAACAGTGAAAGGAGTTGTGGTGAAGACAGTTTCTTTTATTGATGATGTAAAGAAGTTCCAGATGTTCCATTCATGAGCTTGAACCACTGATTCTGCGACTTTGTTCAGAAATAGATTTCCTTACAATGGACCTGAAAATGGAGTCCATGTCTAGGAACTGAAGTTTAATTCTTTTCCTTTATTGCTTGGAGTTATGAGTTATGTGTGGAAGAGGTGGAGGAACTGTGCTGTTACGTTGATATGACAAACAGTTGAGGAAATAAATTTAAAGGCAAGAGATTTATTTCTGTATCATGGTTGTTAGAGATATTTAAGTCAATTATCATCTGGCTGTATGTCTTTGAGGCCTATGGCAAGTCAAAATATCTTGGTAGCATGATAGAAATGGCTGAAGGAAGAAAGTGGCACACATCATGGTAGTTAGAAAAAAGAGAAAGAAAGAGTTTTAAGAATGGAATAGTTCAGAGACAGGGATCTGGGAACAAGATAGACTCACTCAGATGTATGCATTGTATATCAGTTTCCTTGAAATTTAAAAATTCTAATCTGAAAGAGAGCTATATACAGGAAATAAACAACTCGCAATCTCTAGCAGTACCTGAAATTTACAAGACCCATCTCAACGTCAAGGTTATATAAGCAGTAGAAAATGCTGAATGCATGTATTCAGAGAACACTAAGAAAGTAGTTTTTATGTGTTGCAATGTAGTGGCCTTTGGGTCATCCATGCTCTTGTAAGTAACCCCAGTAAATTCATTGGTTTTCAAAATCAAACTTTGGTGGAATCTTTGTTTTGGACTTTCACCAGAACTGTATCTGGAATGAAGAGATATTTGTTCATGTTTCCCAGGAAAAGTCTCATACAGCAAAATGTTCTTAGTGACCTGCTTCTGCAACCAAGCCTCATCTCCAAATAGCCTATTTATTATCAACTCAATAATAGATTAAAGGATAGTACCTTCAATATTTAATCTCTACTCAATAAAACAGTCAGATAGAGACCATAGCCTTTATCATATTAGCTCTTGCAGGGAGAACAATTCATATCTAAAATACAATAGGGGGATGGAGAAATGCCTTAGTAATTGATACTGTACCCTGGAAGTAGAAGGATCAGGATTCATATCCTGGAGCCCATGTAAAAATGCCAGATAGAAATAACTATGTCGAGGCTGTCCACTCTCACCACTTCTATTCAATATTGTGCTTGAAGTCTTAGCTGAAGCCATAAGACAAGAAAGGGACATAAAAGGGATTCAAATCGGCAAGGAAGAAGTCAAGCTATCCCTATTTGCAGATGACATGATCTTATATCTGAGGGATCCCAAAAACTCCAATAGGAAGCTCCTGGAACTAATTGAGAAGTTCAGCAGGGTGGCAGGATACAAAATAAATGTGCAAAAATCAGAGGCCTTCCTATATGCCCAGAATGAAAGAAGTGAAAAAGCCTTGAGAGAAACAATCCCATTTACTGTAGCCTCTAAAAAAATGAAATACCTTGGTATAAACCTAACCAAGGAGGTAAAAGACCTTTACAATGAAAACTTTAAAACCCTAAAGAAAGAAATTGCTGAAGACATCAGAAGGTGGAAAGACCTCCCATGTTCCTGGATTGGCAGAATCAACATCGTAAAAATGACCATCCTACCTAAGGCAATATACAAATTCAATGCTATACCAATTAAAATCCCAAAGCAATTCTTTAAAGAAGTTGACCAAATAATCTCAAAATTCATATGGAGGCACAAAAGAACCAGGATAGCAAAGACAATCCTGAGTAACAAAAACACTGCTGGAGGTATTACCATACCGAACCTTAGTCTATACTACAAATCCATAGTTATAAAAACAGCCTGGTACTGGCTCCAAAATAGACACACAGATCAATGAATAAGGGTTGAGGACCCAGATATAAGCTCACAAAAATACAGTCATTTGATCTTTGACAAAGGGGCCAAAAGAATCCAATGGAAAAAGAAGAGCATCTTCAACAAATGGTGCTGGCAAAACTGGTTCTCCACATGCAGAAGATTAAAGCTGGACCCGTACTTGTCACCATGTACAAGACTTAATTCCAAATGGATCAAGGACCTTGATATCAGGCCAGAGACTATAAAAACCATAGTTGAAAGGATAGGGAACTCCCTCGAGCTGATTGGGCTAGGCCAACAGCTCCTAAACAGACATCCAATGGCACAGTCACTGCTACCAACTCTCAACAGTTGGGATATTGCGAAATTAAAGAGCTTCTGTTCAGGTAAAGAGATTATCACACGAGCTCAAAGGTAACCCACAGAATGGGAGAAAATATTCACTAACCACACATCTGATAGAGCTCTACTGTCCAGAGTGCACAAAGAACTTAGAAAATTAAATACCAAGGAAACCAATGGCCCAATTAAAAAATGGGCCCTGGAACTTAAAAGAAATTTTACCAGAGATGAAATTAAAATGTCTAACAAATATCTTAAAAAATGCTCCACTTCTTTAGCCATCAGGGAAATGCAAATCAAAATTTCCCTGAGATATCATCTCACCCCGGTCAGGATGGCAAAAATCCACAATACAAACAACAACAAGTGCTGGAGAGGATGTGGAGAGAGGTGAACTCTGCTGGTGGGAATGCAGACTCATACAGCCATTCTTGCGAGCTGTCTGGAGATCCTTAAAGAAATTAAAGATTGAAATGCCATATGACCCTGCTATTCCACTTTTGGGAATAACCCCCCATGCAGTAGAGGTTCGCCTCGATAGCAAAAGCACGACTATGTTCATAGCAGCACTGTTTACAATAGCAAAGTCATGGAATCAACCTAAATGTCCAACAGTTGACAGGTGGATAAGGAAACTGTGGTACATCTATACAATGGAGTACTACTCAGCCATCAAAAATGATGAATTACTGGAATTTTCTGGGAAATGGATATCATTAGAAACAATTATATTAAGTGAAGTATCCCAATCCCAGAAAGTTAAGCGCCGTATGTACTCCGTAATAGGTGGCTCCTAGTACCAAACTCACCCAGCCCATATTGAGACACTCAAGGGTAAATCTATATAATACGGTAATTGCAAGGCTTGTAAACAGGAGGGATGGGGTTGGAGAGCCACACCAGACACAAGGAGAGAGGGGACCATGTTACAGCAGAGAAAATCGACCTCCAAGGAATGCAAGGGGTGACATACAGTGCCCATCAGGATGGAGTGAAGGGCATTGCAGGAGCAGCAAAACTGCAAAAGAAAATCAACAAACCACAATCCAGAACTTCAGAGACTCTATATCATCCACATAGAACTAAGCCAGCCTAATCTCCCCCCATCCTGAAGCTCAGGGACATCTGCAGAAGAGGGGGCGGTAAGATTGTAAGAGGAAAAGGATGGGGGGAGCAAGATTTGAAGAGTCTCCACACTAGATAGGACTGAAGCAATCATTATAGGACTTTGCATGCCCTGCCCCATGTCTGTCACACTATTGACCTCACAAAGTCTAACATCGGCTAAAGGCACCAAGATCCTTGGAGGCAAGGGATTGATGGCCACAGAAGTGTTCCTATGCTTAAGGGGAACACGAGAAAGGGTTCAGGGAAATGCCACTTGGTCCTTTTACGTCATCGGAAAGGAGGACCAAGAGGAGAGTTAGGCATACACAATAAAGGACTCTCTGGGAATTGGGGGGGAGGCACTGGGATATGGGGAGGGAGGAAGGGGGATCAGGGGGTTAAGGGGGAGGAGGAGGGGGGAGGGAACTGGTCTACCTATTAAGTTTGTATGAGCGGAAATAATAATAAAAATGTTATAAAAAAAAGAAAATAAAAGTGATATGTAGATCAAAATGGAAAGAAAAACAATAGAAGACCAATATGGCACTTTTGCAAGTCAAAAAAAAAAAAAAGAAAAAAATAACCATGTCGTATTTCTAGCTCTAGAAGTTGGAGCCTGTAAATCCAATAGCAAAACTAAAAGAGGTTGTAGCAATCCAGGATGAATTCCAGTCACCCTTGGCTCTCCACGGGACACACAGTTCCCTCTAATACACACAGACACACACACACACTAACCCTTAAACAAAGCTATAATAAGGATATAGGTAAATTTGCAAATTCTTTCCTCCTTTTTTCTCTAATTAATCTTTTCAAAATGTTGGTAAAAACAGATATTGTTAACATTTACCAGACCTTCTAGATCTTACGGTGACAATTTTCTGTATAAGCAGTTCTTCACTTTTGGTACGACTGTGGAAAAAATTTTCAGGTGTTGTCTTCTTTCATATATATTATCTCTTCGCTCTATTGATAGTTACAATAGTTGTACAGAAGGATGGAGTTTGGTTTACATTCTATTTGCATGTTTTTCTTAAGCTGCCAGGGTTTTGAGGTCATATCCAAAATTTTACAATTGAATTACAGAAAGCAAACTTTTTATATTTTCTTTTAGTGATTTTAGAATTTTAGAACTTTATCTTAATCCTGTAATCCATTTTATGTTTATTTTTACATAGGAAATAGAATGATTCTAAATTAGTTCCTTAACATGTGCATATCCATCTGTCATAAAGAAGAAAATAGAATAAATGTATTATTTGTTCATTTCTTGTGGTTCCAAATGAATTTTAAGTTCTTCCCCTAAAATTAACAAGATGGCTCAGTGATCCATGTATCTGTCATATAAGCAAAAGTACCAGAGGTAATATACCTAGATTCCATACATTAAGTCTGGTAGTTTTGGTATCCTACCTATAATTCTATTCTTGAAAGATGAAGCTGAGGAATCCCCAAAATAAGATGGCCAGAGAGACTGGAAAGCACTGATTAGAGACCCTTCTTCAAAGAATAATTTGGAAGGTCATTCAAGGAGATTTCTCATTTTAATTTCAGGCCTCCCCAAGCACAAGTACCTGCACACAATCATGTGCTCACACACATGCATACACACATGGATACACAAGCATACATCCTTCACACATTAAAAAATGTAGATTTTTCTCCATTTCTGTAAAAAGTCATCCTTTCCAATGAGATTACTTTGAAATAAGACAGTGGGAGCATTTTAGGAATATAGGTTCCATTCAATGACTACAGGTATCTTTTGATTTCTACCTTAAAACTTTTGGAAATGTTTTATAGTTTTCAATTCATTGATTAAATGTTGAAAGTGGAATTATTTACTAAATTTTCACCTCAGATATTTCACACTTAGTGGACAGAAACTCTAATTTTTCTATGCTTTCAACATACTGCAATTTTAGTGAATTTACTTAAACGTAAAGCAATTTTCACTAAACTGAAGCATGAAGAGTTTACGCTATTAGGTAATGATTTCAAAGGTTTATGCTGGAATGCCAAATCATTTGTGATGTGCTTTCTAATTACATTAATTATAGCCAAACTGTCTTTGATCTGTAGTCATATACCACATCACTTTTACTTGTATCATTAGTTCCGTCAAGGGTAGAAGCAGAGAGAGACTTCAATAGAGATTATTATGTCAATACTGGCCATGGGAAAAGTGCAGATGTCCTGTTATATACAAAAGAGTACCAACCAAAATTTCTGACATTGGGGAGTCAAGAAATGAGACAAAAATGGGAGTCACTGATGACATAAAAATGTTTGTCCTTGAACACTGTGTGTATAGAGTCTTCATTAATGAAGATTAGAATGACTCTTGAAGTAATGTGTTTGTGGGAGAAATAAAGATCATATTTGCATATTAATAGACATCAAAGCGGAAATTTTAAATAGGGAACTTGATAAATGAATCAAAAGTTCAATAAATTTATCTTTGGTGAGGATAGTTGATATTAAAAGTTATGAGACTGCCTCTGAGAAAAAAAAGGAAAAGATAAAATGACTGAGACCTAAAAATGCCTACAAAGTTTACAGATCAGGAAGATGAATAATAAATAGTAAAAGGATATATTACAGTAAAATCTAAGGGCATTTTTAAAAGCCTACTAATTAAGGAAACATTTCAAGGAAAATGGAGTGATCCATTATGTTAAGTGCCTGATAATATTTAAAGTAAGAAGAGGAATCAGGATCAGGGTGAGTCTTGTAAAAGAACATCTCCCACCCCACAGGAACTGAAAGAAGATCAGAGGATAAATGAGATAGCATAATTCACAATGTAGCTGCACTAGGTTCTAGTACCTGGAATCCCACAAAATTTGGCTCCTCCAAGCTTATGTTCACACAAAACCATAATCATTTCAAATGTCTCCAACTGTGCTCAAATTATCATTTTCTCCTTATTACAATGAAAATTCATGATTGATCAGTAAAAGGCTTTGTCTACATAAATTTTTAACCTTGAAGACATGTTTAACACATTTTGTCTTTGCTGTATTTATTGAGAAAAAAAATTCAGACTCTGTAAAATTGAACTCTGAATATGTGTGCACAAATTTTCTCATGAATCTTAGTGAAGACAATGCACCAACCATGACAGTAGTTCTGATTTTAAGTTCTAAGTGGGTTAACAATGTGGCCTTGTATTAAAATTAGCACATTCATGTTCACTTATAGAAAATGATAGCATTCCCTCCTTTTCTACAACAGATCCTCCTAGACCCTCACACTGTGACTGAATTGACACATAGTACTATGTTGAATGCTAATTTCTCTCTTTCATCATCATCCTTACAAAAGTCAGTATTTTACAGTTTACTTCTTTTTACCTACTGTTTTCAACTTCATGAACCATTCACTTTGGTTGCATTCCTAGTGATCGTTTCACATTAATAGAGATGCAAGGATGTTCTTGACTTTTCCAGTCCAATGTCTTCCCCAGATTCACAATATGGTTTGGTTATTTTTGGTTTTGAGGTATATATTTAGAATAGGTATTATTGTAATGACCTCCCATGGGAGAAAGACAAAGCTTATTGAGAATATTCTCACAGTAAGCTTTATTTAATTCTAGCGAGCCTGAGGAATAATTTCCAAATTTTGAACAATTACTTTCAGTCTTTAAAATGTTATATAGGTAAATTTACAACATCCAATGTCTACTTTACTATTGGTGAGCTACTTAATGTCCTTTGGCCAGAAGAATGTTTACCAAAGCAGAAAAGCAGTTAGGCAGTCTGTCTCTGTGTGAGCAGTTATTTTGCTTATGACTTTGATTCTCATGGACATTGCAAGCTTTTTTTAATCTTTGTGCAGGTTTTCTGTCCTCAGCCTGCATGACTAGCTCATTAGTTTACTTGTATGGAATGTTTTGTCTTATGGTACAAGGTATTCTGCTCAAGGGCAAATATATAATAAAGATGAGGAAATTTTAACAAGACATTTGTGAAGAAGAACTCTTAACTAAAATGAAACATTGAAAAATTTCAAGCATGAGTGAAACGCATTAGCAACAGTTTTAAAGCAAGACATGACATAATTTCCCTTGGATATCACATTAATTATGAAATATTTTCAATTCCAGAAATTACATTGACTATATGGCTTTGAATTTGGCTTAGAATTTGACTCATTAAATTTAGGATTTCTTTTTGAATTACTTTGAAAAAATTTTATTGTAATTCTGAAAAATATGAATATGTAGTTTGCTTCTGGTAGGTTCAACATTTGAAGGGTAATTCTTCCAATCTATGAGTATAGGACATCTTTCATTTGTGTGTGTTTGCTTCAATATCTTAATCCATGTTTTTATTTTTTTACTTATAGATCTTTTACTTCCCTGATTAAATAATTTCTACAAATTTTGTTCCTTTCGAGGTAATTATAAGTCATTTGATTTGCTGATTTCCTTTTCCAGATAGATTGAGAGGTTATAGACTTACTAACTAGTTTTAAATTATCTCATGTACTAAAATAGTCCTTGATTCATGTACTAGTTTTGACAATTTTACATAGTCTCTCATCCCAAATTTATTTATATTTTCGAAAGAAAGACAAATCGCTTTTTTCTTTCACTTGCCACTGTTATTTTCTCATGTGTATAAATTTATTCTTAGTGATTAGAACTTCTAGCTTCATGATATTAAAAGTTACAGTGTGTATTAATCCTTCTTAGCTGCAATTTAAAAATACCTGAGAAGATAGTTTTTTGGGAAAAACTGATTTATATGGACTCAGAGGTTCAAAAGTTTCAATCCATGTTCAAAGGCTCGATTGTTCTTGTATCTGAGATTATTTAATGGAACACTATAGAAGAATGATAAGGCAAGGTAAATGTTCACATTTTGACAAAAAAGGAGAGACAGAATACTTTTTAAAATGATTTTCTCCAAACTGTATCAATGTGTTGTCTAGGGATTATATAAGAGGTTCTCCTTCTGATATCTGGTAATCATGAATTTTTTTCAAAGATATAAGCTACTTACCCAACCAATCTTCTCATCTAATAGTACATCCAGCTATAATACTACTACCTGCTAATACAGATACCATTTGTGCACAAATCATATAGCTCATGACTCCTTCAGCATCTTTGTACAGAAACCATAAGAAATTGATTTTCTTTAATATTGAAAATATTTGATGACATAAATTATCCTTTTAGAACTAATTTTTCTGCATGTTGTGATTTTTGATATATTTTATTTTTAATCCATTATGACAACATAATGTTAATATCCATAAAATTGTGAATTTTTAAAATTCTTCCTGTTACTGATTTTAGCTTAATAGTACTATTGCTGAACAAATGGAGGCATACAAAGCATTTTGTGGTCTCATATATGATCTTCCTACAGAATGTTAGACATCAGTTTGAAAAACATAAATTTATTTTTTTGCTTTATCAGTGTGATATTCTGTCAAAATCTGCTAGGTCCATTGTTGATTAATGTTTGAGCTCAATGTTTTATTATAATTTATTATCCATATTATCTGTCTATTGCTGAAATTTGGGTATTGATACATCTCACCATGATATTTTCTCTTTCCTCTCTCTCTATTTTTGTTTCACCCTCCCACCCTTCCCCATTCATTTTTCTCCAAATCTGTTTTTCTTTGCATATTTTTATGATCTGGTTAGTTTTACAGACACCTAAAATTATTATACTGTATTCATCAATTGTTCTCTTTATAACCATTTGACTGCTATAACATTTGGAGCTACATCATCTGGTGTCAAAATTGCTACAACTGTTCTCATTGACTTCATATGTGAATGCTATAGCTTTCACAACTTAACTCTATGCTATTAACTTGGAGCACTTCTGAAATCCAGATAACTATAAAGAGAATATTTGGAGGAAGGTCATAAGAGAGGGAAAGCTACAAGAATATGGGTAAAAGGTAAGCATAGAGGGATTATACTGCAGGAGTAGAAGTCTAATCATGGGTGTGGGTGATGGGGTGACAGAGTCCAGGGGCTAGAGGGTAAAGCTAACTAAAATGAAAGGCAAAGAGAAAAAAATGGGCCCCACCACTGCTCCCAGTCCTCCATCCCAGGTGAGTTCGCCCAGCCCCCCAGGTGACCCCGAGTCCCAGTGGCACTCAGGCTGCCCCGGGTTTTGCCTGGGCCATGCCAGGGGCCCCAGAACCTTTCTTCCTCTGGTCTGCCTGTCCACCCCACCAGACAGGACTTGCTGACATTCCTCCATCCCTGGAGCTTGGGTGGGCCACTAAGCCAAATTTCAGGTCCCATGTGAAGAACTCTGCCATCAACAACAAACCCTCTGCTTCTCCCACCCATCGGGGACCCAAGCATGTGGTCCACGGAAGACACACTGCTACTCAGAATTCAATAGACTCCAAAGGAAACTCAAGCAAAGATCGAAAGGAAAAAGGCCATACATCTGAAGCCTTCTACAATCATCCTATCACATTGGAGAGATTCTTCACATCCAGCCCAACGATAAGTAAACCTCTTTTTTTTACCTTACTGTTCCTTTCTAGTATTAATCGCTGTGGATCAACTTTTCCACACAGCCACCCCAAAAACTTACAACTCCAGGGAGTACACCACTCACCCTCACATATCACCAAGATACTACATCGTAAAAGTGCACTACCATTCTAATATTCACCCCCTGTCTACTTAACCTGACTTAAATGATGTACTAACAGCCTAATAGCCTCATCTAGGAAATAACAATAACAAAAGACAAACTTACCCCACTCCAAGGCAAGCACTAGTAATAACTGCCCAAGTGTAATAATACCAACTAAATCAGTTCAGTCAAAAACACACAGAAACTGCAAGGTCCTAAGAAACAAAACAACAATGCCCAAGTCAAAGTGTAAATTCATGAGAAACAAAACCCAATAAGACCAATCTCCCACCAAAAGAATTAACCACATAATGATGGATTCCAACCAGAAAAAATTCACAGAAAATAGCCAAGAAAGCCAGACCCAAGATAACGACTTTCATAGTATGATCATTACAATGATTAATACTATGAAATAGGAAATCCAAGAGGTGTTAAACAAACTCATCAACCACTTTGAACAGGAACACAACAGGCACTTGGAGGAGTTGAGAAAAACAGTTCAAGAAACAAAAATAGGCATAGAGCAGTTAAAACAGTCTCAGTCAGAGTTTAAAATTGAACTAAAATACAAGTTCTCTTCAACACAAAACTCAACAGAGAGTCTTATCAGCAGAACTAACAAAGCAGAAAACAGAATTTCAGATCTTGAAGACAAAATGGGAGAATTAACCAGCTCAATGGAAGAGGTTGTTAAAGCCAAAAAGATACTTGAGAGGAACATTCAAGAGATATGGCACACCCTGAAGAAGCCTAACACGCACATTCATGGAATACCAGAGCAAGAATCTCAAAATACCACACCTGAGGAAATATTTCAATTCATCATAAATGAAAACTTCCCACAATTAAAGAATGAGAGGCCTATCCAAATACAAGAGGCATTTCACACTCCAAACAGATACAACCAAAATAGAAAATCGCCACGGCAAATAATAGTCAAAACACTCCACATTCAAGACAAAGAAAAGGTGCTGAGAGCTTCAAGAGAAAAAAAGCAAGTCACTTTTAAAGGTAAACCTATTAGAATAACAAATGACTTCTCAATGGAAACAGTAAAAGCAAGAAGAGCTTGGAGAGGCATTCTTCAAGTATTAAATGAGCAAAAATGCCAACCGAGACTGATATACCCGGGAAAACTATCTGTCATGATTGAGGGAAAAAGAAAAGTTTTCCAGCACAAACACAACTTGAAGGGATGCATGGCTACCAAACCAGGCCTTCAAAAAAAATGCTAGAAATGATACTCAAACTTGAAGAAAAAAACTAGCACATCCAGGAAGACAGAAGGGAAGTATAATACCACCAAAACATAAATGTCAAACAACATGCTTACAAAATCTACTAAACATAAAAAATGTTCAGAATTAAAAATAATTTCTCCATTATAACATTAAATGTCAATGGTATTAACTCACCAATCAAGAAACACAGATTACAAACTTGGATAAAAACCACAACCCATCAATCTGCTGCCTTCAGGAAACTTATCTCACTACAAAAGATAGGCACATCCTAAAAATGAAAGGCTTGTCCAAAATTTTGCAAGCTAATGGAACCAGGAAACAGTCAGGGGAAGCCATTATGCTATCAGACAAAGTGGACTTCAAACCCAAAAAAATCATAAGAGACACAGATGGATACCACATTTTAGCCACAGGTACAATTCACCAGGATGACTTCACAATACTGAACATATATGCCCCCAATACAGGCCCCTCCACATTCATTAAGGAAACCCTACAGCGTCTAAAGCGAGAAATCAACCCCAAAACGATAATTCTTGGGGACTTCAACACCACCTTCTCAAAATAGGATAGAGCAACAGGTCAAAAGCTTAACAGAGACATTTTGGAACTTAATCAAACCCTTAAAGAAATGGACCTTACAGATGTCTATCGAACTTTTCATCCACACACCAAAGAATACACATTTTTCTCAGCAGCACATGGAACTTTTTCCAAAATAGATCACATATTGGGCCACAAATCAAATCTCCACATATACAGGAAAGTTGAAATTCTAGGCTGCGCCCTATCAGACCACCTCGGCCTAAAGCTGGACATCCACAACACAACAAACAAGAGAAAATACACTAACTCCTGGAAACTTAACAATATGATGCTGAATGAGAACTGGATTCAGGAAGAAATTACAAAGGAAATTCAAGATTTCCTGAAAGTGAACAATAATGAAAATACAACTTATCAAAATGTTTGGGACACAATAAAAGCTGTCCTTAGAGGTTAGTTCATAGCTGTTAATGACTACATAAAAAAATGGAAATGGCTTTTCTGCCTGTGGACACAGCCGAGGAAACATCGTGGAAGGCTCTCATCACCCCGCCGCCATGTCGAAGTCAGAGTCTCTCAAGGAGCCCAAACAACTTCAGAAGCTCTTCATGGGAGTACTGAGCTTCGAAATGACCAATGAGGGTCTGAGGAGCCATTTTGACCAATAGGGAATGCTCACCGACTCCGTGGTCATGAGAGATCCAAACACCAAGTGCTCCAGAGGATTCAGGTTTGTTACATACGCCACCGTGGAGGAAGTGGATGCAGCCATGAATGCAAGACCAACAAGGTGGATGGAAGAGTTGTGGAACCAAAGAGAGCTGTATTCAGAGAACATTCTCAAAGACCAGGTGCCCACTTAACTGTGAAAAAGATCTTTGTTGGTGACGTTAAAGAAGACACCGAATAACATCACCTATGAGATTATTTTGAGCAGAATGGGAAAATTGCAGTGATTGAAATCATGACTGATCAAGGCAGTGGGAAGAAGAGGGGCTTTGCTTTTGTTACCTTCAACGACCATGACTCCTTGGATAAGATTGTCATTCAGAAATACCATACTGTGAATGGCCACAACTGTGAAGTAAGAAAAGCCCTTTCCTAACAAGAGATGGCTAGTGCTTCATCTAGCCAGAGAGGTCGAAGTGGTTCTGGAAACTTTGGTAGTGGTCGTGGAGGTGGCTTCGGTGGCAATGACAATTTTGGCTGAGGAGGAAACTTCAGTGGTCGTGATGGCTTTGGTGGCAGCCGTGGTGGTGGTGGGGATATAATGGATTTGGTAATGATGGAAGCAATTTCGGAGGTGGTAGAAGCTACAACGACTTTGGCAATTACAACAATCAATCTTCAAATTTTGGACCTATGAAGGGAGGTAACTTTGGAGGAAGGAGCTCTGGCCCCTATGGAGGTGGAGACCAATATTTCGCCAAACCACAAAACCAAGGTGGCTATGGCAGTTCCAGCAGCAACAGTAGCTATGGCAGTGGCAGAAAGTTTTAATTTGCTGCCAGGAAACAAAGCTTAGCAGCAGAGGAGAGCCAGAGAAGTGACAGGGAAGCTACAGGTTACAACGGATTTGTGAACTCAGCAAAGCACAGTGGTGGCAGGGCCTAGCTGCTACAAAGAAGACATGTTTTAGACAATACTCATGTGTATGGGCAAAAAACTCAAGGACTGTATTTGTGACTAACTGTATAACAGGTTATTTTAGTTTTTGTTCTGTGGAAAGTGTAAAGCATTCCAACAAAGGGTTTTAATGTAGACCTTTTGTTTTCATCCATGCTATTGATTGCTAAATGTAATAGTCTGATCATGATGCTGAATAAATTTGTCTTTTTTTTTTAAACATACTGTGTAAACTCAGTCTACTCTGAAGATATCTTGGTAAATTTCCCCAAGAGTGTGAAGTTACAATTCTTTCAGGGTGGTGCCAGGTTCCATTTGAAATTTATTTGTAGCTGCTTGGGTGAAGAAGCCATTGTCTTCACACCTTGATGTAGTTAAACTGATAGTTAACTATTGTGACTTTATATGAGATTCACTATTGAAAGGGCCACCCAAGCAAAGTCACAAAATCACTTGGTTAATAAAAAATTGTTGGCACATACTATGCAATATCTAAATGGAATAACTGGTCTCAGAGAAAGTGATAGATGGGATTGAAGCTTCTGTATCATACATTATCATGTGTAATCAATAAATGATTTAATTCTCTTGAAAAAAATGGAAATATCAGAAATAAATAACTTAAAAATGCAGCTTCAAGCTTTAGAAAAACTAGAGCAATCCGATCCCAAAAGTAGCAGAAAAGAGGAGATTAGCAAAATAAGGGGAAAAATATCCCACATCAAGATTAGGAAAATGGGGGCTGGAGAGGTGGCTCAAGGGTTAAGCCTCTGCCTCGCAGGCGGAAGGTAATGAGTTCAGATCCTAGACCCCACCTATAGATGCTGGGCAGAAGCCGGGGCGGCCTGCATTTCTGGTCCTGGTATGGCGGAGCCTGTGAATCCAGGGGCAGAGTAAACAAGGAGGAGGTGGAGGCATCCATGGTGGTTCCCAAATTCGTCCGTGGTTCTGCATACACAAGTGCATGCACACACACACACAAACACACACACAATTGAATAAAAATAATAAATAAAAAATTTTTTAAAAAGATTAGAAAAATGATACAGAAAATCAACCAGTCAAAAAGCTGGTTCTTTGAAAAAATCAATAAGATTGATACACCCTTACCTAAATTAACCAAAAGCAAGAGAGAGAAAACCCACATTAACGAAATTAGAAATGAAAATGGAGTTATCACTACTGATACCCAAGAAATGCAGAGAATTATAATGTCATATTTCAAAAACTTATACTCGGTGAAATATGACAAGACAAAAGAGAAGATGAATTCTCAAGTGAACACAACTTACCTAAGGTGAATCAGGAAGTGGTGAATTATTTAAATAGTCCTATAACATATGAGGAAATTGAGGAAGTAATCTCGAATCTTCCCATCAAAAAATGTCCTGGACCAGATGGATTCAGCACAGAGTTCTATCAGACATTTAAAGAGCTAATAATACCAATACTCCTTAAACTGTTTCATCAAATAGCATAGGAAGGAACAGTACCTAATTCCTTCTATGAAGCCAATATCATCTTAATCCTGAAACCTAATAAGGATACACTTAAAAAAGAAAACTATGGGCCAATCTCTCTGATGAACACATATGCAAAGATTCTCAACCAATTCTTAGAAAATCAGATTCAAAAACATATCAAAAAGATCATCCACGGGGATCAAGTAGGCTTTATCCCTGGCACACAAGATTGGTTCAACATATGCAAATCAATAAATGTAATTCACCATATAAACCAGCCCAAAGTCCAAGACCACATGATATTCTCAGTAGATGCCCTTTATGATCAAAACCCTAGAGAAGGCTGGAATGGAAGGAACCTTTATCAATCTAATAAAAGCTGTATACAATAAACCAACAGCAAGGATTATACTCAAGGGGGAAAAACTTGAAGCATTCCTGCTTCAATCAGGAACTAGACAAGGCTGTCCATTCTCACCACTTCTATTCAATATTGTACTTGAAGTCTTAGCTGAAGCTGTAGGACAAGAAAGGGACATAAAAGGGATTCTAATTGGCAAGGAAGAAGTCAAACTATCCCTATTTGCAGATGACATGATCTTATACCTGAGGGATCCCAAAAACTCCAATAGGAAACTCCTGGAACTAATACCGAAGGTCAACAGGGTGGCAGGATACAAAATAAATGTACAAAAATCACTGGCCTTCCTATATGCCCAGAATGAAAGAAATGAAAAAGCCTTGAGAGAAACAATCCCCTTTACTATAGCCCCTAAAAAAATGAAATACCTTGGTATAAACCTAACCAAGGAGGTAACAGACCTTTACAATGAAAACTTTAAAACCCTAATGAAAGAAGTTGCAGAAGACACCAGAAGGTGGAAAGACCTCCCATGTTCCAGGATTGGCAGAATCAACATCGTAAAAATGACCATCCTACCAAAGGCAATATACAAATTCAATGCTATACCAATTAAAATCCCAAAGCAATTCTTTAAAGAAGTTGAACAAATAATCTCAAAATTCATATGGAGGCACAAAAGACCCAGGATAGAAAAACAATCTTGAGTAACAAAAACACTGCTGGAGGTATCACCATACCAAAACTTAGTCTAAACTACAGATCCATAGTTATAAAAACAGCCTGGTGCTGGCTCCAAAATAGACACACAGATCAATGTATAAGGGTGGAAGACCCAGATATAAGCCCACAAAATTACAGCCATTTGATCTTTAACAAAGGGGCCTAAAACTCCAATGGAAAAAGAAGAGTATCTTCAACAAATGGTGCTAGCAAAACCGGAACTGCACATGCAGAAGATTAAAACTAAACCCGTACTTGTCACCACGTACAAGAATTAATTCCAAATGGATCAAGGACCTCAATATAAGGCCAGAGACTATAAAAACCATAGTTGAAAGGTAGGGAACTCCCTTGAGCTGATTGGGAAAGGCCAAGAGTTCTTAAATGGACACCCAATAGCACAGTCACTGCAACCAAATCTCAATAGCTGGGATCTTGTGAAATTAAAGAGCTTCTGTTCAGATAAAGAGATTGTACCACCTGCTCAAAGGCAACCCACAGAATGGGAGAAAATCTTCACTAACCACATATCTGATAGAGCTCTTGTATCCAGAGTGCACAAAGAACTTAGGAAACTAAACACCAAGGAAACAAATGGGCCAATTAAAAAATGGGCCCTGGAACTTAAAAGAGACTTTACCAGAGATGAAATTAAAATGTTTAAAAAATATCTTAGAAAATGCTCCATATCCTTAGCCATCAGGGAAATGCAAATCAAAACTTCCCTGAGATATCATCTTAGTCTAAACTACAGATCCATAGTTATAAAATCAGCCTGGTACTGGCTCCAAAATAGACACACAGATCAATGGATAAGGGTTGAAGACCCAAATATAAGCCCACAAAAATACAGACATTTGATCTTTAACAAAGGGGCAAGTTAAGGATGGCAAAAATCCACAATACAAACACCAAATGCTGGAGAGGATGTGGAGAGAAGGGAACTCTCCTACATTGCTCATGGGAATGCAGGCTCACACAGCCACTCTGGCGAGCCATGTGGAGATTCATAAAGAAATTAAGAATTTAAATGCCATATGACTCTGCTATTCCACTTTTGGGAATAACCCCCCATATAGCAAAAATTCACCTCAGTAGCACAAGCATGACCGTGTTCATAACAGCACTGTTTACAATAGCAAAGTCATGGAATCAACCCAAATGTCCAATAGTTGACGAGTGGATAAGGAAAATGTGGTACATCTATACAATGGAGTACTACTCAGCCATCAAAAATGATGAATCACTAGAATTTGCCAGGAAATGGATGTTATTAGAAACAATTATATTACGTGAAGTATCCCAGACCCAGAAAATTAAGCGCTGTATGTACTCCCTAATAGGTGGCTCCTAGTACCAAACCCACCCAGCCCACCTAGAGACACTCAAAGATAAATCTCTGTAATACCTATAGTAATTGAAAGGATTATGAACAAGAGGGATGGGGTCGCAGGGCCATACCAGAAACAAGGAGAGAGGGGACCATGTTACAGCAGAGCAAATAGGCCACCATCCAGGACTGCAAGTAAGTAATGAGACATCTGGTTAAGTTCATAGACTTTCCTTCCTAATCATTTACAAATGAGGGGGTATGATCTCACCAGAAGGGGAGGGCATATAGTCTGGCAGATAGAAAGTAACCATTTTGCAAATGGGTGATTGACCCCTCCCTCACTGTGGATTCCTACTTTTATTACATCTACCTTTGAATATACTCTTATAACAAGATTCTAGTTTAACAGCTTTTTATTTCTGGCCAGTGGGTGACATCCAATACCCATCAGGATGGAGTGAAGGGCATTGCAGGAGCAGCAAAACTGCAAAAGAAAATCAACAAACCATAATCCAGAACTTCAGAGACTCTATATCAACCACCTGGAACTAGGCCAGCCTAATCTCTCCCCATCCTGATGCTCAGAGAAATTTGCAGAAGAGGGTCGGTAAGATTGTAAGAGCATAAGGATGGGAGGAGCAATGATATGCAAGATACTCCACACAAGTTAGGGCCGAAGCAATCATAATTGAACTTTGCATGCCCTGCACAATGTCCAACACACTATTGACCACACAAAGTCTAGCATTTACTAAAGGCACTAGGATTCATGGAGGCAAGGGATTGACAGCCACAGTAGTGTTCCTATGCTTAAGGGGAACACAGAAAAGCGTTTTGGTAAATGCCACTGGGTCCTTGCACCTCATCGGAGAGGAGGACCCAGAGGAGACTTTGGCATGCACATTAAAGGATGCTCTGGGGAAGGGAGGGGAAAGCACTGGGGGTGACACATTTAAAAGTATAAACCACAGTTTGAAGAGAGAAAACGGGAACATCTAGTATCTAGATAATAGTGATTCTAGAAGCAGTGGGATACTAAAAACAGATGATAGATAGATAGATAGAGATAGATAGATAGATAGACAGACAGATACAAACGTACATAAAAGAATACCAGGTATGGGATTCTTCCACAGCAGTCGTTGCTCAGAGAGATCCTATAGGTCCCCCAAAAAGAATGAAATCTCACCTTTCCTCTTGGATGAACACCAGAACTAGATGATAATATTTTATTTCTCAGTACACAATACACCATGGTTACAAAGCATATAAAAATAAAGCTGGAAATGAGTTAGAAATTTGCATACCACTGGCTGTTTTTAGAAATGCTGATAGGAGCTTTACAACCTGCTAGGGAAGGAAAGGTTTCTCTTTCTTCACCAGGCTGTGAACACTTCCTACTACGACATCATTCAAGATGTAGCCACCTGAGCAATAGCGGCAGACTGTTATGGAGCAAAAAAACAATTCCCTCTTTTTTTATTTACTACCTGATTTGTCATAGAGATTCTCAGTGGCCCTTGCTTCCATAAATCTGATAAAAATATGCATGATAAATTCTTAGAAAAAAGGGAGAAACTCACTATTGCTCTTTAACCAAATCTACATTGCGCCAAACTTGGCTGATAAGCATGTTTATATACATCAACAAAAGCATAAGCCTAAGAAGCCTCTCAATGTGGTGAATTATAATTAGTGTAGAGACTCAGTGCTGCCCAAGATGCTTAGAATAAATGATGATTGAAGGTTTGACCCTAAACAAAACATTTATACTATCACTTCAAAGTGTCAGGTAACACTGTAGAAAAGTTAGCAGGAAGCATATAACAGCCAGAAGATAAGTAAAAAAAAAAGCAATCTCAGTTACTTACATTGGACTTGCATAAGATTGGCCCTGGCAACAATCAGTTATACATGATAAAGTAGTCCAGGAGACTTGAGGTTAAACTATTCACTGCTATTAGTTTCTGGGAGAGAGCTAGTCATTGAGTTCCATTGTGTACTCACTGATGAATGTAGCAGACGCTAATGGATAACTCCAAACCGTTGGTCCCAATGATGTCACTGGTTAAAGTCAGTACATTAAAAAAAAAAACAAACAAAAGAAGATATAAACATGAGCATGTATTAGAGATTTACAGAGAAAAGGGGCTAGATAGGTAACAGGAAGAGGAGAGGTGCATACATGAAATTAACAAAGAGCAAATTTAGTACACACACACTCACAATTTTAGTGTCCTTTTATTTCAGGTAAAATGTCAAATAAATAAATGAAATTACTTTATTACTCCTTACAGTGTATAATTATATAATTATTCCTATCCTTTCTGTCAGTTAATTACCATGCTGTCTTCATGAATACAGTGATTTAATATTCTTATTGCATTACTATATAGTCACTAACCAGGTATAGTGATATAAGGATTTTGTTCTAAGAATATTTTTATAAGTCTCATTTTAACTTGTCATTAATTTCTTTAATTCATTGTCTACATTATTATATTGTGTTTTAAAATAAATCAGATGATACAAATTGGCTATCATAATAACTTATTTCCTCATGTTTTCAAAAATTATGACAGTTAATAAAAATACATATGTATTGAGAACAATGCTGACTACATGTCATTTATAAGAAAGCTGATACTTTGTAAGATTAAGTAATTAATATAAAGCTTACATGATGCATAGAGTAATAAAGTGTTAAATGCAGACTTCATCTCTGTTCAAGATAGAATAGCAAGAACTTAATATAACTTCTTATCTGGAGCATCTCATAAATGCATAAAAATGTGCAAAACATCTGTTATCAGATATCAGAAAACCTGCATAAGATCATCCAGTGATCACTGAATGAGAGAAAGTTAATAATGTGAATCCAAATATAATTCCAGATTATGAAGTGGAGATAATTTCCAGATCACAGCCTCCAGAAAGAAAAATCAGATGGGACCAAACAACCTCAATAAATTTATATGACAATATTCAAAGTCCAAGAAAACTAAAAGGACTAAAATTCATGCATAAGAGGAATGGATAGGAGATGGTTGCATATGGCACCCTTGATAGTTCATAGTGAATACTTGTAATTTTGCCAACTGAATATTGGTCAGCAGATGAATATGAAGAATTTATATGAGGACAGGGAAATACTGAGCGAAAACAATCTTCAAGAATTTTCATAAAGGGAAAACTGCCTGTTCTCACAAAACAGAAGAAAACATCACGAGCTGCAAGATAGTGGAAGAAGAGAGATGAAAAATGTGATGCACAAGGAAGATATTTACTTTATTGTCCAGCACACTGGGGCTGCTCCATACGGGAATGAAGGAGGCGACCATGAGCACAAAAGGCACAGACTTTTTATACGTTTTTTTGTAAGGAGGTGTTGAGGTAGTGAGGTGTTACCAAATAATTGGCTTATATCCTTAACTTTTAAACTCATTGGTGCAAGTTTAGGCGCGAAGGGAATGGGCCGGGTGCAGTGGCGACGAGCATAGCAGCAAATACTCGCGGCTTTACCCAGAAACCTGGGGATAAGTGTGTTTCCTTGGAATTCCCAGGGTGGGGGGGAGTCCCAGTATCTGGGCCTGGACACACACGTCCTTTCCCTTTTTTGGGAATCATTGGGTTGGGGTGAGGTAGCGTAATTCTGAGACTAGCTCATCACATTCTTGCCATTCTTGCTTGCCTAGTAAATTTCTTTTTGTCTAGAAAATTTCGTTTTCTACATTAACTCTTTCAATAGTAAACTTTGTATGCATCCTGTATTAAAATAATTTAAAGGAGTATCTTGAAAAAAACTAATATTTCCAAGTAGCTTAATGTGTACAATAAAGTAATCAAATTATATACAGATATATATGCACATTAACTCTTACCCCATCATGATAAAATACAGTTTTACATTCAATTAATATTACCATATGATGAACAGAAAAATAAGTAAAAGTTACTGCTTATATCTGAAATTATCACAAATCACTTAGAATGTCTATATGAAGGCTATAAGACTGGCTTATTTTAGACTATTTGTTATAAAATTGGCAGAAAGCAGAAATTTGACATTAATCTGAAATATATATAGAAATTAAATCAGAATAAATAAAATTTTACCAAAGTATAAGAAACTCTATTTGTGTCACCTGACTTCTTGGGTGGTTATAAAGAGAGAATGGCAGAGTAGTATGAGGAGAGGCACATAAATAAATGGAACAGAACTATTGGGGAGAAAACATCTATGCACATATTTAACTGATTTTCCATAAATAATCAAGTAACCCAATGAATAAAATTATTCCATTCAACAAACTGCACAATAACAATTGTTGGTCAACATATAAGAGTGCAACTGAGCACATGTAAAAATTAGATTACAAACATTTCAGATACAAACGTAAAAACAAAAGCTTAAAAATTTTAAGAGAAGTCTGCATGACCTTGATTTTGTGACAGATTATTTTCTTACCAAAGTCATATCATGAAAAAACTTTATAAAAATTAAAGCAAAATATTGGACTACATTAAATTTAATTTCTGCATTTCAGAGAACATTGGTGAAAAATAAAAAGAGATACTCTACCCAGGAGGAAAATTTCTCCAAATGTAAGCACAAGAAAAAGTGCTCAACATCATTAGTCCTTATGGAAATGCAAATCAAGCCCACAATGAGATGAACTCGCATAACTATTTAAATAGCTTAAGCTGAAAGACTGGCATAAGAAGTGTTTTTGTAGATGTAGAGCAACTGGAACTCATATTTTGCTGAGGGAAAGAAAAATTACTATTGTCGCTTTGGAAAACCATTTGTCAGTTTGTTTAAAAGTGAAAAATACACTTATGAATTTACTGAGCCATTCCACTCAAGGACATTTACTCAACAGAAATCAAGTATATGTCATAAAAGACCTGTACAAAAATATTCATATTAATATTAATTTCATTGTGATAGTTCCACATGCAAAAAACTCTGATTTCTACCAATAGATAATAGACACCAAAATAATCAACCATAAAAACACACAACACTGTTGAACATGAAATAATTATATAGAATAGAAATATGATAATAAAAGCAACATAATTAGAAAATTAGTTTAATCTACAGTATTGTACAATGTTATGCCTGAATATATATATTTATATGCCTATATATTTATGACCCATTTATGTCTGGTTTCAGCACATAGGTAATTTACATTTTTGATATTTTGAAGTCCTGTAATTAATATGGAAATACAGCTCTTTCTTTAACATATTGATTTCATTACCTTTGAATAGATAGGCAGCAATGAAATCATTAGATTATGTTTCTAAGGAAGATCCCTGTTTTCCATAACAGCTAACTTCCTATCACCAATGCACTTACATTCATCTCTTCAGCAGCATTAGTTTTCCTTACTATTCTCAAATAGAGAAATTCTTAATTTGTACAATATTGGTTAGGCATATAGATTGTTCTCGTCCTTTTATTAGGTAGTTTTAAATCACTATGAGAAAAGAGTGGAAACGATTTTAAAAGAAATGATATTTATTTTGGCTTATAGTTTCAGACCATTACCTTTTGGTCTCAGGTCTAGAACTGGGTTGAAGATTATAGGGTAAGTATTGTGGAGCAAAAACATTGTCCTCTGATTTTGAAAGGAGAAAGAGGGTCTGGGTAAAAGTTAATCATTTTTTTGTCATTTGTCATTCAAAGACTATCCCTATGAAACTGCATATGAGAATTATGAGACATAAAGAAAAATCTAAAATGATACAACAGATTCTTTTGACATGAAATATTTTATTTTCCTTTCCATTTAGGCTTGAAAATCTAGACTATTTTTAACATCAATGGGATTTTGAAGAAATTATCAGCAGTCCCCTGACAGAGGGGAAAGACAAAAATCAAGGAAAGTAAAACGTAGTTGTATCTTTGGAATTTGCTCAGTAAGTCTTCTCCTTTGTTATTTACAGATTCAGTAAAGAGTTATTTACAGATTCAGTAAAGAGTCAGTTGCACATTGATGTACACTAATTTAATCAACAAAAGAATATTCTGCACAGAAAATTTCAGTTTATAGTGTGCTACAAATATGCTATGCATGCTGACTAGATTTATAATTGTCTTCTAATTTACATTGCAACTCATACATTTCTTTATTTTGCAAGGAGTTTGTTTTACTTTTCAATCAGTGAGCTGGATTATCTTTGTAGTTGAAATTAATATAGAAAATAAAACCATACTGCTCATTATCTTTATGGTAAGGGAAGGAATTCATTTACAATTATTTCTAAAATTGGAGAGGGAAATATGAATTCAGTATCTTATAAAGCTTAAGTAAGAGAATGTTTTGAAATATTTGACATTAAATATGAAGCAAAGATAATAATTTTTACACAAAACCTTATAATTCTAAGATATTTCCTCTACAAAATGTACTGAATACTAGGAAACATGTCTCCTACAAAAAATACCAACTCCCTTATGATAGATTCCAATAAAAATAACATCCTGAATGCCAGTCAGAAAAGCAACAACCAAGATAAATGTCTTTCAAAAGAATATTATCAATATGATCAAAAAAATGTGAGATGAACTACAAAAGGAACATGAAAAATTACAAATGGAATGTGAAGGAAGAAATCAAAAAGAGGATGAATAAGCATATGAACTTATATAAACAATAAAATAACAAAAAATTATCTGAGATGAAAAATGTAACAGAGGAAATAACAGAAAACATAGAACAGGAGTAAAAACAACAATCCAAAATTCAAATGCAAGTCAAAGCTAAGCTGATACAGTTTTCCTGCTAAGTTGCAATAAATGACTATCAAATGGCTTAAGGGAAGAAGGGGTTTATTTTCTTTTTTTTTTATTAAAAATTTAATTATACATTTTAAAATTTTTTACCAGTTCCCTCCCTCCCCCCTCCTCCCCCTCCCCTTCCCCCAGTGCCTCCCCCCCAATTCCCAGAGAGTCCTTTATTGTGTACGCCTAACTCTCCTCTGGGTCCACCTCGCCGATGACATATAAGGACCCAGTGGCATTTCCATAAGCCCTTTCTCTTGTTCACCTTAAGCATAAGATCACTACTATGGCTGTCAATCCCTTGCCTCCAGGGGTCTCGGTGCCCTTAACAGATGCTAGACTTTATGAGGGCAACAGTGCGCTGGACATTGCGCAGGGCATGCAAAGTCCCATTATGATTGCTTTGGCCCCAACTATTGTTGAGAATCTTGCAAATCGTTGCTCCTCCCATCCTTTTGCTCTTACAATCTTACCGCCCCCTCTTCCGCAAATGTCCCTGAGCTCCAGGGTGGGGAGAGATTAGGCTGTCCTAGTTCTATGTGATTGATATAGAGTCTCTGAAGTTCTGGATTGTGGTTTGTTGATTTTCTTTGGCAGTTTTGCTGCTCCTGCAATTCCCTTCACTCCATTCTGCTGGGCACTGTATGTCACCCCTTGCAGACCTTGATGGAGGCCTATTTTCTCTGCTGTAACATGGTCTCCTCTCTCCTTGTTTCTGGTGTGGCCCTCCTACCCCATCTCTCTTGTTCATAATCCTTGCAATTACTGTGTTACATAGGATTACTTTTGAGTGTCTCAATGTGGGCTGGGTGAGTTTGGTACTAGGAGCCACCTATTAGGGAGTACATACGGCGCTTAATTTTCTGGGTTTGGGATACTTCACTTAATATAATTCTTTCTAATGACATCCATTTCCCAGCAAATTCCAGTAATTCATCATTTTTGATGGCTGAGTAGTACTCCATTGTATAGATGTACCACAGTTTCCTTATCCACTCGTCAACTGTTGGACATTTAGGTTGATTCCATGACTTTGCTATTGTAAACAGTGCTGCTATGAACATGGTCGAGCTTGTGCTATCGAGGGGAACCTCTGCTGCATGGGGGGTTATTCCCAAAAGTGGGATAGCAGGGTCATACGGCATTTCAATCTTTAATTTCTTTAAGAATCTCCAGACGGCTCGCCAGAGTGGCTGTATGAGCCTGCATTCCCACCAACAATGTAGGAGAGTTCCCCTCTCTCCACATCCTCTCCAGCATTTGTCGTTGTTTGTATTGTGGATTTTTACCATCCTGACCGGGGTGAGATGATATCTCAGGGAAGTTTTGATTTGCATTTCCCTGATGGCTAAGGAAGTGGAGCATTTTTTAAGATAATTGTTAGACATTTTAATTTCATCCCTGGTAAAGTTTCTTTGAAGTTCCAGGGCCCATTTTTTAATTGGGCCAGTGTTTTCCTTGGAGTTTAATTTTCTAAGTTCTTTGTGCACTCTGGACAGTAGAGCTCTGTCAGATATGTGGTTAGTGAAGATTTTCTCCCATTCTGTGGGTTGCCTTTGAGCTCATGTGACAATCTCTTTATCTGAACAGAAGCTCTTTAATTTCACAAGATCCCAACTGTTGAGAGTTGGTAGCAGTGACTGTGCCATTGGATGTCTGTTTAGGAAGTGTTGGCCTAGCCCAATCAACTCGAGGTAGTTCCCTATCCTTTCAACTATGGTTTTTAAAGTCTCTGGCCTGATATCAAGGTCCTTGATCCATTTGGAATTAAGTCTTGTACATGGTGACAAGTACGGGTCCAGCTTTAATCTTCTGCATGTGGAGATCCAGTTTTGCCAGCACCATTTGTTGAAGATGCTGTTCTTTTTCCATTAGATTCTTTGGGCCCCTTTGTCAAAGACCAAATGGCTGTAACATTGTGGGCTTATATCTGGGTCTTCAATCCTTATCCATTGATCTGTGTGTCTATTTTGGAGCCAGTAACAGGCTGTCTTTATAACTATGGATTTGTAGTATAGACTTAGGTTTGGTATGGTAATACCTCCAGCTGTGTTTTTGTTACTCAGGATGGTTTTTGCTATCCTGGGTCTTTTGTGCCTCCATATGAACTTTGAGATTGTCTGGTCAACTTTTTGAAGAATTGTTTTGGGATTTTGATTGGTATAGCATTGAATCTGTATATTGCCTTTGGTAGGATGGTCATTTTTACAATGTTGATTCTGCCAATCCAGGAACAAGGGAGGTCTTTCCACCTTCTGGTGTCTTCTGCAATTTCTTTCTTTAGGGTTTTAAAGTTTTCATTGTAAAGTTCTTTTACCTCCTTAGTTAGGTTTATACCAAGGTATTTCATTTTTTAGGGGTTATAGTAAATGGCATGGTTTCTCTCAAGGCTTTTTCACTTCTTTCATTCTGGGCATATAGGAAGGCCTCTGATTTTTGCACATTTATTTTGTATCCTGCCACCCTGCTGAACTTCTCAATTAGTTCCAGGAGCTTCCTGGAGGAGTTTTTGGGATCCCTCAGGTATAAGATCATGTCATCTGCAAATAGTGATAGCTTGATTTCTTCCTTGCCGATTTGAATCCCTCTTATGTCCCTTTCTTGTCTTATGGCTTCAGCTAAGACTTCAAGTACAATATTGAATAGAAGTGGTGAGAGTGGACAGCCTTGTCTAGTTCCTGATCGAAGTGGGAATGCTTCCAATTGTTCCCCATTGAGCATAATCCTTGCTGTGGGCTTGTTGTATACAGCTTTTATTATATTGATAAAGGTTCCTTCCATTCCTACTGTCTCTAGCGTTTTGATCATAAAAGGCTGTTGGATCTTGTCAAAAGCTTTTTCTGCATCTATTGAGAGTATCATGTGGTCTTGGACTTCGGACTGGTTTACATGATGAATTACATTTATTGATTTGCGTATGTTGAACCAACCTTGTGTGCCGGGGATGAAGCCTACTTGGTCCCCATGAATGATCTTTTTAATATGTTTTTGAATCCGATTTGCTAAGACTTTGTTGAGAATCTTTGCGTCTGTGTTCATCAGGGAGATCGGACTATAGTTTTCTTTTTTAAGTGAATCTTTATTAGGTTTTGGGATTAAAACGATATTAGCTTCATAGAAGGAATTTGGTAGTGATCCTTCCTTTGCTATTTGATGGAATAGTTTAAGGAGTATTGGTGTTATTAACTCCTTAAATGTCTGGTAGAACTCTGTGCTGAATCCATCTGGTCCAGGACCTTTTTTGGTGGGAAGATTCGAGATTACTTCCTCAATTTCCTTATATGTTATAGGACTATTTAAATAATTCACAACTTCCTGATTCAATTTAGGTAAGTTGTGTTTACTTAGAAATTCATCCATCTCTTTTGTGTTGTCAAACTTCACAGAGTATAAGTTTTTGAAATATGATGTTATAATTCTCTGGATTTCTTGGGTATCAGTAGTGATAACTCCATGTTCATTTCTAATTTTGTTAATTTGGGTTTTCTCTCTCTTGCTTTTGGTTAGTTTAGCTAGGGGTGTATCAATCTTGTTGATTTTTTCAAAGAACCAGCTTTTTGACTGGTTGATTTTTTCTATCGTTTTCTTAGTCTCGATTTCAGATATTTCTCCTCTTATTTTGCTAATCTCTTCTCTTCTACTGCTTTTGGGATCAGATTGCTCTAGTTTCTCTAAAGCTTTAAGCTGCATTGTTAAGTTGTTTATTTCTGATGTTTCCATTTTTTTGACGTGGGCATTAAGAGCTATGAACTTACCTCTTAGAACAGCTTTCATTGTGTCCCAGAGATTTTGGTAAGTTGTATTTTCGTTATCATTCACTTTCAGGAAATCTTGAATTTCCTTTTTAATTTCTTCCTGAATCCAGTTCTCATTCAGCATCATAGTGTTAAGTTTCCAGGAGTTAGTGTATTTTCTCTTGTTTGATGTGTTCTGGATGTCCAGCTTTAGGCCGTGGTGGTCTGATAGGGCACAGGTTAGAATTTCAACTTTCTTGTATATGTGTAGATTCATTTTGTGGCCCAATATGTGATCTATTTTGGAGAAAGTTCCGTGTGCTGCTGAGAAAAATGTGTATTCTTTGGTGCATGGGTGAAAAGTTCGATAGAGATCTGTGAGGTCCATTTCTTTCAGGGTTTGATTAAGTTCCAAAGTGTCTCTGTTAAGCTTTTGACCTGTTGATCTATCCCATGTAGAGAGGGCGGTGTTGAAGTCCCCAAGAATTATCGTTTGGGGGTTGATTTCTTGCTTTAGACGCTGTAGGGTTTTCTTAATGAATGTGGAGGGGCCCGTATTGGGTGCATATATTTTCAGTATTGTGAAATCTTCCTGGTGAATTGTACCTGTGACTAAAATGTAGTATCCATCCGTGTCTCTTATAATTTTTTTTGGTTTGAAATCCACTTTGTCTGATAGCATAATGGCTACCCCTGCCTGTTTTCTGCTTCCATTTGCTTGTAGAATTGTTGACCAGCCTTTTATTTTTAGAGCGTGCCTATCTTTTGTGGTGAGATGGGTTTCCTGCAGGCAACAGATTGATGGATTGTGATTTTTAATCCAAGTTTGTAATCTGTGTCTCTTGATCGGTGAATTAAGCCCATTAACATTTAGTGTTATAATGGAGAAACTATTGTTAATTCCAGACATTTATTATGTTTAGTAGCTTTTATAAGTATATTGCTTCGCTTTTAATGGTGTTATATTTGCCTTCTGTTCTGGATATGCCTGTTTTTTTCTTCACGCTTGAGTATCATTTCTAGCAGTTTTTGAAGGCCTGGTTTGGTGGCCATGTATCCCTTAAAGTTGTCTTTGTGCTGGAAAATTTTTCTTTCTCCCTCGATCATGACTGATAGTTTTGCAGGGTAAATCAGCCTGGGTTGACATTTTTGCTCATTCAATACTTGAAGTATGTCTTTCCAAGCTCTTCTTGCTTTTACTGTTTCGACTGAGAAGTCATTTGTTATTTTAATAGGTTTGCCTTTAAAAGTGACTTGTTTTTTCTCCCTTGAAGCTCTCAGCACCAGTTCTTTATCTTGAATGTGGAGTGTTTTAACTATTATTTGCCGCGGTGTGCTTCTATTTTGGTCGTATCTGTTTGGGGTGCGGAATGCCTCTTGTATATGGATGGGCCTCTCTTTTTTTAGATGAGGAAAGTTTTCCTTGATGATCGTTTGAAAAATTTCCTCAGGGGTGGTATTTTGAGATTCTTGCTCCGGTATTCCATGAATACGCATGTTAGGCTTCTTCAGGGTGTCCCATATCTCTTGGATATTTCTCTCAAGTATCTTTTTGGCTTTAACAAGCTCTTCCATTGAGCTGGTTAGTACTCCACTTTATCTTCAAGGTCTGAAATTCTGTTTTCTGCTTCGTTAGTTCTGTTGATAAGACTCTCTGTGGCGTTCTGGGTTGAAGATAACTTGTCTTTTAGCTCAGTTTTAAACTCTGCTTGAGTTTGTTTTAATTGCTCTATGCCACTTTTTGTTTCTTGCATTGTTTTTCTCAACTCCTCCAGATGTCTGTTGTGTTCCTCTTCAAAGCGATTGATTCGATTATGTAATTCCTCCTGGATTTCCTCTTTCATAGTATTGAACATGGTAATGATCATATTTTGAAAGTCGTTATTCTGGGTCAGGCTTTCTTGGCCTTTTTCCGCGGGTTTGTTCTTGTTGGAGTCTAACATTATGGGATTAATTTCTTCAGTGGGAAATTTGTTTACTTGAGTGTTGCTTCTCATGGATTTGCACTTTGACTTTGGCATTGTCATTTTAACTCTTAAGATCTCTCAATTTCACTAAACTGAATTATTTGGCCTGGGGTACTGGTGGGCGGGGCCCGAACGGGGACTTACCTAGGGCGCGGGGTGAGGCCCGGGTGGACCGTGCGTGTGTCCCGATGGGCGGAGCGGGGTGGGGTGAAAAGGGAGGATGGGCGCGTCGCGTGGAGCTATTTAACCCGATGGCAGCTGGGGCGGGGCCCGGGCACAGGGGGAGGTCCTCCTCGTCCCTCGGCCCCCGCGCGGCTCCGGCTGGATGGTGGGAGTCGGAGCCGGGTCCCTGTGGGCTGACCTGGGGTCCTAGAGCGCGCGGTGAGGCCCGGCTGGATCTCGCGTCCGCGTCCAGACCGGCGGAGCGGGGTGGGGCGAAAAGGGACCGGGGTTTATTTTCTTACTGATAGTCCAGTTCCAGTCTGTAGTCCAGCTTTATGGAGAGCAGGTACCAACACCAAGGCCGAGGGAACTGGCCACACCATCTCTACATAATAGCTGAGAGAGGGATGATACTTACTTGCCAAACCAACATTTATAGCCAAGTACACACAAGGATGCCAACTTCCTCAAATGGCTCTCAGTATTTTATTCATCTTCAGGGCCTAGTCCCACCTACCCACCATAGGCTGGGCCTTCCACATCAGCTAGACAATTTTCTGTAGGTTTGCTCTGGGCTTAACCCAACCACTAATTCTCCACAAATGTGCCCAGAGCTCAAAACCTCAACAGTCAAGTTGACACCTGTACCTAACACAAGCTAACTGAAATTGAAAACCCAGCAGAAAGTATGACAAACAAATCAGTCAGAGGACAGGATATAAGACCTGGAATAAAAACTGACAGAATAGAATCATTCAATTAAAGGAGTAGAAACAAAACTAAAAATAAATAAAAGGAATATTCAAAAACTATGTGATACCCTGAAGAAGCTAAACATACCCATTCATGGAATTCCTGAACAGGAAACCCAAGATTATACTCCAGCACATAACTCTCAGATGACCAGCAGTGAGAACTTCCCACACCTAAGGAAAGAAAGCCCAATTCATGTCCTAGATATATATGGCACACCATCTGGATGTGACCAAAGTAGAAGGACAAGAAGCTAACTCATAACAATAATGTAATAAACAAAGGACAAAACGATTGTCTTAAGAACTGCAAGAGAGAAAAACCAAGTCATTCAAGGGTAATTCTATAAAAATAATAACTTATTTTTCAATTGAAACAGTAAAATATAAAAGAGGCATTTTTCAGGTCATGAAAGATCTCAAATGCCAACCTAGGTTGCTATATCCAGCTAAACTATCAGTCATTATTAAAGGTGAAAAAAAGATCTTTCCTGAAAGAAGTGAACTAAAGTCCTTCATGTCTATCAAATAAGGTCTGCAGAAAGTACTAGGAAAAAAAATACTTCAGGATGGAAGAAATTGATCAACACACCTAAGAGGATACAAAGGAAAAAAAAAATAATGCCAATGCAACTAACTGTGAACTGCAAGCACACTAACCAATAAATACAAAAAATGACAGGAATCAATAAATGTTTTTCAATTAACCTTAAATGTCAATAGGCTCCACTCCCCCAGCAAAGTGACATGGGCTAGGACAAGATTAAAAGATGAAACTCATAAATTTGTTGCCTCCAGCAAACACACCTCCTCTTGAAAGATAGGCACCATCTCAAGAAAAAAAAAAATAATGGTCAAAGTTACTTCAATCAAATGCAACTAGGAAACAAGCAGGAGTACCCAACCTAATATTTGACAAAATAAAAATCAAACCAAAACAAACCATAAGAGAAGAAATTACATACTTGTTAAAGGAAATATCAAGAATTCACAACTCTAAGCATACATACCCCAAACACAGGCTCACCCACATTCCGTAAAGGAACACTAAACCCATAAAATAATAAATAAACAAAATCCAAACACAATAATATTAAGGAATGTCAACACCCCACTCTCACAGAGATACAGGTCAACAGGCCAATGAATGAACAGAGATACACTGGAACTAAAGCACATAATAAAACAAATGGGTCTGATAGATATATTAAACATTAAATCCTTATTCCAAGGAATACACATTCTTTTAAGCAGCCCATGGAAATGGAAATTTCACCAAAATAGGCCTCATACTAGGCCACAAAGCAAGTCTCCACAAATATAGGAAAATTGAAATAACTTCCTGTACTCTATCTGATACCCTATCCATTCCACCAAAAGCAATACAAAGATTCAATGCAAAACAAACCAATATTCCAAAGCAATTTTTCACAGAGATTGCTAAAACAATCACAGAATTAATGTGGAAACATAAAATATACAGTTTAGCAAAAAATAATCATGATTAGTTAAAATGCTATGACTTGTATCATCATATCAGACTTTAAACTAGTCTAAAAAGCCATAGTAATAAAAACAGCATGCTACTGATTCTGAAAGGAGACATAGACCAATGAATTAGAGTTGAAGCTACAAATATAAGTGCATACAGTCAAATGAATTTTTATGTAGGTGCCAAAAATCATTGGAAAATGGACAGCATTTTCAACAAATGGTGTTGGTAAGATTGGATACCTATATGAGGGAGAATGAAACTGAACCTTTAATTGTCACCATGTGTCAACTAAAAATGGAACAAAGACTTCAATGTTAGAACAGAGACTACAAAACGTCTAGGAGAAAAAATAGGGAATACACTCAAACGGATATACCTAAGTCAGCATTTTCTTAATAGAACTGTACAGAAAGTAATTCCAACACTCAAGAAATGGGACAATATGTGATTAAAAATATTTCGTCCAGGAAAAATGTTAATTAAGCAAAAAAGCAAGTTATGAAATGGGACATCTATCAGATAACTAATAGCCAAAAAACAAAAGAACTAAAAAAAATAATTTTTAAGGAATTAAACCATCCAATCCAATTAAAATTGGGTATAAGACTAAACAAAAATTTTACAGTGGACAAATGGCTAATGACAATGTGGTACATGGATACAATATAATACTACACAGCTGGCAGAAAAAATGAACTAAAGAAATTTGCTGGTTAATGCATGGAGCTGGAAGAAATTATACTGAGTGAAGTATCCCAGACACAAAAAGATAGATGCTGCATATTCTCCCTTATAAGTATATCCTACCATTAAACTATCAGATTGATGTAATCAAAAAGAAATTTTTACAAAACCCACAGATACAAGGAACATAAGCCAGGCAGTGGAAGAGCACCCCAAAAGAGCAAAGACAAAGAACATGGACAAACAAGCAAATAAGGCATTTATGAAAGAAAACTTTTTAAAGGGAAGGGAAAAACAGGAATGGGAAACAGTAAGGAGTGGGGGTTAGCCTTCAGGTAACAAATTACCTGATTAACAGGTTCTAACAACCCCCCCCCAGTGCAAGGGAACATATGCTCAGTGATGTAAATCAGTCAAAATAACAACAGAAGGGGAGAAAAAAGACACTAGATGGTATATCTTAGCACTAACCATAAGCACTTGAGTGTAAACTACCAGCTACATACTTCTCCTCATATCTTTAGATAAGAAAATATCTCAATACCCAACAAGATGTATCCTATTGTAATGGAAGTGTAGTGACATAGACAACCACTATCAACCATAGTATAGAATATCAGTGACCTTATAATGCTCAGCCCAGATCAAGTTATCCAAATCTTTTCCCATCCTAAGGCTTAGGGAATCTTGTGAAAAAGGGGATGGTAAATTTATAAGATCCTAGAGGTGGGAGGTAATCTGCCAAGCAGATGACTCTGATCATGAAAAGGCTGCTGCATCCAGCAGTTCATTGCAATGAGACCTACCCCTAATACACTTTCAAAATAGCTGATGAATCAGCATTTCCCCCACTGAATAGCAAGGAACTCAGGATTAATAACTGCATACAGTGAGAATCATAGGGGCAGGGGATAGACAGGTGAAGTGGAGCATCCCTATCTGAAGATTTACCCATATAAGGGCCACTTTTACTGCCACAGAGGCCTGATTCTCTACTAGAAGGGACCCCTGTGGCCCACACAGGTAGACAGGTAGGAGGGTGGGAGAGTGAAGGATGAATTGGTGACAGAAGTAGAGGGCTGGAAAGGAAGGTGGAAGGACTGTGGGACAGAGGGATCCACTTATTTTTGTTTGTAAAATGATGAAAATTCTCAATAAAAATGTCTTTTCATGAAATGATATATTGAAAGAATGAATTTGTATCCTCAATAAATAACTCTAGAAAATGGACACACTGTATAAACGTGTAGTGTACTTTAACTTGACTCCTATTGGTCATCATGTACGAAATTATACAAATACAATGGCTAAAGGACTTAAACTCAGTATGGCAAACTAAAAATCTGCTACAATAAATTGTGAGATTATCAGTCCATGAAATTGATATGGGAAACTAAATTTTAAGTTAAATTTTTTGAATAAAAATACAAAAGGGTATGTGATCGATACAGGTATCAATTTGATGGTTGAGGGTTTCATATCTGGACACAATTGCAGAGAATTGGTAGTTGAGTGATCCAGGGCAAACTTGGAGGAGATTGTTGTTGGGCCTCCAAGCCTGAGACCTGCTGGAAATTCCTAAGCCTGGCTGGAGTTTCAGGACCTCTCTTTGAGTTCTGAAACCTATCTCTAACCCCCTTCTCCCCTCTTTGATGTAGTGCTGCTGTAACCTCCCCTCACTGACCTGGACACATACCTTTGGATGCCTTTCTCCTTCACCACCCCTCATGCCACCTAGCTATCCTCCCCCCAGTAGGACCCTATATGAACTCAGGTGATATTCAATAAAGTTGAGTTCCTGTTTTGACAGATCTCCCTGCCCGGTTTTCTTTTTTGCACTGTGACACTCATCACCCGCCCAGCCCCGAGGGATATTTGGCTGGACCAGAATCCCTCTATCCCCTCTATAGCACTAGCTGCAGGCCCATCCTATCCCCTGCAGATTGTCATCTGATGGGTTAAGCTTTTTCCGTGGTGGGCAGGATTAGTCCTTGGACTGTTGAATAAAATGGAGGGAACTGTTTGAGAAAGTTGGTACCTTCTATATACTTGGCAGACATGCATGTCTGCCAAGTAAGGATTGTCCCTCTCTGAGCTACTATGTGGATATGGTACAGCCAATCCACTGGTGTTGATGTGGTTTCACCTGCCAAGCCGGATTAGGAACTGTACCCAGACTATCAAAAGAGAAAATTAACCCTTTTCCCTTAAGCGAGTTTTGTCAGCAACTATAGAGGCAAACTGCTACAGAATTTGATACTGAGAATGGAGTGTTGTTGAAGAATCTGGCAACATGGACTTTGTGGATTTTGAACATGTGGAAATTTCTGAAGACATTAAGACTGTATGTGCTAAAAATAGTTCAGAAGATGGAACATTTGGAAGACAATAATGCTGGGATAGTTGTGAATTGTTTGGGCCCAGATTGTGATGAAGGAAATAAGGACATTGGTAAAGATGAATTTAAAGCTGATGGATTGATTTCTTTGATAGAGGAGAGCTGTGTTGGCAAACGTGAAGTTTTAGATGAGGAAAGGGCAGACACCACAATAGCTACAACTATGGAAAAATGACTGTCATTGAAGAAAGACCTAGTATTTGCACTAGGACAGTGGAAACAATGAATATCACCTTCGGGGAGATTCCATGATTTGAAAACCTGGATTTTTTTTCAAAAGTTGAAAACTCAAGCTGAAGCCATTTTTTGCTCTTCAGAAATTTTGGCTGAGTAGAAAATGTTTTTTCCACAGTCAGTATGCAGAAGTTGGTACAGTATGCTTTGAGTGAAACAAGCTATATTTCAACCTCTTTGCAGAGGTACTGGTTTTGATGCAAGATTGAGGGGTTCATGGAGAGTGGTTCAAGCTTTTCACCTTTTGGCAAGTTTGGAGTTTCTGCAAGGAATAGAGAAGCTTTTAGCTGCAGAGTTGAACCAAGTGTTGTTGGAAATTCCAGAACCATGGAATGTGTGCTGAAGATGACCACATATAGAGAATTAACTAGTCCAGAGAAGCACTGCTTATGCAACTTTGAGCTGTGAAGAGGGATTGGGATTGCCCAGAATCTTTGAGACATCATGACTACATGATGAACAACAGAAGATGGACATTGAAGTACAGCATGTGATATTTGATTTGCTATGCTTTGGTCTTAATTTGATATTTTCTTAGTGTGTCATAGTGCTTATGTTTTGATGTTTTATCTATGTTAAAGTACTTAACTTATTTTAATTTGATACATTCTTACAGTTAAGAAATTTTGAACTTTTAAAATGGTCAAACTGAAGTTTTAAAGAGAACATTTTAAAATTTATCTATGAGATTGTTTAGTGTCTTAGAATTAATAAGATCAAATGAATTTATATTATAAGAAAAATTTAACACCTGTGATGACAAGGTGAAGGTTGTAGTTTAAAAGTGATATGTTTTTGTGTCAAGTTGATAAGGGATCAACTGTTATTACAGATTATCAACTTGACAGATGAGAGTTTGAGGGACAAACATGAGGAGAATTAGTAATAGAGTTGGGCACAAAGCAAAGCAGTTGGAGGTTGTCTAATTGATGGAAAAAGTATGGTCCATGGTGAGTAGGACTAGTACCCAGGCAGTTGAACAAAATGGAGAGACCTGTTTAAGAAAGTTGACATGCATGTATATACTTGGCCAGACATGTTGCTTTGGCAAGTAAGGATCATCACTGTCTCAGCCATTATGTGGAAATGGCCCAACCAGTTCCCTCAGCCCTGGTGTTGATGTGACTCTCCTGCCATGCTGAACTAAGAACTGTAACCAGGCTATCTTAAGATAATAAGCTCCTTGCTCCTTTAAGCTGTTTTTTATTTTATCACAACCATTCAGGCTAACTGCAGCAGAATAGAAGTAGAATTCAATCTAACTAAATGTCTCTACATAACAAAAAGAATAATTAATGTGAAGAGACAGCACACAGAAAGAATATTATTGGAAAGTATGTTTCATATCAGGGATTAATATGCACATTTAGTAGAGTTATTTCTTTCTGGAATTAAGAGGAGGGCTCATAAGATTCAGGAAACTAAAGAGAATTGCAGTGCTCAGGAAGCTCACAAAACTTGTAAGAATCAGAAAGTTCAAAATAAGAAGACTCAGGATATCCTTCTTGTACTTAAATAAGGCATAAACAAGCGCTGAAGGAAAGTAGGTTCATGTTGTTGAGCTGCTTGAAAATCATATAGACCATTTCTCCCTCCAACGCCGCCTCGGTCCTTGCCGCCATCCCCAGGTGAGTGAGCCCATCCTGTCTGGTCCGCCCCGCCCCACAGCAGCCCCCAGGTCGCCCGGTGTCTCTGCGCCATGCCCCGGCCCGCCTCGGGCTTTGGCCTGTGTCCGCGTCCCCAGGAACCAAGTGCCCTTTCTCCCTCCCACGCCGCCTCGGTCCGCACCTCAATCCCTAGGTGAGTGAGCCCATCCGGTCTGGTCCACCCCGCCCCACAGCAGCCCCCAGGTCACCCTGTGTTGCTGCGCCACGCCCCGGCCGCCTCGGGCTTAGGCCTGGGCCAAGCCCCGGGCCCCAGCCCCTTTCATCCTCCTGCCCACCTGTCCGACCAATTGGACAAGACTTGCTCACATTCCTCCATCCCTGGAGCTTGGGAGGGCCACTAAGCCAAGTCCCAGGCCCCAGGTGAAGACTTCTGCCAACAACATCAGACCCTCTGCCTCTCTGGCCCATGGGGGACCCACACAAGTGGTCTACAGCAGACACACTGCTACTCAGAATTCAATAGAGTACAAAGAAAACTCAAGCAAAGTTCTAAGGGTCAAAGGCCATACATCTGTAAACCTCTACAATCATCCTATAACATGGGAGAGATTCTTCACATCCAGCCCAAAGATAAGTAAACCTCCCCTTTTTTTTCACCTTACTGTTCCTTTCTAATATTAATCACTATAGATTAACCTTTCCATACAGCCACCCCAAAAGCATATACAACTTCAGGGAATACACCACTCACTCTCACATATCACCAAAATACTACATC
Source organism: Typhlomys cinereus (assembly GCA_023101885.1). Taxonomy (NCBI): domain Eukaryota; kingdom Metazoa; phylum Chordata; class Mammalia; order Rodentia; family Platacanthomyidae; genus Typhlomys; species Typhlomys cinereus. Next base: position 2,024,758 of record JALPQD010000159.1, read on the forward strand.
GTAAAAGTGCACTACCATACTAATATTCACCCCCTGTCTACTTAGCCTGATTTAACTGATGTACTAACAGCCTAATAGCCTTAGCTAGAAAATAACAATAATAAAAGACAAACATACCCAACCCCAAGGCAAGCACTGGTAACAACTGCCCAAGTGTAGTAATACCAACTAAATCAGTTCAGTCAAAAACACAAAGAAACTGAAAAGCCCTAGAAGACAAAACAACAATGCACAAGTCAAAGTGCAGATCCATGAGAAACAAAACCCAAGGTGATCAATCCCCCACTGAAAGAATCAACCCCTTAAAGATGGATTCCAACCAGAAAAAATTCACAGAAAATAGCCAAGAAAGCCAGACCCAAGACAACAACTTTCAAAGTATGATCATTACCATGATTAATACTATGAAACAGGAAATCCAAGAGGTGTTAAACAACCTCATCAACCACTTTGAACAGGAACACAACAGGCACTTGGAGGAGTTGAGAAAAACAGTTCAAGAAACAAAAATAGACATAGAGCAGTTAAAACAGTCTCAGGCAGAGTTTAAAATTGAACTAAAACACAAGTTATCTTCAACCCAAAGCTCAACAGAGAGTCTTATCAGCAGAACTAACGAAGCACAAAATAGAATCTCAGGTCTTGAAGACAAAGTGGGAAAATTAACCAGCTCAATGGAAGAAGTAATTAAAGCCAAAAAGACACTTGAGAGGAATATTCAAGAGATATGGGACACCCTGAAGAAGCCTAACATGTGCATTCATGGAATACTAGAGCAAGAATCTCAAAATACCACACCTGAGAAAATTTTTCAAATTATCATAAATGAAAACTTCCCTCAAGTGAAGAATGATAGGCCTATCCAAATACAAGAGGCATTTCACACTCCAAACAGATATGACCAAAATAGAAAATCGCCAGGGCAAATAATAGTCAAAACACTCCAGATTAAAGACAAAGAAAAGGTGCTGAGAGCTTCAAGAGAAAAAAAGCAAGTCACTTTTAAAGGTAAACCTATTAGAATAACAAATGACTTCTCAATGGAAACAGTAAAAGCAAGAAGAGCTTGGAGAGACATACTTCAAGTATTAAATGAGCAAAAATGCCAACCCAGACTGATATACATGGCAAAACTATCTGTCATGATCTAGGGAGAAAGAAAAATTTTCCAGCACAAAGACAACTTGAAGGGGTACATGTCTACCAAACCAGGCCTTCAAAAAATGCTAGAAATGATGTGCAAACTTGAAGAAAAAAACAACCATATCCAGGAAGACAGAAGAGTAGTATAATACCACAAAAACATAAATGTAAAATAATAAGCTTACAAAATTCACTAAACATAAAAAATGTACAGAATTAAAAATAATTTCTCCATTATAACATTAAATGTCAATGGTATTAACTCACCGATTAAAGGACACAGATTACAAACTTGGATTAAAAATCACAACCCATAATCTGTTGCCTTCAGGAAACTCATCTCACCACAAAAGATAGACACATTCTAAAAATGAAAGGTTGGTCTACAATACTGCAAGCTGATGAAACCAGGAAATAGGCAGGGGTAGCCATTATGCTGTCGGACAAAGTGGACTTCACGCCAAAAAAAAAAAATTTTTTTTTAAAGTCTTTTGAAACTTTTTTTTATTAATACATTTTTTATTATTATTTCAGCTCATACAAATTTAATAGGTACACCAGTTCCGTCCCTCCCTCCTCCTCCCCCTGTACCCCCTGCTCACCCTCCCCACCCCTCTCCCTCCCCATCCCCCAGTGCCACCCGCCCCAATTCCCAGAGAGTCCTTTCTTGTGCATGCCTGATTTTCCTCTGGGCCCTCCTCTCCAATGATGTACAAGGAGCCAGTGGCCTTTCCCTGAACCCTTTCTTGTGTTCCCCTTAGGTATAGGAACACTGCAGTGGCTGCCAATCCTTTGCCTCCAAGGATCTCGGTGCCTTTAGCAGATGCTAGACTTTGTGAGGTCAACAGTGTGTTTGACAATGCGCAGGGCATGCAAGGTCCAATTATGATTGCTTCAGCCCTAACTAGTATGGAGTATCTTACATATCATTGCTCCTCCCATTCTTTTTGTCATTTAGTTCATTTTTTCTCACTCTCAGAATTAAATTGATTCAACGTTTGATCAGAACAAATTAGTATGCTCAGTCTGTGAATATGTCCACAAAGTAACACTACCTGAGCATTTCACAGTGGGATGGTGTCTGGGCCCACGAACCAGCACGAACCCAAACCTACAAACGTGGGAATCTGAAGTGGGAGCGGAAGGAATTAAAAGTTTCAGGCTTGGGTCAGAGGGGGTCTTGGATGTCCACCATCATCCAAGCCAACTTTATTGCAAAAGCACAGGGGTTTTATAATCAAGAAACAGGGCCAAATTCAGGAAAACATCAAAGAGGAACAGAACCAAATTCTTTACAGGATTATGTAAAACATATGTGTTCTAGTCAACAAATAGAAGTCAGGAGTGACATCTAGCTGCTGTGGGACAAGACATGATGTGGCCAGGTAGAGTAAACAGGCATGTCACCTTGTTGCCAGAAGAGAATGGACAATGTATGTATGCCCCAAAACAGAGTTACTTGGCGCATGCATTAACATCTCACAAGTAAGCAGGACAGAACTGTTGGGGGAGGAACAGCCCAGCCAGTTTCTTAGAGAAACAAAAGCGTTCAAAAAGACCTGGGAGTTTTCTCAACTTCCAAGGAGAGAATTTAACCTATCATTGTCTTGCAGACTAGAGGCAAACTCAACTGCCCAAGGGAGGAGTCACTCAATGGCCTGTTCAGTTGCTAATGTATCATCTAGAGCTCAGGCTTCTGGGCTTAGCAACCCCCACAGGATGGTCTACTAAAGACATTTCTCTTTCTATGCTATCCAAACTCTTCTCTTCATTCTTATTACAGGAGTATTTTTGATCATCAATTATTTCTGAAATATTGTGATGATTTAAAACCCTATTCATTTCATAAATAAATTGAATAAGTGAGTTGCACTGCAGACACCTATGCAGATAAAGCATATATTTGTATGCAGTATTTCAAATGCACTGTTCTTACTGTTAAAATGAATATGTGTGTGTGCATGTGTGTGCACATAAACTTATTCTCTTTGTCTCCAATATACACATTAACCAAAAACTGTTATTTAACTCTATTTCTGAATCTTTTTCTGAATCTCTTCATATATTTGCCTTTCTCTTGTGACTATCGTCTACATCTTATTCACTCAATTTAAAATGCCTTATTTGATTACTTTCTTTCCAATGTACAGAGTAACATTAATATGTGATGAATATTAATTTCTTTGTCACGCTTTCTCAAAACCATTACCTCTAATGTATCTTTTTAAAAGATTTATTTATTTTGAAGTAATTTCTTCTCTGTCATATTTCATGCTAGCTCATGACTTGCATTTCTCACTGAAATGACAAAGTGACAGTTCCTCATTCCCTCTAATTTATTTATTAGAATTATTTTTAAAGCAGAGTTATCTTTTTAATCATTTATTGATTCATCATTTATTTATAAGAACTACTGGTTACTACATAAGTGTATCTTATGCATGCTTTTGATAAGTGTATGCTTTTGATCATGGCAAATGACTCTAAATATATCACTTCATTCATTCTAGAATTAACCATCATTCAATAAGGTCTTATTTCTTTTTACTATAGAATGATATATGAACACCAAAACTGGAACCAAGGTGTGTGTGTGGCTGCGTGGGTATCATCATTTCAAAGACCTCTAGGAAAACATATCTATGAATTATATTTCTGCAAAGTAATCTAAGTACATAGAATTAACCAAATTTGTTACTTAAATAACTGTACATATATTAAAATAAGCATGGGTTAATAACATTTTCAATTTCTATAAATCAGCAGAAGATCTTACCCTTTGCTTATGTGTAACTTCTTTGTTTAACAATGTGAAATATTGCTCTACTTACTGTTATATTTTATGGCTCATCATTCCTGTATAGTGGCATCAAGTTTACTAACAGTACTCTTGTGAAAGTAAATAGAAAAATTATAGTAAAGTTATTGAATATGAGCTCTTTACCTTATACAATAGAAACAATTTTCTGAAGTTATTTAATTTAGCAATTCCAGCATGTTATTATTCAAGATGACAATCTTAAATAATACATGAAAGAAATATTCAAGAGCTATAGAACACCATAAGGAAGCCAAATCTGCACTTTCATGGAATCTCAGCACCCAAATCCCAAGAAAATACTCCAACATATAATTTTCAGACAATCATGAATGAGAACTTTCAAGAATTAAGGGAAATAAAAAATTAGATGCATGCTGCATTTGAATAATATAGGACCAGAATAGAAACACCCCATGACAAATAATAGTTAAAACATTGCAGACACAGTAAAAAGAGTCTTAAAAGTTGCAAGAGAAAGGAACCAAGTCACATTTAAAGACTAAAAGCTGACTTTTCAATGGAATCAGTAAAGTCAGAAGAGTTTAGAGAGACATACTTCAGATTATGAACAATCACAAATGGCAATCCAAGCTGCTATATACATCTAAACTATTAGTCATTAAAGGTGAAAGAAAAAAAATTCCTTTTTTTAAAGAATTGGTTCTTTTAAGTTATTCATGTTTTTATTCATTTGAGAAAAAATAAGAGTCAGAGAGAGAGAGAGAGAAAGATAGAGAAGTATCATGTGGGTTTGATGGATCAAAATCAGGTCTCCAGGTTTGCAAACAGGTATCTTACCCACTGAACTATCTCACTAAGACCAAAGGAAAAATTTTCTATAATAAAAATACAGTAAAGGCATATATGCCTACCTATCAAGCTTGGTCTGTGGATGATTCTAGAAAAAAATATTCAAGACTGATGAAAATGATAAATGCACTCAAAAGTATAGAAGGGAAAACAATATCAGCATAATCATATACAAAGAACCACAATTATAAATAATACCAAATTGACAAAATGACAGGAATCAACAAGAATTCCTTAATTATAACTTTAAATCTCAAGGGACTCAAGTCCCCAATCAAGAGATATGAATAACAGTGTAGATTAAAACTCATAACCCATCAATTTGCTGCCTTCAAGAAATATACTGAAGCATGAAAGACAAGCACTATCTTAGTGTGAAAGTATGTTCAAAAGTACTTTAAGTAAATGGAACTAGAAAACAGGCATGAGTTGCCATTCTAATATCTGATAAAATAGACTTCAAACCATCACAAATTATAAGATACATAGAAGCATTCGATATATTTGTCCAAAAAATAACCCATCCTGAAACCTTCACAATTTTAAACACATATGCACCACGTATAGGCTCATCCACATTTGTTAAACAAACACAACAAAACATAAGACAACAAATCAGACAAATCATGACAATAGCAAGGGATTTAAACACTCCACTCTCACTATTAGACAAGTTAACAGGCTAAAAACTGAACAGAGATACACAGGAATTAAATCAAGCTATAAATCAAATGGACCTGAGTGAAATCTACTAACCTTTCCATCGTAACACCAAGGAATATACATTTTTTTCAGCAGCTTATGTAACTCACATAAAAAGCAAGGATACACAAATGCAGAAAAATTAAATTGTATCCTATACTCTCTGTGGCCACTATAGAATTAAGTTAGATCCATAAAAAGGGAAACAACTGAAAGTAGAGAAACTCTTGGAAACTAAACAACATGCTACTGAATAATGAATTATAATAGTTACTCTTAACTGTTGTTGTGAGAGAGCTGAATGCAACTGAAGCAACTTAAGGGGGAAAGGGAGATTTATTCACTATACTGTTCCAGAGTGGAGAAACAGTCTATCATGGCTGAGGCTACATGGCTGGTGGCTGAAGCTGGGGGCAGGCTAAGTCACTGCAAACATCCTGGAGACTCAGAGCTTGTTGCAGCTCCCCTGCATGGTTGCTGATAAATGACCATCAAACAGCTTAAGGAACAATGGGTTTATTTGTCTCTTACAATTATCTAGTTACAGTTCTCAGTCCAGCTTGACAGGAGAGCTCAAGCCAGCACCAAGCACTGCAGGGAACTGGCCATACTAACTCTACACAATGGCTGAGAGGACAATCCTTACTTGCCAGACTAACATGTCTGGCCAACTGTGCAAAAGAATGCCAACTTTCTAGACCAGCTCTGCCTGATTTTTTCCAGGGTCTAATCCCACCCATCATGGGCTGGGCTGTCTGCATCAACTAGACAATCTCCTGTAGGTCTGCTCTGGGCCTAACTCAACCACTAATTCTCCACAAATGTGCCCAGAGCTCAAACCCTCAACTATCAAGTTGACACTTGTGCCCAAATATGACAGAGCTGCTCAATTATACAATAGGAGCCAGTGTGTGACACCTGGAAGATTCCTGGAGAGTAGAAGAAACAAAGAAGCTGGGCAGCAGGAGGAAAGAGAGTTTTCTAGCAAAGCTTTGAAAGTTTTCTTTTCTGTGGTTCCTTTGATCTGCTCTGCTGCTAGGAGGTTGCATCAGATCTATGACTGGTCTTTGTATTGTAAATGTATTAACCTAGATAATGTCTTCAACTAGTCTGATAGTGATCTCAGTTAATGGCAGGCATGTTCAAGTTGACACCCAGGATTAACTATTGCAGAAAAGGATCCAATCAGAAGTCAAATGCAAAATCTGCCTTTTCCCCACCTGCCCAGGACCTGGGCAGTTCTGCCAGTACACATGGCACCTTAGGTAAGCAACCCCTGCTCACCCCGAAACCACAGGTAACCCACTAGTCCTAGCTCCTCCCACCAGCCAGTCTGAGCAGACTCTGCCCCAGGCCAGGAAGGACCCCTGGGCCACTCCACAGCTCAACAGGTCAACAGGTTAATTGAGCCCTCCAGCAACTCTCCTCTTTCCCCACCCCCCTTGGAACCCACACAGTCTAGCCAGGACACAGGGCACTAGGTAAGCAGCCCCTGTTCACCCCAAGACCCTGGTAACCAATTAGTCCCAGCTCCTCCCACCAGCCAGTCTGAGGAGAACCTGCTCCTGGCCAGGGAGGACCACTGAGCTATTCCCCAGTTTCCCAAGTTAATTGCTTCCACGGCCAGCACCTCTCCCCTTTCCCCACCCCCCCAGGATGCAAGCAGTCCAGCAAGTACACACTGCACCCCAGGTAAGCACCCCCTGCTCACCCCCAAGCCCTAGGTGACTCACTAGTCCCAGGTCCTCCCTCCAGCCAGGAAAAGCAAGCCCTGCTCCAGGCCAACTAATTCGGTTCAGTCCAAAACACACAGAAATTGAAAGAAGGTCTTAAGAGATAAAACAACAATGCCCAAGTCAAAGTGCAAATCCATGAGAAACAAAACCCAAAAAAAACAAATCTCCCACTGAAGGAATTAACCCCATAATTATAGACTCCAACCAGAACAAATCCATAGAAAATAGCCAAGAAAGTCTGACCCATGATAACGACTTTCAAATCATTATCATTACCATAATCAACATTATGAAAGAGGAAATTCAGAAGGAGTTAAATAACGACATGAACCACTTTGAAGAGGAACAGAACAGACACTTGGAGGAGTTGAGAAAAAGAGTTCAAGAAACAAAAATAGGCATAGAACAGTTAAAACAGACTCAAGCAGAGTTTAAAACTGAACGAAAAGATAAGTTATCTTCAACTCAGAACTCAACAGAGAGTATTATCAGCAGAACTAAAGAGGTAGAAATAGAATTTCAGATCTTGAAGACAAAGTGGGAGAATTAACCAGCTCAATGGAAGAGGTCGATAAAAGCCAAAAAGATACATTAGGAATATTCAAGAGTTATGGGACACCCTGAAGAAGCCTAACATGCATATTCATGGAATACCAGAGCAAGAATCCCAAAATACCAACATGAGGAAATTTTTCAAACTATCGTCAAGGAAAACTTTCTTCATCTAAAAAAAGAGAGGCCCATCCACATAAAAGAGGCATTCCACAACCCAAACAGATATGACCAAAAGAGAAACTCGGCACGGCTAATAATAGTTAAAACATTCCACATTCAAGACAAAGAAATGGTGCTGAGAGCTTCAAGGAAAAAGAAAAGTCACTTTTAAAGGTAAACCTATTAAAATAACAAATGACTTCTCAATGGAAACAGTAAAACCAAGAAAAGCTTGGAGAGAGGTACTTTAAGTATTGAATGAGCAAAAATGCCCACCCAGGCTGATATACCCCACAAAACTATCTGTCATGATCAAGGGAGAAAGAAAAATTTTCCAGCATAAACACAATGTGAAGGGATATATATGTACCAAACCAAGCCTTCAAAAAATGCTAAAAATGTTACACAGGCTTGAAGTAAAAAACAAGCATATCCAGAAGGACAGAAGGGAAGTATAATACCACCAAACCTAAAAGCAAAGCAATATTTTTACAAAAGCCACTAACCATAATAAGTGTCCAGAATTAAAAATAATTTCTCCATTGTAACATTAAGTGTTAATGGAATTAATTCACCGATAAAGAGACATAGATTCCAAACTTGGATTAAAAACCACAACATATCAATCTGCTGCCTACAGGAAACCCATCTCACCAGAAAAGAAAGGCACATCCTAAAAATAAAAGGCTGGTCCAAAATTCTGCAAGCTAATGGAAGCAGAAAACAGGCAGGGGTAGCCATTGTACTATCAGACAAAGTAGACTTCAAACCAAAAAAATCATAAGAGACACAGATGGATACTACATTTTAGTCACAGGTACAATTCACCAGGAAGACTTCAAAATACTGAACATATATGCACCCAATATGGGCCTCCCCACATTCATCAAGCAAACGCTACAACGTCTAAAGCGAGAAATCAACCCCAAAACCATAATACTTGGGGATTTCAACACTGCTCTCTCAACATGGGATAGATCAACAGGTCAAAAACTTAACAAAAACACTTTGGAACTTAATTAAACCCTTACTGAAATGGACCTTACAGATCTCTATCAAATTATTCATCCATGCACCAAAGAATGCACATTTTTCTCAGCAGCAGATGGAACATTCTCCAAAATAGATCACATATTGGGCCACAAAACAAATCTCCACATAGAGAGGAAAGTTGAAATTCTAGCCTGTACCCTATCAGACCATCATGGCCTAAAGCTTGATATTCACAACACAACAAACAACAGAAAATATGCTAATTCATAGAAACTTAACATTATGATGCTGAGTGAGAACTGGAATCAGGAAGAAATTACAAATGAAAATCAAGATTTCCTGAAAGCAAATGATAGTGAAAATACAACTTACCAAAATCTCTGGGACACAATGAAAGCTGTCCTAAGAGGTAAGTTTATAGCTCTTAATGGCTACATCAAAAAAATGGAAAAATCTGAAATAAATAAACTAACAATGCAGCTTAAAGCTTTAGAGAAACTAGAGCAATCTGATCCTAAAAATAGCAAAAGAGAGGAGATTAGCAAAATAAGGAGAGAAATGTCCAAAATTGATATTAGGAAAATTATATAGAAAATCAGCCAGTCAAAAAGCTGGTTCTTTGAAAAAATCAATAAGATTGTTAAACCCCTAACTAAATTAAGCAAAAACAAGAAAGACGAAACCCAAAATAACAAAATTAGAAATGAAAATGGAGTTATCACTGGTGATATGCAAGAATTCCAGAGAATTATAATGTCATATTTCAAAAACTTATACTCTGTGAAACTGGACAACACAAAAGAAATGGATGAATGCCTAAGTAAATACAATTTAAGTAAATTGAACCAGGACATTGTGAATTATTTAAATCATCCTATAATATATGAGGAAATTGAGGAAGTAGTCACGAATCTTCCCACCAAATAATGTCCTGGACCAGATGGATTCAGCACAGAGTTCAACCAGACATTTAAGGAGCTAATAACACCAATAGTCCTTAAAATGTTCCATCAAATAGCAAAGGAAGGAACACTACCAAATTCCTTCTATGAAGCTAACATTATCTTAATCCCTAAATCTAATAAAGAGACACAAAAAAAGAAAACAATAGGCCAATCTCTCTGATGAACACAGATGCAAAGATTCTCAAAAAAGTCTTAGCAAATCGAATTCACCAGGAAGACTTCACAATACTGAACATATATGCACCCAATACGGCCCCCTCCACATTCATTAAGAAAACCCTACAGCATCTAAAGCAAGAAATCAACCACCAAACGATAATTCTTGAGGACTTCAACACTTCCCTCTCAACATGGGATAGATCAACAGATCAAAAGCTTGACAGAGACATTTTAGAACTTAATCAAACCCTTAAAGAAATGGACCTTACAGATCTTTATCAAACCTTTCATCCACGCACCAAAGAATACACATCTTTCTCAGCAGCACACAAAACTTTCTCCAAAATAGATCACATATTGGGCCACAAAGCGAATCTCCACATATACAGGAAAGTTGAAATTCTAGCCTGTACCCTATCAGACCACCACGGCCTAAAGCTGGACATACACAACACAACAGACAACAGAAAATACACTAACTCCTAGAAACTTAACAATATGATGCTGAATGAGAACTGGATTCAGGAAGAAATTACAAATGAAAATCAAGATTTCCTGAAAGCAAATGATAGTGAAAATACAACTTACCAAAATCTCTGGGACACAATGAAAGCTGTCCTAAGAGGTAAGTTTATAGCTCTTAATGTCTACATCAAAAAAATGGAAACATCAGAAATAAATAACTTAACAATACAGCTTAAAGCTTTAGAGAAACTAGAGCAATCTGATCCCAAAAGTAGTAGAAGAGAGGAGATTAGCAAAATAAGGGGAGAAATAGCTGAAATCAAGATTAGGAAAATGATAGAGAAAATCAACCAGACAAAAAGCTGGTTCTTTGAAAAAATCAATAAGATACACCCCTAGCTAAATTAACCAAAAGCAAGATAGGGAAAGCCAAATTAATAAAATTAGAAATGAAAATGGAGTTATCACTACGGATACCCAAGAAATCCAGAGAATTATAACATCATATTTCAAAAACTTGTACTCTGTGAAGTTTGACAACACAAAAGAGATGGATGAATTTCTAAGTAAACACAACTTACCTAAATTGAATCAGGAAGTTGTGAATTACTTAAATAGTCCTATAACATATGAAGAAATTGAAGAAGTAATCTCGAATCTTCCCACCAAAAAATGTCCTGGACAAGATGGATTCAGCACAGAGTTCTACCAGATATTTAAGGAGTTAATAACACCAATACTCCTTAAATTGTTCCATCAAATAGCAAAAGAAGGATCACTACCAAATTCCTTCTATGAAGCTAATATCGTTTTAATCCCAAAACCTAATAAAGATACACTTAAAAAAGAAAACTATAGGCCAAACTCTCTGATGAACACAGATGCAAAGATTGTCAACAAAGTCTTAGCAAATTGGATTAAAAAACATATCAAAAAGATCATCCATGGGGACCAAGTAGGCTTTATCCCAGGCACACAAGGTTGGTTCAACATACGGAAATCAATAAATGTAATTCATCATATAAACCAGTCCAAAGTCCAAGATCACATGATACTCTCAATAGATGCAGTAAAAGGTTTTGACAAGATCCAAAAGCCTTTTATGATCAAAACGCTAGAGACAGTAGGAATGGAAGGAACCTTTATAATCTAATAAAAGCCGTATACTATAAGCCAACAGCAAGGATTATACTCAATGGGGAAAAACTGGAAGCATTCCCACTTCAATCCGAAACTAGACAAGGCTGTCCTCTCTCACCACTTCTATTCAATATTGTACTTGAAGTCTTTACTGAAGCCATAAGACAAGAAAGGGACATAAAAGGGATTCAAATCAGCAAGGAAGAAGTCAAGTTATCTCTATTGCAGATGACATTGTACTATACCTGAGTGATACCAAAATCTCCACTAAGAAGCTCCTGGAACTAATACAGAAGTTCAGCAGGGTGGCAGGATACAATATAAATGTACAGAAATCAGTGGCCTTCCTATATACCTAGAATAAAAGGAGTGAAAAAGCCCTGGAAGAAACAATCCCATTTACTATAGCCCCTACAAAAATGAAATACCTTGGTATAAACCTAACAAAAGAGGTAAAAGACCTTTACAATGAAAACTTTAACACCCTAAAGAAATTGCAGAAGTCAGCAGAAGGTGGAAAGGCCTCACATGTTCCTGGATTGGCAGAATCAACATCCCAAAAATGACCATCCTACCAAAGGCAATATACAAATTCAATGCTATACCAATTAAAATCCCGAAGCAGTTCTTTAAAGAAGTTGACCAAACAAAATTCCTATGAGGCACAAAAGATCCAGGATAGCAAAGACAATCCTGAGTAACAAAAAGACGGCTGGAGGTATCACCATACCAAACCTTAGTCTATACTATAAATCCATAGTTATAAAAACAGCCTGGTACTGGCCCCAAAATAGACACACACATCAATGGATAAGGGTTGAAGATCCAGATATAAGCCCACAAAATTACAACCATTTGGTCTTTGACAAAGGGGCCCAAAAACTCAATCGAAAAAGACAGTATCTTCAACAAATGGTGCTGGCAAAACTGGATCTCCACATGCAGAAGATTAAAGCTGGACCCATACTTGTCACCATGTACAAGACTTAATTCCAAATGGATCAATGCCCTTGATATAAGGCCAGAGACTATAAAAACCATAGTTGAAAGGATAGGGAACTCCCTCGAGCTGATTAGGCTAGGCCAACATTTCCTATACAGACATCCAATGGCACAGTCACTGCTACCAACTCTCAACAGTTGGGATCTTGTGAAATTAAAGAGCTTCTGATTAGATAAAGAGATTGTAACAGGAGTTGAAAGGCAACCCACAGAATGGGAGAAAATCTTCACTAACCACATATCTAATAAAGCTCTACTATCCAGAGTGCACAAAGAACTTAGAAAACTAAACACCAAGGAAACTAATGGCCCAATTAAAAAATGGGCCCTGGAAATTAAAAGAAACTTTACCAGGGATGAAATTAAAATGTCTAACAAATATCTTAAAAATTGCTCCACATCCTTAGCCATCAGGGAAATGCAAATCAAAACTTCCCTGAGATATCATCTCACCCCAGTCAGGATGGCAAATATCCACGATACAAACAACACCAAATAGTGGAGAAGATGTGGAGAGTGAGGAACTCTCTTACATTGCTGGTTGGAATGCAGTCTCATACAACCACTCCGGCAAGCCGTCTGGCGATTCTTAAAGAAGTTAAAGATTGAATTGCCATGTGACCGTGCTATTCCCCTTTGGGAATAACCCCCCCATACAGCAAAAATTCACCTCAATAGCCCAAGCACGACCATGTTCATAGCAGCACTGTTTACAATAGCAAAGTCATGGAATCAGCCCAAATGTCCAACAGTTGATGAGTGGATAAGGAAAATGTGGTACATTTATACAATAGAATACTATTCAGCCATCAAAAATGATGAATTAATGAAATTTTCTGGGAAATGGATGGAATTAGAAACAATTATATTGAGTGAAGTATTCCAGACATGGAAAATTAAATGCCGTATGTACTCCCTTATAGGTGGATCCTAGTACCAAACCCACTTCGAGTCAGTCAAAGATAAATCTCTGTAATACCTACAGTAATTGCAAAGAGTATACACAGGAGGGATGGGGAAGGAGGGCTCCACCAGAAACAAAGAGCGAGGGGATCATGTTACACCAGAGAAAATAAGCCACCATCAAGGATTGCAAGTAAGCAATGAGACATCTGGTTAAACTCAAGTGCTTTCCTTCCTGATCATTTGCAACTGAGGGGATATGATCTCATCAGATGTGGTGGGAAATATAGTCTGGCAGATAGAAGGTAACCATTTTCTAATGGGAGACTGACCCCCACCTCACCAAGGTCTTCTACTTTTATTCCATCTACATTTGAATATACTCTTATAAAAAGACTCTAATTTAACAGCTTTTTATCTCTGGCCAGGGGGTGACATGCAGTACCCTTCATGATGGAGTCAAGGACCTTGCAGGAGCAGTAAAACCGAAAAAAAAAATCCACAAACCATAATTCAGAATGTCAGAGACTTTATGTCAACCACCTGGAACTGGACCAGCCTAATCTCTTCTCATCTTGAAGCTCAGGGAAATTTGCGGAAGAGGGGGCAGTAAGATTGTTAGAGACTAAAGATGGGGAGAAGCAACAATATGCAAGATACCACACACAAGTTAGGGCCAAATCAATCATAATAGGACTTTGCTTGACCTGCACGATGTCCAACACATTATTGACCCCTCAAAGTCTAGCATGGACTAAAGGCACTAGAATCTATAGAAACTAGGGATTAACAGCCTTAATAGTGTTCCTATACTTAAGGGGAACACAAGAAAGAGTTCTAGGAAATGTCATTGAGTCCTTACACCTCATCAGAGAGGAAGACCCAGAGGAAAGTTTGACATACACATTAAAGGATGCTCCAGGGTTGGGAGTGAAGAGGCACTGGGAGATATGGAGGGAGGGGGGAAAGGAAGGGGAAAATTGGGGAGGGAGCAAGGGGGTCCAGAGAGGTTTGGAGAGAGGGAGGGGACTGGTGTACCTATTAAGTTTGTATGAGCAGAAATAAATAAATAAATAAATATGAAAAAAAGGAATAGGTCCCCTTCTCAAGGCTGGGGGTGGAGAATTCCCACACCAAATATTATGATGTGTCTATATTTTGAGTTTCTAAATATAATTCCTACCACGTGCAAAAAAATGTGAAATCTTCAAGCAAATACTAACAAACCAAATTCAAATACATATCTAAAAGATCATTTACTATAACCAGGTTGCTTTTTTCCTAGTAACACAAGATTGTTTTAATATACAAATATAAAATTTTCTGAATTACTATTGTTGTGGGAATTTTAAAATCTTTATGTGCTGAAACATATAGCATTAGTAAATTTTAGTTAAGCTTTTTGATCTGTTTGTTCATACATTTTGTTGAGAGCAGTTTTTCTATATTCTGAGTACAGAGAATATGTAATCAAATTTGTGATTTGTGAAATGTTTTCTGCATGTCTTTTAATGTTATTAAATATTTTAAGATCAAACTTTCTAATATAAGTTTAAAATTTTTAATTTGATATTTCAAATTTTTGGTATTTTATTCTAATGCTCCATACTGAACCTAATGTCATTTTTTTTCAGTCTAAAGAAATTTTAAAGTTTGACAGAATAAACTACGACCAATTAGCATTCATTAATTTTATGGTAAACTAACAACTGGTTATGAACATTCTAGTTATAAATTATAATGCATAAACACATGGCTATAATATATGTCAATATTCTGTTAACTAATCTGTCTTGGTTTACTGTAATGTTTCTATAGGTTGTATGGAATGTGGCAAAATTTACTTTTATATCACTGAACTTTTTAAAAATTTTTTATTTTTCTATTTTTACAAGCACATTGAGTACTCATCCTTGCTTTTCTCCATCCCCCTTTCTCTCATCCTCTCCTTCCCTTCATCAATCCCTTCCATTCTCTCCCATACTCCTGCCTATATGCTTCTATGGACCCCAGGGCTCCCTCTTGGTTATCTATTCTTTTATTTTTTATTAAAGGATGCTCCAGGGATGGGAGGGGGAGAGGAGGGGGGCATAGGGTGGTGAGAGGTTGGAGGGAGGGAGGGGACTGGTGTACCTGTTAAAGTTGTATAAGTAGAAATAAAAAACATAAATAAATCACTGAACTTTTTTAAATTAAATAGAGTGATTAGTTTTCAAATGTTGCCTAGATTTTTTACTTGTGTCAAACTCCCATTTTTGATCAGTTTTATTTTTTACATATATTGGATCTTATAATATTTTGTTAAATGCTTTCGCATGTATATTTGTGAAAGATATTTGTCTACGATATTTTCTCTAGCAGCATCGTAATGCAATTTGAATATTAGGATTATTGATGGAATCATAATAGGAGAAAGGTGGTTTCTCTTCTTTTCTGTTTCTAGATTTGGTAATGAATATTTGTTCTTTCTTACTACTCAAATGTTTAAACTGCATTCTATAAACTTTGAAATTTAATGATTGTTTTTACGCCTCTTATTTTGGGAGGTGTGGGATAAGGAAAGTTCCTTAGTAGATGTATGGATATTCAGATTCCCACATCAGAATTTAATTTGGTTAATATCTATTAAAAGAATCATGTATTACTATAAATTCATTAGCTTCATAGACATTATTTCTTCATTATGGATTTTTATGTCCCTAAAATATAGCCAACAGTGATATTTAATTTATGATACATGGTTTCTTTTTATTACTTTCAGAATCACTTAAATATTTGTTGATTTTTTCCAAAAAAAGAACTCTTACTTTGATTTATATTTTATTGCCTTTTCAGCTTAAATTTTTATTACATTTTCATTTCTGCTTGTTTAATACTTGAGTTATGATTTTTCCAAAACTTCTAAAGTTGACAATTACCTTGGTTTAGATAAATTTAGATTTCATATTTCAATAAATTAATACATATCATTAAATGTTAATACTTAAGGAAAAATTACCTGGTAGATTTGCTTAATTGAATATCTATATTTTTGTGTTTCATGCTTTCATTTTAACTGCTAAATACAGAAACTGTTAAAGAGAGGCTTTCATATAAGAGAAGGCTTGAAGAGGAGGGTGAATCAGCCTTTTCACAGTAGCAAAGTAATAGAAATCAACCTAGATATCCGACAGTTGAATGAAAATGTGCTACATATATACAATGGAATACTATTTAGCTGTCAGGAAGATGAACTAATGAAATTTACTAATGAATGAAAGGAACTGCAAGAAATCATACTGAATGAAATATCCCAGATGCAGAAAGACAGATGCTGTGTGTTCTCCCATACAAGCAGAACCTAAAATTAAATATTCAGTTTGATGTAATCAAACAGAAACTGTTACAACACCTACAAATGCAAAGGAACACAAGTGGGGGAGGTGAAAAAGACCCCAAAAGAGAAGAAACAAAAGAACAGGATTAAACAGTCAAAAAAGTTATTTATGTAAGAAAAGTCTTTAAGGGGAATAAAGAATTAGGAGTAAGACACAGTATGGAGGTCCGTTTGTCTCCAAGTAACTAATAACCTACTTTCTAGCCTGTAATCCTCTCAATTCACCCCCAACAATGTAGCCAGTCTAAACAACAGTGTACATGGAGAAAACTGACAGCAATCAGGATCTGATGCCTCAATACTAACCACCAACACCTGATAGTAAACCTCCATATAAACATCTCTCATTCTATTTTTAGAAAAAAAAGTCTCTTCACCCAAACAAGACCCAGTCTTTTGCAATGGAAGAACAGTGAAATAGACAACCACAACCAACCAGAGTGCTGAGTACCTGCAACCCTAAAATGCCCAACCAGAATCAGGCCAACCAAATCTGTCACTATCTTAAGGCTCAGGTAATCTTATGAAAGAGGGAGTCGTAAGATTGTATAAGCCTAAAGACAGGGAGGTCCACTGTCCACCAGGTCACTCTACTCAAGATTGGGCTGATTCATCCAGAAATCCTTTGTCATGAGCCTTATCCTCACCACAACTGCACTGTAACTGACATCAACATTCACCAACAGACTAGGGAGAAACACAGGAGATATAATTACATGCATGTGGAACCATAGGTACTAGAGTTTGACATGTTAAGTAGAGTGTTCCTATTAGTCTACCCAAGGAAGAGCCACTTAATCTGTGAGAGGCCTGAGGCCCTACTAGAACTGACAAGTAGAAGGGAATTCTGTACACCACACAAGGAGAAAGGTAAGAGGGTGGGAGGGGGAGGGATGGGATTAGTTGGTGTAAAGAGGGGATGGTGAAAGAGGAAGGGGGACTACCACTCATTTTGTTTGTAAAACTAGAAAAAAATAAAAAATAAAGTTCCTGAGAATAAAAAAATCAAAATCATGATTATTATTTTCTAAATATTTAAAGATTTTCTAGCTTTCTTTTCATCACACCCTCTTCTAGAAAAATATCAGAAGTTGTACCTTATAAAGTGGAAACAACCTTTTAAGCTACTGCTGTGTTGCTTGAGGAAAGAAACTTGAAGAGTAGTACTTTCATTTACTGTGAACACAAAAATCACACAAGAGTTCATTATATTTGAAGAAACCTGGTATTGAACATTGGCTTACTAATAATGAAGATTCCCAAAGAAGTCTTCAAATATTTTATTAATTCATTTGTATGTTATGTATAAGGTATTCAAATTCATTGAGGCAGAAAATATTGTGTTAGTTACTGAGGGCTAGAGGATAGCTTAGGGCCAAGAAGGATAGTTCAATCAAAATGATGTGGGATTTCCTTTGTTCCAAAGAGAAAGCACAAAGGATGTGAAGGGGTGCTGTCATATCTATTTACTGGTGGATTTCAGAAGATGTGCCTGATGAAATCGTTCTATAGACACTACCAGTTAATGACATCACAAACATTTCTCAAGTCCATTCATGAAAGTTGTCCTATATCAATGCTATCAATTGTCAAATTCCCTATTTTCACTTCTTCTCCCTACCTGTACTACTGAGTTCTGAAATCAGAGATCTACATGAGAGTTGGGCTGGGGCTGTCTAAATTTGAACTGCATGTGAACATGTTCATGATCAAGAACTACCACTCTCCTCTTGGTCATTCTAATCACCTGAAACGTACTAAGTGTGTCCTGCCTGGCCCTGTGAACAAATTCTGTATGTCCCTAGTTAAATTAATCACATCACTACTTTTCTATACAAAGGGAAAATCTTGATTATGTTCTCTAAAAATTCTATTGTGAAGAATATCCTTGCCTAAATTCAGCCCTGCATAGGTGTAACACATTACGTTAATTTTCTTCTTAGTTGGAAAATGAGGAATATATTTTAAGCAACAATTTTCAGCCATGTTTACTTATTAAAATGTTGTGAAAGTGTAAGACATTTACAAATAACAACTTTTGAAAAGTAAATTAGCATAGAATTAAAAATGTTCATAGCCTATCCACTTAACGAGTTCTGATATGAATCTCACATAAGGAAAATAAAACATGATTATTTGCTCAAATATTTATACCAAAGATATTTATTTCATTTCTATTAATTATAGCAGCAAATGGTGAGCAAATCATACAATTATGAAAAGAAGACCAATCATAATAAATCATATTTTAGAATTCTAGGTCATTATTACAAATGTGAAATAAACTGTATAAACTAGCTAGAAATAGACATGCATCTTAAGAAATTGGCAAAGGCAAGCAGAAGATAAATATATTCAATATTGCCCATGTATATTAAGTTATATAGTTCTACACCTGTCTCTGTTAAAAAAGAGAAGTAACTTCAAAATAATATAAAGAAAATTCTTCATTGGTTAGCTATGCATGAAATGGGGGATTCAATGTTGGAAAAACTCCAGAAAGTGAAGTACTGTGGTTTATTTTTATTTTAAAGCATTTTCAATAAAACACATACCACTATATTTGTTATTAAAATATTTAAATATTCCTTATATCAGAGAAAGGAATACCTCATTCTTTTAAAGTAATATTTAACTGAGGTAGAAGACAAAATGTGAAATTGACTGGATAAGAGGCTGAAGTTCACTTTTCTACCCATACATTTTTTTATCTGCTGGCAGGATCTTTTGGTTATTACATGGCATAAGGTAATTGGATATTTCTATCCCTAAGCTCTACAGAGCAACATAAGGACACATGTTTCCTGTCAAAGGCTGGAAGATGGTACAAGCTCTTGCCTAACTGTGAGTGTACAGTGAGAAGGAGAACTACAGCTAGTGAATGAGCGCCTGTAGTCTTGTAGGTGCTCAAAATGAAGCAAATTGTATTATTCATTATAACAACCACCTTCATTTCTTCTAGGATTTTCAGAACATGAATGCTTTGCTTTTTTGTGTGTGACAGAAATTTTTGAAATATGATTTCACCAATGCTTACAAAATGCTAAGTATTCACACCCCATTCAGTTGTGTCTTTTAAAAATTACATAAGTCTTAGCTGATTATGTGGCTTTTTTACCCTAATAAAACTCTTCTTCAGCATCCTTTGCAAAGTCCTAGATAAATTAATTAGCTAATGTCATGGTTTGAAATGTGTCCCTCACAGGCTCATGTGTTTGGGATGGTCATGACACCTTTAGGGAGTGAAGCCTTGCTGGAGAAAGGCAATCACAGGAGGTGGGCCTTGAGGTGGATTAATACCACCCTACTTCCAGGCGAGGTCTGCTCTTGCAGTTGGCAGTCTCACAACTCTCAGTCTTCCAGATAGGTATGATTTAGCTTGCCTCCAGCTTCTGCCACCAGCCATGCCACTTCTGCCATGAAAAACTTTATCTCTTTTCTAGAACCCTAAACTGAATAAATCTCCCTTTCTCCCTTAAGTTGCTTGGCTTTGAATGGTGTCTCATAGTAACAGAAAAAATTAACTAGTGTATCTGGTAATTTTCTCCTTCTTTTTGATGCATGGTGGTAATGTTAAATTAGGCATTGACTCCATTTTGAAAGATTAAGTTTGCATAAATACTTGTATAGTTGCCATTAGATAAACTGCAAGCCATGATTTTCCTGTGGGGCAGGAATACAGGACAGATGCAGTAGAAGGAATGTTAATGTCATTCCTTTTCTAAATTAAAACCAACATTCCCACCCTAAAAGCTAACTTTCATCTCCTAGGAGTTCAGGGTTTGGTGGATTCTGCCTCGGCAGCTGATTGTTTACACACTGGTTTCTGTAGAGTTTCCTCACCTACTACTTGTAAATAAAACTTCTCTTGCTACCTGCCTAAATAAACTCATTTACATGTATATGTATTCACTACCATATTTCAAATTATATATTCCATTACAATCCTATTGCAAATATAATGATGGCCTAAAGATCCTCTTTACAAATAACTGTAAAATCTCTCTCTGTATTGACCATTATGGCCTCCAAAGCAGCAGATTAATTACAAACAAAGAGTATGTTCAAATCCCATTCTGATAATACAGCGAGTGTGTCAAAGGAGGCAGAGGTGAATGAACAGACCTCTAACAGTTACTATGAAAAATAAAACTTTCAGTGAAAGTTACTGCAACTGCAGGATTTGCTATGTGATATACAGTCTTCTTTAGTATCTTGGTTTAAGTGTGTGTTGTTCTACACAGGTCCATGTATTTGCAACTTCAGCTGTTGCTAATGCTTGAGGTAGTCATGGCACCTTTGATAGGTGAAGCTTTGTTGGATGAAGACAAGTCACTGGGGGTAGATCCTGAAACTTATTAGCCTGGCCCTGCTTCCTCTTCATTGACCCTTGCCCTCTCTGCCTTCCTGATGATTACAGTAACCTGAATGGGTGGTGTGGACTAGCCTTCTGCTTCTGCCTTCAACCTTGCAAATCAAGCAAATCTCTTTTTCTTCTAATTGTATAAGAGTACTGTCTCCCAGCAGCAGAAAAGTAAGCATAGCACTGAGGAAGGAGAAATGCTCATAGTGTTAGGGAATTCTGGGCTGTACCTTTAAGAATAGGACACAGACTGCAGAGGTGACACTGAGGCTAGTTGGGCACCAAGGTATGCTCCAGATCTCAGTGTAAGCACAAGGAGAAAGAACAGAGTAGGCAGCTGCATTGTGGGAATGTCAGGGTCGAAAGGGAAGTGCCAGTTCCCAGGTAGAGTCAGCTTTCAAGGGATCTTGGGACTGAAACGAGGGACCCTATCTTCCATAAAATAGCATACAAAGAGTATTTCACACTCAGGGTCGCTTTACTTATAGCTATGCTTTAGTATTCAGATCCACATCTCCTTGAAACCCCTTGTTTTGTTGCATGATGCAATAGTTAGACACGTGTCAACTTGATGGTTGAAAGTTCTAATTCTCAGCCCATTTGTAGAGAATTAGTAGTTGAGTTAAGCCAAGAGTGAATCTTCAAGAGATTGTCTAGCTGATCTGAAAGGCCAAGTCCATATCAATGGGACTAGACGCCTGGACAGGTGAATAAAATACAGAGAACTGGTTAAGGAAGATGGCATCCTTGTGTACACTTGACCAGACATGCTGGTCTGGCAAGTAAGAATCGTCCCTCTCTCAACCACTATGTGGAGATGGTGTGACTGGTTCCCTCCACCCTGGTGTTGGTGTGAGTTCCCCTGCAAAGCTGGATGAGGAACTGTAATCAGACTATCTTAAGAGAATAAATCCCTTAAGCTGTTTGATGATGATTTTATCAGCTCTCAGGCAGGTGAACTGCAACACATCAGACACATTTTTGACTACAGAAAACAGAAATGAATTAGAAGATTTGCCTCATGTTAGAAAGTGCAGGATAAGCAAGGGCTCTCACTAAGTTCACACAGAAATCTAGCCTCACTCAAGCCTACCATTGACTAGCTATGTGAACTTGGGCCAAGGGCAAATAATATGTGCCTTGAGTTTTTTGTCAGTGGAGCAGTTCTGACAAGACCTGTCAACAGGACCATAAGGTTTTATAAGGTTGTGACTTATAAAAAAGCAACTAGTTCAGTGTGTGGAATATACTGCACCTTTAGAGAATGCTGAGATGTTTGACTCCTGGGAAAAATTCTAAAATCACTTTTAAGACCACACCTTAGGCCATTATACAGCTGTACCTTGACTTATACCACAGCACAAATATGTTGCAGCCTCTAGATAGTGCAGTCCAGGACTCATTACCCACCAGCAGGTATTTCTCTTTCTAGTTCCAGTACCCAATCCCTGAGCAACTTTACCAGAGATGCTCTTGCTGGTGTATCCTTGATATTTGTCCTCTGAGACTCCAGACCATGAACTTTTCCTGTCCTGAATCTTCTTAATATCCCCTTCTACAGAATAAAAAATACAATAACCTTTCAGACTCTTTTGTTCTCTCTTTCATTGGGTGTCTTCATTAGTGAGGGAGAGTGGTACTTCTGTGCAGATCTACCTGCCCATTAGCCTGTCTACTGATATTTGCAGGGAACTGAAGGAATCAGGATTATCTTTGTGTTTTTGCTTCTGACTTAGACCATTACAGTCAATCATGAAAGATTTGACTATCATTTTTGGCTTGCTTCAGATACATTCTTTCTCAAGCTGAGTTGAGTTTCTAACAAATGATAGTTTTTTTATTAATTTTTTTTCACTTTTACAAGCATATGAGTATTCATCCAGCTTGCCCCCTCCCTCCTTCCTCCCATTTCTTCCTTTCCTTTAACCATTCCCTTCCACTCTTTTGCCTGTATGCTTTTATGGACTTTAGAATTCACTCTGGCTTGTCTACACCTGTGTGAGTTCAGGCCTCTGCAGTGTAACAAGTTACCTCTCTTCATGTCACACTACTGATGTGTGTGTTTCCCTTCATTCATCCAGCTTTAGACTTAAAGGCTTCCACTGTGTGTTTTTATTCTATGGATATAATAACAGCTCTCTACAGATGATAGTTTTTTAAAATATTATTTAGATCCTACAACTTATAACCCTTTCCTGGGAATTTGCTTTGTCACCTAGGACATATCAGAACATACGTGGTGATAGGATACTAGAAAACAAATCAGTCAAAACTTTTTCTCTGCAAATAAAACTCAGTAAATTTTCACTCACACAGAATATATTTTCTAATACAAGTGTAGATAGTCTTCCCCAGCTGGAGTGAACACAAAACACACAGATTCAAATAAAAAAAATGGAGTTCTCTCTTCTCTCCCAGCTGCTATGGCAACTAAAACACCATTTCAACCCCCCAAAAATTTAGTCTTTGCTTAGAATTGGCCAAATTGCACTCAATATACCCTACTTACAATGTTTTAATGGAATGTCCTATTGCTGTATCAGGCCAAGGAAAAAGAATGTTGTGCCACAGGCTTCACAGCATCACTTCAGGATCTAAGTAAGTTTCCAGGAAATCATTGTGAGGTAAAAAACAGATCGCTTCTTAGTGCTTTCAATAGTCCAAGGGAAAATGATAGGAAATCTAGAAGATTTGCTTGCAGTTTCATAGGGTTGAACAGCAAGGGGCAAGGAAGGACTGGGGACCCTTTGAAATGCCTTTGAAGTGAATGCAAGAATCTTTCCTCCATCCCTCATTTCTCACTGGGGTGCAAGACTGAGCCAGGAGCTCTTTCCTGTGCTGACATGAAGTTAGTCCCTTTGGACCACAGTTTGCCTTGCAGGGATCACTGAACCAGAAATGACAGGATCTTTCACCCATAAGCTTATCACCAGGTCTCCAGGGCTGACAATGAACTGAAGGAAGAATTTTTACGTGGAGTTCTCTGCATTCTTAAGTTGAGGGGACTATGTCCCTGGTGTTTCCTAATATAATCCTGACAAACATAAGACCTCTTCCTTCTATGTACCTGAGGATAGGTCTATTGTGTTAGCCTTTGTTGGGAAATTTTAAAAATATCTATTCATCTCAAATAGGGTACCAATGATATAGCAAAGTATGATTCCACCCAAATCCATCATTGAGAACCAATAGATTTATTGGTTTGCTTATAAAGCATGGTTAGGGATCACTTACATGAGCATAGATGATCTCAAAGTAATCATATTAATGTGAAGTTTCACTCCAGTGTTAGAGTTATTTATCTGTGTCCAGATGGCACCCACTGAAATTTCCAGATTCATGATTCCTGGAACAAGGAATTGGACCAGGACCCCATGGAGAGTGACAGATTATTAAGGACTAGAAATGCACTCCTGAGAATATAAATAGGTTAGAGAGCACTTGTTTTGATGTACATGTAACCCTGCATCAGTTGACATTGTGCCTCCTATAATCTCTGTCACTTGTTAAGACTTCATGTAGCTGCTGCTGAGTGAGTGTGTTAGTATCAGGGGAAGGTGGAGAGCAGAAGTGATTAAATGGCTCTAATCTTGTGGGTCTAATGATCTTCCCATGATTTATTTAGTTTTTAAGGGACTTCTAAAGATTCTGATCTTGTGATCTTGGGTCTTTCTAATAACCACAGATAGGGACTTCTAGATAATCACAGGCCTGGGCAGTCATCTCCCACATATTACACAAGTAACCAAAGAGAAAAAAAATTAATAACCATGTACAGGATTTACATGCATGGAAAGCAAATAGATGGGCCTGTGGTTCTCCTCTCAACCATGTGGGGTGGGATCCTTACCAGGAACACTGGAAGTGTCTGGGATCCTATGTACTTGAATCTGGCCAATTGACATGTAACCTCAACTGCTACAGACTCCAAAAACCATAGCTGTGGAAAGCAGGTTCAACCCTGAGCTCTAGGCAGATCCCTCTCTTTTGAGGAGCTTCAAGTCTGAACCAACTTCTCTAACATAGTCTCCACATTTTGAGTTGCCACAGTATGTATAGATGTGTTTGAATAAGAATACTCCTGGCCAGGAGTATTGGGATTGATATAATATGAGGAATAAGATTTTGTGGGATTCTTGGTGTTCTGGGGCAGTAGGATCTCTCAGTCTTCTTGTAAATGATACGTTTCCTACCAGCTCTGAAAATCCACTAAACTGTAGCCTTTGCAGAGATAATTCTTGGGTTTTAGACGATGTATTAAATGAGATACATGTAGAAACCCAAAGAAGATACTCAGTAGAATGAGACAGAAGGACTTCTGGAAGTTCCTGAGAGGTCAGGGCTGCAAAGCGAGTTTGAGGCCAGGGGAACACAACAAAGAGATGAAGGAGATGAAGGAGAAAGAAAGAAAGAAAGAAAGAAAGAAGAGAGAGAGAGAGAGAGAGAGAGGAGAGAGAGAAGAAGAAGAAAGAAAGAAGAAAGAAAGAAGAAAGACAGAAAGAGCAGCAAGCACCTAAAGACAGAAAAGGGATCTTATTGATGGTAGTGCTCTTCGTCTCCGTCTGGATAGTCTTTCTCTGATTGCACTAGACGTGCTCTGCGGTGCGCTCTTTTCTATTCATTTAGAGGAGGCGAGTAGGTAGATGATTTAGGAAGAGGGCGGGGATTGATTTAGAGGCGAGACAAATGAAAGAAAGAGTCCAAAGAAAAGAGGGGAAAGAAAAGGAATAAGCTTTCACCACAGCATCTTTTACCAGCCAGACTTAGACTTCAGAGACGTTTCATTGTTAAAAATTTATATTCTACAAAGAAGTGACTGAGCAGCATCAATTTAATAAGTCCTGATCCCTGCAGTTTTTCTAGCATTGTATTGTTTGTATTTTTCATAAACTTCATTAGTAGTGGAAAATGCAACCAAAGAATGCTGGAAGGAGTTTTTCTGTGTGGATAATTTAGTCTTTTGCCATTCCCTTTCTCTTTTATTCAATTCTGCTATACCTAAATATGAATACATATACACATATATTTATTTTTACATAAACTTATATACATATAATAATATTTATATATATGAATTTATATATAATGGTGAACTTCTTAAACCTTATTTCTTCAGAATTGAGAAGTTATTAATCATCTTTTTTTTTTCAGTTTTCAGCACCAACACAAGAGATGGCTGGCATGTTTATTGCCATTTCCTAGGTGCAGAGTAAGCAGGCAACTGACCCAAAGTCACTGAGAAACATGACTGAAGCACCCAGTGGAGCCTCAGTGGCCATTAGGAAAACGTGGGAGTCTGCAGGACACCCATGCCCTTCAGAGGAATCACTACAAGACCTAATTTATTGTTGCCAAATTCCCGCTGGGTTGGGGGGGAACTGCAGGGGCCTCATGGGCTTGAGGAGAATGGGTGAGCCAGACCCCAGGAGTCAGGTGAGAAGCAGCAGGCAGAGGATGAGTTGGCTGCATACTAAGCTTTATTCAGGAAGTGCTTGGCCTTATATAGAGTCGGGGTCCAATCAGGTGTGGCCACCTCTCTGCCCAGGGGGAGGGGTAGAGCAGCCACCAATCATTTAGTTGTTTACTAGGTATCCAGGTTAGATGGGGGCTTCCCATTGGTTGTTCATCCCTCCTTCCCATTGGTTGTTAATCCCTCCTTCCCATTGGTTGTCCATCCCTCCGCCTGTATGGTTCCTCTATTGGGACATGTCTGGGGCATGTCTGAACTTGTTCAGGCTTGTCTGTAGCCAGTCCTCCTGGATTCAGGAGCCTAGACTAGAGCCTCCCTGAATAGATAATGCCACAATTCATGGCTTGCCTTCACTTTGAGGTTTCTTTCTCTTTTTTATTTTATTTTTTCCACTCATACAAACTTGATAAGTACACCATTCTTGCCCCCTCCCCCTTTTTCCCGTTCCTTACCTTCTTTCTCCCAGTGCCCCCCCCATTCGTGGAGCATCCTTTACTGTGCATGTCAAACTTTTCTCTGGGTCTTCCTCTTCTGATGAGGTATAAGGACTCAGTAGCATTGCCTAGAGC
The DNA here is from genome assembly GCA_023101885.1 of Typhlomys cinereus. Classification (NCBI taxonomy): domain Eukaryota; kingdom Metazoa; phylum Chordata; class Mammalia; order Rodentia; family Platacanthomyidae; genus Typhlomys; species Typhlomys cinereus. The sequence goes on from JALPQD010000159.1 coordinate 2,052,089, forward strand.
TCTTTCTTGTGTTCTCCTTTAGTATTGGAAAACTATTGTGGCTATTAATTCCTTGCCTCTGAGGATCCTACTGCCTGTGATCCATGCTAGCCTTTGGGGTGTCAATGATATGTAGGTAATTACACAGGTCATGCAAAGTCTTATTATGATTACTTCGGCCCTAACTTGTGTGGAGTATCTTGCATATAATCGCTCCTCCCCATCTTTAGGCCTTACAATCTTACCGCCCCTTCTTCCACAAACTTTCCTGAGCTTTGGGATAGGAAGAGATTAGGCTGGCCTGGATTCTGTAGATTAATGTAGGGTCTCTTATGCTCTGAATTATGTTTTTTTTTTTTTCTTCCAGTTTTCCTGCACTGCCCTTGGCTCCATCCTTATGGGTATTGGGTGTCACCTCCTAGCCAGAGATAAAAGGCTGTTAAAATAAAGTCTTATTATAAGAGTAGATTCAAAGGTAGATGGAATAAAAGCAGGAGACCATGGTGGGGAGGGTGAGTCTCCCATTTGCAGGATGGTTACCTTCTATCTGCCAGACTCTTTACCCTCCCTGTCTGGTGAGACCAAACCACATCAGTTGCAAGTGAGGAGGAAGGAATGACTGTGAGCTTAACCAAATGTCTCATTACTTACTTGCAGTCCTTGATGGTGGCCTATTTACTCTGCTGTAACATGATCCCCTCTCTCCTTCTTTCTAGTGGGGTCCTCCTTCCCCTTCTCTCCTGTGTATAATCTTTGCAATTACTGTAGGTATTATAGAGATTTATCTTTGAGTGTGTCACTAAATGGGTTTGGTACTAGGATCCACCTATTAGGAAGTACATACAGCACTTAATTTTCTGTGTCTGGGATACTTTACTCAATATAATTTTTTTCTAATTCCATCCATTTCCGGGCAAATTTCATTAATTCATCTTTTTTGATGGCTGAGTAGTATTCCATTGTATAATTGTATCACATTTTCTTTATCCATTCATTAATTGTTGGACATTTGGGTTGATTCCATGACTTTGCTATTGTAAACAGTGCTGCTATGAACATGGTCATGTTTGTGCTATCGAGGTGAATTTTTGCTGCATGGGGGATTATTCCCAAAAGTGGAATAGTAGGGACATATGGCATTTCAATTTTTAACTTTTTTAAGAATTGCCAGACAGCTCACCAGAGTGGTTGTATAACCAGCAATATAGGAGAGTTCCCCTCTCTCCACATCCTCTCCAGCACTTGTTGTTGTTTGTATTGTGGATTTTTGCCATGCTGACTGGGGTGAGATGATATCTCAGGTAGGTTTTGATTTACATTTCCCTGATGGCTAAGGATGTGGAGCATTTTTTAAGATATTTGTCAGACATTTCAATTTCTTCCCCGGTAAAGTTTGTTTTAACTTCCAAGGCCCATTTTTTAAATGGGTCATTTGTTTCCTTGGTGTTTAGTTTTCTTAGTTCTTTGTGCACTCTGGATAATAGAACTCTATCAGATATATGGTTAGTGAAGATTTTCTCCCATTCTGTGGGTTGCCTTTGTGCTTGAGTTACAATCTTTTTATCGGAACAGAAGCTTTTTAATTTCATACGATCCATTTTTTGAGTGTTGGTTGTAGTGACTGTGCTATTGGATTTCCATTTAGGAAATGTTGGCCTAGTCCAATCAGCTCAACTGAGGATTTTCATTAAAACCTTTTCAACTTAGGGTCTATGGCCTTATAATGAGGTCCTTGATCCATTTGGAATTAAATCTTGTACATGGTGACAAGTACGGGTCCTGTTTTAATCTTCTGCATGTGGACATCCAGTTTTGCCAGCACCAATTGGTGAAGATGCTGTTTTTTTTTTCCATTGGATTTTTGGGCCCCTTTGTCAAAGATCAAATGGATGTAATTGTGTGGGCTTATATCTGGGCCTTCAACTCTTATCCATTGATCTGCATGTCTATTTTAGAGCCAGTACCAGGCTGTTTTTATAACTAAATCATCTTCTTCTTATATTTGACCTGCATGCTTTCTGTATTTGAGGAAACATATTACCATCCATTATACCATTAGAAATGTTCCCAAATTTTTCAGAAACCCTGTCTATTTTTACATTATATTCATTCTCCTCTCCTTCAGATTAGGTGATTTCTGTTTATTTGTGTTTTAAATCCAATGCCATTTATTTTCTTTATCATGTGTTTTCTACTATTAAGCCAATCTATTTTTGATTTAGATAACCATTTTTAAACTATAAAATTAGTTCATTCTTTTGATTATCACTTGCTCAAGTTCTCCAACAGGTTATTTTTTGGCCTTTAAATTAGCATATATAGTAATACATTTCATTATGACATTTCTGTACATGTCATGTTATTACTGGTCCTCCTTCCTACTCCACCTATGGACATTTCAGTGATCTCCTTCTATCCCAAGTACTCTCTGTTTTTCTGTCATCTCACACATATTCCATTTCCATCTTTTTTCACCTTCCTATTTCCCTTAAGATGTATTGTTTCCTTTCAGCTGTCTAATTTATACTTTTTACATATCCTTCCACAGATATACAATTTAAAATCCAGGATCTATATCTACATTAGTCTTCCTGAAACTGGATTGTTTCTCATATGGTGATGATTTGCCTTTAGGTATCATGATTTCATTTTTTTATGACTGAATAAACACCACTGTATATAAGAATCATATTTTCAGTACCCATTCATCCGTTGATGGGCATCTAGACTGATTCCATTTCTTTTTTAACATTCTTTTATTTTTGTAATTTTGCATACATGAATATAGCAAATTCATATTTTCAGTTATAACCCATTAGTCCCAAGTCTCATTCCCCCTACTTTTCCCCTTACAATACTTCATCACCCCTGCCAGACTTCTCCCTATTTTCAAATCTTGTCACTTTTGTGGTCTACTGTGTTTGTCATCTAGTTTGTCTTTGATGACATATGCCTGAAATGCTTCATACTATAGCAAGTATCATAGATCAATGGGTATACCATTGAGGAAAACATCTTCCTTTTCATCTCCATCAGCATTATTCCTCATCAGTCTCTCAGAGAGATGATTCCATTTCTTAACTACTGAAAATAGTGGAGCAATGAACACAGGTATGAAAACAATTCAGTTGTAGAACTTATAGTTGTTTAGGTATGGTATAGCTGGGGCCTTTTAATTTTGCTTCTTTTATTAGAAACATCAATTCTGAATTCCTTAATGGCTATGTATTTCTATGATGGCTAAAGGTGTGGGACCATTTTCAAATATTTATTGACCATTTCTATGCGTACTTTTTAAAACTGTGTAGTCATTTTTCCCCATCTCTTTTGTATTTTAGTGATTACTTCTTACATCTATTCCAGACAAATTACCCTGTCTAATGCATACTTGGCAACTATATTTTCATATCATATAGGCTGCTTTTTTACTCTTGTGTTTGCTTCTATTACTATACAGAAGTTCTTTAATTTTTCAATTGCGATTATTTCCTACTGACATTATTTTTAGAACATTCACACCAATGCATAGATCTTGAAGTGTTTTATTCCATGTCATATTCTATGAGTTTCAAAATTTCAGGTCTTATATTTAGGTCTTTGATATACCTTGAACTGATATCTGAGCAGGTTGACAATATTCATCTACATTAATTCTTTCACATGTAGATACCAAGGTTTCCCAGTACTATTTGTTAAGGAAGCTCCATTTACTTCAATATGTTTTTGATATCCTTGCCAAAAATTGGATGGTGGTGGCAATGTAGCTTTATTTCTGGGTTTTAGTTTCTACTTGATTGGTCTACGAAGATGTTTTTTTCCAGCCACTATGACTGTGTAGCATAATTTGTATTAAAGTGTTCACACTCCAACATTGTTCTTGTTGCTTAGGATTAATTTGATTCTTCAGGGTCCCTGTATTTCCTTCCATGTGACCTTTGGAATTGTTTTTTCTAGTTCTGGGAAGGAGTCATTGGAACATTTATTTAAAAAGTTAATTCTCTGGACTGCTTTCAGTGGTTACTTTCAGAAAATATGAATATGGAAAGTCTATCAATCTTTTAATTTCTTTTTCAATTTCTAGCATCAGTATCTCTAAGTTAACATGTAGATGTCTTATAACTCTTTAGTTATGTAAATGCCTAGGTACTCTATTTATTTTTGAAGTTAATGTGAATAGGGTGATTTTTCTGATATCTTTGATGGGTAAGTGTACTGACATGAGGAAAAGTCATTGATTTTATATATTGATTTGTATCATGTTATATTATTCAGGTAGTTTTTTCATCTGTAAGACGTTTCTGCTGGAGATTTTAAGGTATTTTAACTGTAGGATATTGTTATCTTCAAGAAGGTATTAATCTATTTGTTCCTTTCCTGCTTGTATTACCTTTCTATTGTTTAATGCCTTTATTATGTAGATATGTTCATTCTAATCCTATTTCATTTATGGCTTTTTAATTAAAAGACTTTTTTTCAAATGTCTTTTCTATGTCTGTTGAAAGGATGATTTTTATGTTTTTATCCCTGTTTGTTGTTTTATGATCATTGATTTACATATCCATTCATTTCAGAATATATTTCTAGGATCCAACCAAATTGACCACAATGCATATTCTTCTTAAATTGCTGCTGAATTTGGTTAACAGCTAGAATAATTATTATTTCCTTCTATATTCATCAGTGAAATTGGCCTATCGTTTTCTTTTCTTGGTCATAGTTTATCCAGTTTTGGTATAAAAGTAGTTGTCTTACAGATAGAATCTGTTAAGTGTTCTTTCCCTTTCTAGTTCAGGGATAAAACAGCTGCTCTTTGTGCTGCCGTGAGACAATACTCAAAGTCAAGCAACTTAAGGGGAGACAGGAAGATTCATTTGGCTTATGTTTCCACAGGGAAGACAGAGTCCATTTTGATAGAGAAGAAATGGATGCCTGGCAGAAGCTAGAGACAGATCAAGTCACTGAAGACATCATGGAGGCTGAGAAATCTAGCTGCAAAACATGAGAACAGACTTCTGGCAGAAGCAGGGCAGAGTTAACCAATCTCAAGGTCCACTTACTGTGATCTGCTTTCCTCTAGCAAGACTCGCCTTCCCAACATACCATGATCTTCCTAAATATCAAACTGATTTAAATACATGAGCATGTGAGGAAAAACTCACATTCAAACCATGACAATGGAAAATGTTGAGAAGTATGGTGTTAGCAATTGCTTAAAAGTTTAGTCGAATATAACTGAGTCTGTAAATCCTGGGATTTTCATTGTGGGGAGACACTGACTTACTGTTTCGAAGTTATTGCCTGCCATGATCTCTTTAACTTACTTACATATTCTTAATTTGTGTAACTTATACTACATGTACTCAAAATTCTATCTTTCTTTTAGATTTTCCTGTTTTTATTTGTGATTAAGTATTCCATAATGATCTTCTGAATTTTGCTGGTCTGTCATAATATATCTCCTTGAATCTTTAACATTGTTAATCTGTTTTTTTTTATTTCCATTACTTAGTTTGCCTAAGATTTTATCAGTGTTGTTTACTTTTTCAAAGGACCAACTCTGATCTGTTCTACATATTTTTATAGTCTCCATGTCATTAATTTCTACTCTGCTCTTTTTATTTCTTGCTATACTGAGAATTAGTTTATACTTGTTTCCCCTAGAAAGTTGAAGGACATCATTATCCATTTATTAACCATTGTTAAAGCTTTATTACCCATTACTGCAACAAAATATCTCTTTTAGGGAACATCATGCAATGAGTAGGCAGTAAGAATTTAAGAGCCAGAGGGTGAGAAGTTTTGCTGATAGAAAGTATTTTCTAGACATAAACTAACTGAAGCTATGTTTACTTTCACAAAATCCGTACAAGATTTGGTTTAATGATATTTTATTATGGAAGGAAAATACTCTCAAGAGGCTACACATATCTCTGAGAAACTGTTGAGGTTTAATGCTCAATGAGGCTGCTTTCCTCAAGCTAATAATTCTGTACTACTCATGAAAAACTTGTCATTCACAGATACACAATATTTCTATTTCAAACTTCTATATCCACAATCAATTCTATATCCACAATCGATTTTGTTCTAACCATTTCTCTGGGTCCAGTATATTTTGTTCATGCCAATATACCTCTACGGTACAGGCAGTATGTCTCTACTTTTACCCCTGTCAGGCCTGGCCCTCTCCCCATGTGTACTACTTATAGTCTCTGGTCATATTTCTACAGCCTGGTCAATTCTCTTTAGCTCACTGTTCTCATTATATCCATATCCTAAAGGGGAAAATCCTTTCTGGACAGCAACCAGTTATTCTTACATAGTGTGAATACTGTGGCTTGGTCTGGCTGAGCACTTGTTGGCAGCCCTCCTGACTGCTTTGTTGAGGAGAAAATTCCATCTATTCCGATTTCTCTTTTTTTGCCCTCAATCTTTTATCTTACAAGAATATCATCTAGTGCTTTTCATCCTGACTTTTGTATTTTACCATGTTGCACAGAGAGGGTTTCTAATCCACCATTTTGAGTTATTTACATAAATATTCATAGCCCTTAGTCCCTTTCCACATGAGGCTTCCAAAAAACTATACAATAGCAATTCAGTTAGATTTTCTTAGTTTAAAAATATAAGAGAGATCAAGAATAAATAGGTTCATGATATGAACCATTTTAAATGACACAATTCTGGAAATTATATTTTATTATTTCTGCCAAATTCTATTACCTATTAGAAAAGAATCAGTGTACAATCTGAACTTACAATCTTTCTTTTCTAGTATTTCAATGATAGAACTATACTCTCTAATTTCTTTACATTTTAAGCCTGCATATTTACTTTTGCCTCTGAATTTTAAGTTATTTTTTATCATATTAGAATCCTTTTATTACAATATTATGCAGGAGTATAGTGCTTTCATGTTTCTATTTTATTAGTTGCATTGGGTTTTGCAGACATACAGAACCATGTCTTGTTTATATTTTAAAATTTCAGCCAATATACTTTCATATTTTTTGCCATATCCTTTTGGGAACTAATTACACATATATTTGGTCACTTATACTTATGTCATACATTACTGATGCTGCATTCAGTGGCTTGTGAAGTATTTTTTTATTTTTTACATTTTACATTGTTATGCCTATATGTTCAGTAATCTTTAGTTATGTTATATGCAATGTATCACTAATATCATTTAGTGTATTTTTTATCATAGATATATTTTCTCTTTAACAGTTTAACAAAAATGTATTTTGGTATGTTTATGTGTCTTCTGAATCCACTAAATTCATATAGTTATAATCTAGATCTTTTGAAGCTCTTTTAAATTATTACACCATTATATCATGAGGTCAATGTTCAGAATGCCAAGCTTTTATTCAATTAAATATGAATGTAGATTTTAACAGTAGTTCTCTAAAAGAAATTCTCTCAGTGCATCTTTTTTTCATTCTACAACCTTGTGAAATTAAAGAACATGCTTTCTGTCTGAAACACATGCACAGTGTAAAGCAAAATTAGGTAGTGTTATACTTGCAAAAACAGTGCTATTTCCTTTATTAATATGCATACTGATATATTCCCTATGCTTCACCAAATGCCCAGTCACATGTCAATGCAGGCTACCCTGATGAAACTCAGTGGTCCACACACATACAATGACATGGAAATAGGTGAGACACTGGTAATGAGGAAGGTTTGTAGTGTGAAAAGTAGAAGGCATGAGATTGAGCAATAAGAGGTGAAAATGATATAAATTAATTTTATTCATGTATGAAACTGTCAAAGAAGAATAATTTTTCAATAAAATGAAAAATTGGAGAATGTACTATGTCTACCTACATGCAGTTCAGAAGATCAAATGTTGGAAGTGCATTAAATCTCAAGACCTTGGATTATCTGTTATAGCTGAAAATCATTCTCTGCTCTATTGGTTTTTCCCTGAGAAGCTTTTTAGCTTCAGGAAGACAACATGTTTGTTATTCAATGGTTCTCAGGACCTCCTTTCTGAAAATATAGCTCTAAGAGTCAGAGGATTTTCTTTATTCTCAGTTCTCCCCAGTCTCAGATACTTCTTCACCTATAATTCTTTGAGTTTTCTGAAGGGCATCCTTGAATATTCTTAAGATTCTATTATCCATTAGACAAAAGCTATACACATTAACCTCTTTGAAATAAACCTCCAGGAATTCAGATGAGATCTCTTAGTATTAATACCCTGATATTTTCTAAATGGTCTATTATTGGGTATCGAGGATTTGTGAAGAACAAGCTTAGTTTGTAAGAGGGATCACTTGTGTGATTGAGTACTTTGAAATGCTAGCTTTGCTTTGATTGCTCCAAAATCTTAAACAGATTTTCAGTCATAACCTTGGCTTCATCTTTAGAACACTTTCCTGTACCAGAGCCCTATATTTCACTTGTGATATGAAGCTATGTGTAAACTTTATTGTCCTTTGCCAACTTGTAAAGATAAAAATTTCAAAAGTTTCAATTTTAAATATATTGAGAATGGATTTGGATTTATTCAATGGGTTGTGAGTAGAATGGCTAATGCAATTGTAAAGCCTTTTAAATCTCCAGGGATTTTGTTGCTGTTGTTGATATAGTGACAGTTGAATTCTGCTTTCATCCATTCCATATGGCTAACAGCAATCATTTCCTAATCATTTCCCAGCACTTTGCTTGGCTTTTTATTCATGATAGTTTAGACTTTTGCCCCTGAAACCTTTTGTGAACATATGGTGACAGCAATAATTCTCTAGACCCATGAGAAAAGAATTTACATTTGCAGCTTTTCATGGATAGGATACTCTTTCTTGACATCTGACTTTGATTAAATATACACAAATAACACATCACCAAAAAAGACCATAGACCACATATCTATCACCTCAGTTTCATCCATCTTTATTATTATAATATTATTACCATAGTAAGTACACTTACTTCAAAATATTTCTCCTTTTAATGTAAGGCATGTAATGTGTTAATGTTATCAATAGGTACTAAGCCATGTCACTTCTCTCCAAGAATTATTTATCTATTATACTTGAATTTTAGTGTCTTTCTTACATTTCCCTTCATCACTATTTTAATTTTTACCTCTATGAGTTGGTCCAGATTACAAAGATTTCATTTAAGTTTACAAATACATACTGACTTTCTTGGCCTGGTTTATTTCACTTAGCAGGTACATCTATGTGGTTACAAATGACAGAATTTTATTTATTTGAAGACTGAAAAATATTCTACTGCTTCAAAATAACACATTTTCTTATCTGTTAATCCACTGATGGATTTCAACATGTTGCCTAGTGTTGATCAATGTTATAGTAAATAAGAGAAGGCAGATTCTTTCACTTCAGATTTAACTGTGTTGGAAAGATTCCCAGAAGAATGATTTCTGGATCACATGCTTCTTTTATTTTTAAGTTGTTAAAGGAGCCATGTACCATTTACAATAATATTTTTATCAATGTAGATTCTTCCTAATGAGCGTACTGGATTTTCTTTTCACCACATTGTAGGCATCATTACTTATCTCTGCATTAATGCACATCCCATAGGAGATGTCAGGTATTATGTCATTGGTATTTTCTTGAATAATCTGTAGATTAGCAATGTTGAGCCATTTGTCTTTAGATGCTTATCAGCTATTTATCTGCTTTCCTTAGCCAAAAAAGTCTCTGTTTTCTTATCTTTAAGTCCACTATTTTTCTTCTGTTACTAAATAGGAGTTTATCATATATTTATACACGTACATACATACATACATACATATAATACATTATTCCTTTATTAGATAAGCCATGTATAGGATCAGATGACCTTGAAAGCATGATTTTATTTATGAGGTTATAGTAAAATCTATTAGTCCATGTATCATATTATTCCATTATCATACACTTTTGGTTATTGCACATTTATAATGCAGTTCCAAACTAGAAAGTCTGTACTTTTTTCCTTCTCAAAGTGCCATTTTCAATGGTATTTTATTGTTGAAATTCCATGTAAATTTTAGGATCTTTTTTCTATGTTCTTTTTACATGTATTGTTGAATATTTAACCCAGGGCCTTATACATGCTAGAAAAATCTATGGCTAGTTCCCTGTTGATGTTTTATTTTGTGAAAGGATGTGTCACTCATGTGCCTCAGACTGGCCTTGGGTCCATGCTTACTTCAACATTCCTATCAAAGAGCTCTGAGGGGAAGATTATCTCTTTCAGCAAAAACCAGTGTCAGGGAAAGCTAACTTTGATTAAGTGAAAGTTTCCTTCCTGTCATTGTCAATGCATCCTTTCTCATTTCTGTGCTCTGCCTGGGTGCTATAATCTCTTGCCTGACATGCAGAGCTGCTAAACCCTCAAAAACACATTTTCATATGAGACTGGTTATATACATGGCTGCTTCAGTGAAGGGACACACGTGGAATTGCTTATTCTGAGAATTTGTTGACAAACTTGCTTTTAAAATTTGAATTATTATGTTCTCTGCTTTTAAACTTAGCATTTCATGATTCAGGGATATATTAGATGAGGATTTGAAAACAAATGGGAAATAAGGAAAAATAACTGGAATTGTGTAGACAATCCAAAATAGAGAATAAATAAACACTTTACATTTCATGTAATGAAGCATATCAAAGCAAAGGGGAGAATTACCGCACTGGCAATATAGTTTATTTTTCATTGCTTAAAATTAAAAGGTTTCACTGACAAAAATATTTAGCAAAGGTCTTATGTAAAAGAGGTAAAAATATGTGGTAAAATTATTCCTGGAAGAGAGAACATTAAGTGAAAAAGAGAAGAGGCTAAAGAGTTGATGACAAGTTTTCAATGCAGTGAAAATATCTCTATAAATGTGAGTTACCATACTCAGAGCAGTGTAAACAAACAGGAAGAATATACAAGATGTAGAAGAAAGAAGAGACAAAAGGCAAATTTTGGAACACAGAGTCCACATTATGGTATGTGCTTTGACTAGTATTCACAGAGGCTGTTAAAAGATATTGAAGAAGGAAGGGGCAATCTGTTTATTTTTCCCATTCATTATGGCAGTTTTGTGGATTTTAGAGTCTCCAATTGTTATGTCCACTTTATAAACTTAATGAGACATATTTATGTTGCTGTCTTCTTTTTCCCTACTTCTTCCTATTCCCTCATTTATGATTCCTAGGATCATTTCCTGAACAAAACCCTTATACAGAAATGGTCTCCTTAGGCTATGATTTTGAAAGCAGCTCCAAAATGTAATTAGCATTTGAAAAGTTGAGAAATTTTAGCTCTAGCCATATTAACATAAATAGAAATGATGTTAGTACCATTGCACTTTTACATGTGACAAAAATGTCTATAATGAATTTATAATCCTCTTATGTGCAAGTTTAATTTAATTTATTAATTGATATTTTGTGTCAGATAAAATGACAGTAAAATACAGAGCAGGACTTAATTCTGTAGTCTTATAGGTTAGATCTATAGTTTTCCATCTTCTGGGTATCCCCATGTAGATAAATGAATGGAATTTCCTTTCCATAACAATCAAAGCCTTCTTGCTGGCCCAGATGTTTAAATGGATATTTGAGTATGTTAATGGCGACTTTTCCATGCCTATTTAAATCAGAACAGTGAAGCTTGAAAGAAATCTGTAATAGTCAATCCGGACCATGAAGATTATGAAGGGTGTGTAGCAGGTACTCACAGACATCTGATAAAATGGAAGCAAAAAGTTGAGTCATATTTTGTCAATGATATACAATATCTACATCCACAAAATAGTTGTTCCTGCTTTTAAAAATTTGCATTTTCTTTTCAAATATTCACACTATTGAATCTGTGATGAAACTGAAATTTAAGTCACTACTCTCAGAAAAAGTTTACTACCTTGGAATCCAAATTAAAAATCATAAAATTTGGGCTGGAGAAATGGCTCAGGGGTTAATACTCTACCTCACAAAGAGAAGAACCTGAATCTCATGTCCCATGTAAAAATGCCAGGCAGAAATCTTAGTTACCTCCATTTCTGGGTCTGGACATTCAAAATTAAAATTAAGCCAAAAACCTCATAACTAAATAACATCACAGACTAGCTAGATCAAACATATGCCCACAGAACATTCCACCCTTCACTATACATCATAGATCACATCATAGATCATAAAGAAAATCAATAAATATTTTAAAAATTCAAATAATCCACTTAATCCTATCAAGCCATACTGAATAAAAATTGAAATAAAACTAAGCTACAATAATACACAGATATCTGAGGGTAGTTCGATTTGCATTTCCCTAATGGTTAGGGATGTGGACCATTTTTTAAGATATTTGATAGACATTGTTTTTCTCCCACATTTTATTTTTTCCTAATCATACAGGCTTAATAGGTACCCCCATCCTCTCTCTCTTCCCCAATTGTTCCTCATTGCACTTTTCACTCTTTTTCCCCCTTCCTTTCACCCCCATACCTCTCTCCCAATCTCCCAGTGCCTCCCTCTTCCTCCCTGCCATCCCTGGAGCATCCTTTTGGGTGAAAACCAAACCTCCCTCTGAGTTATCCACACTAGTGAGGGTTCAGGAATCAGTGGCATAGCCTGGGGCCCCTTCTTGGGCTCCCCTTCAGTATGGAGACTCTATTATGACTGTTTAATTCCTTGCCAGATGGTTACCATCTATCTGCAAATCCCTATATTCTCCCTGATTGGTGAGATCAGATCTCTTCAGTCCCAAGTGACCAGTAAGGCAAGTGAGAGTGAGCTGCACCAGACGTCTTGCTACTTACATGTAATACTTGACCGTGGCCTATTTTCCCTACTGAAGCATGATCCCCTCTCTCTTTACTTTTGAGGTCCTCCTTCCCCTTCTCCCCTGTTTATAACCCTTTGAGATTACAGTGCTTATTATAGAGATTTACCTTTGAATATGTCATTAACTGTGTTTGTAACTAGTAGGAAAAATAAGGACTGGCAGATAGATGGTACCCATATGGCAAATGGGGCACTGACCCCCCCCCCCCACTGCTGTGTCCTACTCCTATTCTTCCATCTACGTTTGAGTCTCCTCTTATATTAAGATCTTCATTTAAACAGTCTTTTATATTTGGTTAGGATGTGACCTTCCATGCTAATCGGGATGTAGCGAAGGGCAGTGCAGGAAAATCAAAACTGAAAACAACAACAAACTATAACTCAGAACACCAAAGACCTTACTTTATTCACCTGAAACCAGCTAACCCAAATCTCTCCCCATGCTAAAGCTCAGGGAACCTTGTGGAAGAGGGGGCAGCAAGATTGTAAGAGCCTAAAGGTGGGGAAGACCAATGATATACAAGATATTCCTCAGAAGTTAGGGCTGCAGCAGCCAGAATTGGACTTTGCCTGATCTGTCCAATGACTGACATGTCTAAGGCCCCTCCCAAATGTAGCACGGATCACAGAGGAGAAGGCGTCAGAGAGTAGGGTCCTTAGAGGCAAGGGAGGAAACAGTCATACTACACAGTCCCTTACTAATAGGGAGGCCAAGAATGGGCTCAGAGAATGCCAATGAATCCTGAACCCTCACTAGGGTAGAGGATTCAGAAGAAGATTTGGAGTTCACATAAAGGGATCCTCCAGGAAGGGTGAGTCATGGGGAGAAAGGGAGGGAAGGGATGAAGGGAAGGGGAGTGAGTGCAGTGAAAGATGACTGGGGAGGGGAAGGGAGAGAGAGAGAGAATTGGGGCACTTGAGCTTGTATGATTAGAAAAAAATAAAATGTGGGAGGAAAAAAAGAACTTTTGAAATTATCACTATCAGAAGACACAAGTAGAGCTGTCAACAGATAGTAATCGGGTCCAAGATGGGCACAGAGAGAAAGTTTACAGAAAAATCCAAAAGAAATACAAATAAAGTATAGATTTGAGTTGCTAAAAAACACATCGATAACTGGTGATAGGATAGTATGTATTTGAACAAATCATGAGGAATTAAGAAGACAAAAGAAAATTTAAATATTCTTTGAATCAAATGAAAATGAGAGATAACTTGCCAAAAATTCTGGGATATGGTCAAGGATCTTTTGAAAGGAAGCAAGAATCTAGGCACAAAACCAGTAGATTTTTTTTTTCACTTGAGGCTGGGAATCCAAACTCAGGACCTTCTGCTAGTGAAGCAAAGTCTTAACACTTGAGCCATTCCTCTATCCCTATGGCCCATGTTTTTAAACAACATGAGGTGTTCAAAGATCAGCAAATTTTCTGCTTTACTACATATTCTAAAAAAAAAAATATTCTATAGATGCAGAGCCATGTCCTTCATTTGCATAACAGAATTCACTGGCTACAACTGACATTGAATCACAATATCTAAAATTTGCTTTCGCCCATCATTGAAATTTCCTGTAATATTTATAAAGTGTTCTACAAAGATAAATACACTAAGTTTTTTTGACTGTATTGATTTCTTATTTGACAGTTTCATGCGTGTATGTGGTGTTACTGAAACACTCAATGTCTCCAAACTACTGCTGACTTTTGGGTCAGATTTTGTAAATGAAGCACCAAAAAAACAGTTTCAAACCCAAAGATTTCCAGAACAGGACAACAGAGCTCATAGTGACTGTTCTCAGTGGGTTAGAACCAAATTTTGACATGGTGATTTATATTGCAACTTACAGATCCCATGCCATTGATGGGGCTTGTGATTATTTCTCTCCACCAGCAGTTTCTACAGTATTGTTTGGTACTGTGTGAGCTATCCAGCAGGGAGAAAGTCCTCAGACCAGTTCCAGTTGATATATTTTATCATGTTCTATGGTCTATTTGCATTGCATCTTCAGCAATAGGGTCTTTTTTTTTAAAAAAAATTAAATTATTATTATTTTTTACTTATTCAAATGTGGTGTGCGTGTGTGTGTGTGTGTGTGTGTGTGTGTGTGTATGTGTGTGTAACCACGGGCGAATTCGGGAACCACCATGGACCGCCTCCACATCCTCCTTGTTTACTCTGCCCAGGGATTCACAGGCTCTGCCCTACCAGGACCAGAAACGCAGAGCCACCCCTGCTTCAGCCCGGTGTCTATACGTGGGGTCTAGGATCCGAACTTGGGACCTTTTGCCTGCAAGGCAGAGGCTTAACCCCTGAGCCACCTCTCCAGCCCCATAGGGTCTTTTTTATTAATAATTTTATACACATTTAATAAGTACCTCATTCCCCTCTCCCTTTCTACCTCTCCCTGTATCCCCTTGCTCCCTCCTATTCTCCTTCCTTACCCCCCCTTTCTCCCAGTGCCTTCCTCCCATGCCTGGAGCATCTTTTAGTGTGCATGTCAAACTTCCCTCTGGGTCCTCTTCACTGATGGAGTGTATAGCTTAAAGATAGGAAGGAACAACGATATGCAAGATAATCCACACAAGTCAGGGCCTCAGTGACCATAATAAGACTTTGCATGAATGACATATCAATGACCCCCCAAAGTCTAACATGGATCACAGGCACTAGGATCCTTAGAGGCAAGGAATTAACAGTCACAATAGTGTTCCCATACTAAAAGGAAGCACAAGAAAGGGTTCTAAGCAATCCTTCTGAGTCCTTACACCTCATTAGAGTGGAGGATGCAGAGGGAAGTTTGACATTCACACTAAAGGGTGCTCCAGGGATTGGGAGGGAAGAGAGGGCAATGGGAGAAAAGGAGGGAGGGGGTGAAAGGAAGGGGAAAACGGGGGAGGAAACAAGGGGGTCTGTGGAGGGGTGGAAGGAAGGAGGGGACCAGGGTACCTATTAAGTTTTTAAGAGTGGGGAAAAAATAATAAAATGGGCCCTGGAATTAAACAGGGATTTCACTCAAAAAGAAATCGAAATGTCAAAAAATACCATAAAAGATGCTCAACCTCTCTGATTATCAGAGAAATGCAAATCTAAGCAACCCTGTGATACCATCTTACCCCAGTCAGAATGGCTAAGATCAAGAACACAAACAACATAGATTCCTGGCAAGACTGTGGAGAAAAAGGGACATTTATTCACTACACGTGGCAGTGCAAACCGGTACAGCCTCTTTGGAGATCAATGTGGAGGTCCCTCAGAAAATTATAAATGAAACTGCCATATGACCCAGCTATACCACTCCTTGGAATATTCCAAGAGACTCTACATCTTACTACAAAAACACTTGTTCATCTATGTTCATTGCAGAGGTATTTGCAGTAGTGAAAAAATGGAATCAGCCAACATGCCTATCAACAGAAAAATGGATAATGAAAATGTGGTACATATACACAGTGGAATATTACTCAGCCATCAGAAAGGATGAGATTATGGAATTTTCTGGTAAATGGATGGAACTGGAAACTTTAACATTGTGTGAGGTATCTCAAACACAGAAAGCTAAGCATTACATATTCTCTCTTATAGCAGATGATTGAACTGATATCCTTGTCAATGTACTTGGATAGGAAGCGCTGTAAGAGCCAGAATATTCAAAAAATACCTATGAGGTGGGGAGGTATGGTTAGGGTTAAATTTGTTAAAGTGGGGATTTAGGATCCCAGGATAAGGGGGAGGGAAGGAATAATTGGGAAAAACACATAGCAGGAAATGAGGGGACGGGAGATAGGAGGGACAGAGGGACTTGCAGAAAAACCCCAAGGTGTGGGAAGTAACCCCAAAGGAACATCTTATTCTAGTAATATGTAAAAAGTCTTAAAGAAAAGAACAAGAATGGGCAGTCTCTATACAGAGGAAGATAGAATGAAGAAATCAGAGAAGGGAAAAAGCCTTAAGCTAATCAACTTAGAACCCGGGGACAAAATTATATTGAAAGTAACAGGAATGTGGCACTTCCTGATAAAATGTTAGTTAGAAAGGTCTTAAAGGCCCCTAAACATCATAGGCTTTTGCCATTGCTCTTGGTACCTCTCTAAAAACTCTTAGTAAGACCCTATTACTGTTAAAATAGTGTCTTATTATAAGAGTAGATTCAAAAGTAGATGGAATAAGAGTAGGAGACTGTGGTGAGGCAGGGGAAGGAGAAGAAGAAGAAGAAGAAGAAGAAGAAGAAGAAGAAGAAGAAGAAGAAGAAGAAGAAGAAGAAGAAGAAGAAGAAGAAGAAGAAATAATAACAAAACCACAATTCAGATCATCAGAGACCCTACATTAATCACCAGGAACCAGGCCAGCCTAATCTCTCCCCATCTTAAAGCTCAGGAAAATTTGCGGAAAAGGGGGCGGTAAGATTGTAAGAGCCTAAAGATGGGGAGGAGCAACAATATGTAAGATTCTCCACACACATTAGGGCCGAAATAATCATAATAGGACTTTGCATGACCTGTGCAATGACCAACATGTCATTGACACCCTAAAGTATAGCATGGATCATAGACTCTAAGATCCTTAAAGGTAAGGGATTAATAGCCACAATAGTATTCCTATACTAAAGGGGAACACAAAATAGAGCTCTAGGCAATGCTACTGAGTCCCTACACTCCATTAGAGAAGAGGACCCAGAGGGAAGTTTGACATGCACACTAAAAGATGCTCCAGGCATGGGGGGAAGGCATTGGGAGAAAGGGGGGGGGGGGAGGAAGGAGAATACGAAGGAGGGAGCAAGGGGATACAGGGAAGGGTGGAGGGAGAGAGGTGAATAAGGTACTTATTAAATGTGTATAAAATTATTAATAAAAAAGACCCTATGGGCCTGGAGAGGTGGCTCAGGGGTTAAGCCTCTGCCTTGCAGGCAAAAGGTCCCAAGTTCGGATCCTAGACCCCACGTATAGACGCCGGGCTGAAGCAGGGGCGGCTCTGCGTTTCTGGTCCTGGTAGGGCGGAGCCTGTGAATCCCTAGGCAGAGTAAACAAGGAGGAGGTGGAGGTGGTTCATGGTGGTTCCCGAATTCACCCGTGGTTACACACACACACACACACACACACACACACGCACACCACATTTGAATAAGTAAAAAATAATAATAATTTAATTTTTTTAAAAAAAGACCCTATTACTGAAGATGCAATGCAAATAGACAGAACATGAAAAAATATATCAACTGGAACTGGTCTGAGGACTTTCTCCCTGCTGGATAGCTCACACAGTACCAAACAATACTGTAGAAACTGCTGGTGGAGAGAAATAATCACAAGCCCCATCAATGGCATGGGATCTGTAAGTTGCAATATAAATCACCATGTCAACAGGTGACCATCAGTGTAATAGTGGCTTGACTATCAAGGAGAAAACCAGTAGCTTTCTGATTGGACTCAAGACCTGCTTGTCAGAATGGTACCTATACCTGTTACTGTAAACTAGAATAAGAACATAAAAAAAGGGAAGGAAATGGATCAATAGGGAAGACAGCCAATAAACGTATAGGTAGGAAGACAGTACATCAAACTTCTCTGTAGGCAGCTGTTATTATACCCATAGAATTAGAACTCAGTGGAAACCTTTGGGTCTAAAGCTGGATGAGTGAAGATAAATGCACATATCACACAAATATACCTACAGTGCACATATGCCACATATCGAAGGAAATGCACATAACAATGCACATAACCACAGAGGCCTGAGTCCCCACAGGAGTAGACAAACCAGAGTGATCCTGGGGGCCCATAATCTTAGGCACACAGGACTAAGATTAGGAGTGGGAGGGAATGGTGAAGGAAAGGAAGGAGAGGGGAGAGAGGAGGGAAGGGGTGATAAATACTCAATATGCTTGTAAAAGTAGAAAAGTAAATTGAAAAAAATGAAAAAAAAGAAAGTATTCAAAATGGCCATGGAAATTACTCTACCACTTCTGGCGATGTTTTCCTAAAATTCTTTAAAATGGTGCTATAGACAAAGTCCTATTATTCTCCACTTCAAGCAAATGCCCATCACCATAAGAAGAAACAAGTGAACAGTTTATTTTAAAATGGACATTCCATATAATAGTTAAAATTAACTAATTAGAACTAAGTACATATATTCAGATTGACATTTTCAGATGCTATTGCCTCTACATTTCCTTACATATTTAGGTATTTTGTTTCCCAGTATACACGTAAGTGGACTAAAGCTCAGTAGAATCTATCTTTGCATTATTGTAGAGGACATTCAAGAGTCGAGCTCAATAAAAATGAACCAAGTAAAACATGTATCCTTCTTAGTAAACAAGTTATACTTTGTCATTGAAGTTTATTCAATTCTGAAGATGCAGCACAAATATAGTGGAAGACAGATTGCCAGTGTTTAATATATAATGTAGATATCAATATTATTTTCTGCAGTCTTTGGGCTATTTTTAAGTACGTGGATACACATATAGATGCATAATTTTCTCTATGTACATCAATACTAAGAATGATATTGATTCTTTTCATAACCTCATCCCCAAATTTTTCAACACAGCAGCTCTACATAATATTGATGCATGTTCTAACTTGCTATCAGTATATCGTCATTTTCTGAATATTTTTAAAGTACAAAATGTCATCATTTTATACAAAGCAGTCACCTTTTCTGTTTGTAGATACTTCCTAATTAAACGTGAAATTTTGCCATGCATGTATTCAGCTACATAATAATGTCAATAGTGGGAGAATTTTTAAAGATTATGTTCCCTATGGAAATCACCTCATCACTAAATCAATGTTAAACTGTCTTGAATTTTCTTCTTTACAAGGTTTTCTCACTGATAGTATCCTAATGAAATATTTTACATGAATATTCACGATTATGATTTACCCAGACACTTCAACATTATATATTGACCTATTTATGAAAAACCAAATACATGTGTAAGTCACAAAGCTGTATCTTGAGGGTGGTAACAAACTTTAGGAAAAAGTTGTTTCTACATTTTTGACTAAATTTATTTTATCTGAGTATCTAAACATGAAACCGTTTACATGTGTAAAATCCAGAGGTGAAAGATAAATAGATAAAAATTAGTGAGAAATATTTAAAATTCAGAAATAAAAATCAGATAGACATTCTGATTAGAAAATGATCCAAAGACTTGCATGACTTGAGCTAAGAAATTATAGGTATGGCAAATGAGAGCATGAAATAGCAGCAAGCATTCTTTGCCTTTAGGAGAATGCAAATTAAGACCAGAAGAAGCTATTTTTCTATGTATACTAGAATAGTTAGGATTAAAAATAATGACATCAAAAAATTGGCAAGAATAAAGTGAAGCTAAATCTTCCATGGATTGCCAATGAGAATATAAAATCAAACAGGTCTTCTGGAAAATAGTTTGGCACTTTTTATACAATGTGCTATAAGCATTATGATCAAATGATTCAATTTTTTTTTCTTCCTTTGCATGTATTCTCAAGGCTTAGAAACGTATTGGCACAAAACTCTTGTGTTTTTGTGCTCCTGGAACTTTTATTCACAATAGCTTAACAATGTAAACAAAGCAAATGGATTGTATGCTATGCTACCACAGATGTTATCTATACAGATATTGGGATAGGATCAAGGTTTTTGGGGCCTTGGGACATACCTATATACTCAGTACAGTATATTACAACCACTTCAAAAGTCAATCTGCGGGGACTCTGGACTCTGAGTGTGCTAGATGATAAACATGCTAAGGCTGCTCTGGTGTCCATAGATAAATATTTAGTGGTTGATACCAGAATTATCCATTTGGTTATGAGGTACGACTATAGTCTAGGAACTCAGGTTTTCCCCTGATGTTTGATGGACATGGATTTTGATTTCAAGGTGTGGTTTGTGAGTGTGAGTGTGGTTAAGTAGAGATGCAAGTATTGGCCTTGTACTATTATGAGCTTGAAACCTACCCTTGGAATAGGATTGGAAGCTCAACCTACAGGAACTGGACAGGAGTGTTGGGTTTTCAAGACCTGAATGGCACTGGCCAGCTGAGGTAGATTTGATATTGGCATCTAAGGCAAATGATTCCCATACACACTTTCTGTGCTATTCTTTTAGTACCATAATCTCTGATTTTCCTTATTTCTTACCTGTATTTACATATTCATGAAATTTGTGCAAATATTTTTCTTTCTGTATTGTCTCATAAACATTCTCTTTTTTGTTCATCTTCTGTCTGTATTAGATCAAGTCTTCAAGAATACATTCCATAAATGTGTGTATGCTTGTATGAGTGTGTGTGTGTGTGTGTGTGTGTGTGTGTGTGTGTGTGTGTGTGTATGTGTATCTGTATCTGTGTGTCTGTGACTGTAGAAAAGAGCACCATGGTATGTTTGATTAAGGAGACTCAAAGGTGACTGTGTAATAACTCTGGATTGCTCTGTCTTCTTATTGGTTTGCTGCAGGGTTTCCCATGCTCAGCCCTCTAGAGCTGGAAGTGTAGGTCTCTGCCAGTTTATCTCACATATTTATGTGAAATATGGGACAAAAATCAGTCTCTTTTGATTTTTGGTCAAAGGTTTTGACTCTAGAGCCATTTCTCTAGCACCACAAAGACTTTTTATATGTGTATTTATCTTCTTCAATAGGGACACTATCTTTGACTGGAAAAAAATGTAAGTTAGAAAAAGCAATCTAGTATCTGAATCTCTGTCTCACTTATCAGTTAGTATAACTGTTGAAAACAAACCCATTCATGGCAAAACTCTGCTTAATATCTCCTGAGGCATTCAGGTTGGTTTCCAATGTTTTTCATAATCTGACTCTACAAATGGAGTTAAATGCCACATTATATAAAAATCCTTATCCACCAGTCCCAATCAAAGGCTTTACTTGTCATTTCTAATTACTTGCATTATATATCAGTCACTAAACTCTATATTCCTGAAGGACAAGAACTCTACCTTATTGATCATCTTATGTCATGAAAAACATGGTACAGAGTACAGAGTTAGGTCTCAAAAGTTTAAATGGATAAATAAGAAAGAAAAAAAGGGAAAATTATCCATATGTACTACTGGAAATACTGCAAATGAGGTTTTAGGTTATGGTTGCTGTCCTAATTATCCATCTTCTTACTATAACAAAATACCTCAAAGGAGGCAAACTTCATAGAAAACAGGTCTAATAAGCTGGCAATATCAGGTTACAGTTCATTGTTGCACGAAAGTCATAATTAAAGGAAGTTTAGGCAAATGGCCTTTCACATCTACACCCATGAAGCAGAGAGAGAATGAATGCCAGCATGCTTGTTTTCTAGAACTGCACTAGCTTTTTCCATCTTTATACATTCTTGGATCTTTTACCTAAGGAATGGTAATACCCATAAATGGGAGAAACTTTTCACTTCAATTAAAACAAGATAGTCTCCTCACACATGTTTGCCTAGAGGCCTATCTCCCAGGGGTCAAATAGAAAGTTAACACTATCATAGTAAGATGCCATAATCAGTCTTCATTTCATGATTTTAGAGAATATTTTTAGGTGAAAGTTAGTTTTATATGCCAACTAGACAACTTAAGTGTTGTTTAACTCCAAGCAAGCCTATAGGAGATTATTCAGTTGATGTGGTAAAACCTAGCCCACAGCAAGTGAATAAGACAGACAGAGCTGGATCAAGAGATTGGCAAACTGGCAAGAAAGAAAGTGTGCCCTCTCACAGCTCTTTCTGTTGATATGTTATGGTCAGTTCCCTCATCTCTGAATAACGATATCACTGTCCTGCTGATTTGACCAACTATAAGTGAGAGTTTTAAGATAGAATAAATCCCTTATTCTCCCAAACTCTCTTGCCAACATTCATAACAATAATGAACGAGTAACAGGAACATTATCATTACCACCAAATATAGAAAGTAACTGTGTGGAGACCAAGTCAACAGCATTTATAGATTCTAATCAAAAGGCACACACATCATATATGATGTGGGCGGTATCTTACAAATAGCACTTCCTTCAAAATGATATATTTAATATAACTAAATTAATTGAAATTGAGTTGCTTGTTTTAAATATATCAAACAATTGTAGTAGGTGTGCTGATATAGGAAATCCATGAAGATGGCATGTCTTCTTATGTTTTTTTCTTCAGATAACATCATTTATGACTTCTTGCCCTTGACACTCAGTCCCTCAACTAAACAGAGATGTTGCACTGCAATTAATGATTGTTTGAAACTCTGAGTTTTAGGAACATGCTTATGCCAAGAAGGTGATGTCATGGTGCTTGGCATATTGATTTTATTATTCAAGTTTTCACTATTCTTCACCAGGAAATTCAAATCATTTTAAGCTTGAAACAATTAGCTCACTGCCTTTTTTTATTCTCATCTGAATAACTAAGCTATATTGTTCTTAAGCACTGTGAGTAAGTCTTATGTTATTCATATAATGATTAGCTGACAAATATTTGAAGGTGAACATGCATTATGCATGGTGTTACAACATGCAATAACAGTGTATACAACTATTATTTATTATATGAAATATTTGCCTTATACTTAGATATATAATGATTGTCTACATTCAGGCTCAGAATCCTGAAATATATTTTCCCTGCTGAACAGATACATATGAAAATTAAACCTTGGAGTTTCTTATTCCGTTTCCCTGGTGGTGTCTTCATCCAGTTTTTTTTTTTTTCAGAAAAACAGGCATGTATTTTCCCAAACTACAAGGTACCTAGGGTCATAGTGGGGAATAAGACAGCAAGGTAGAGTTAAAGAGAGGTAGGTTTATCTTTGATAAATGACCAGGAATGTACAATGATCTCAAGGGACCAAAATTTGTATTATTTTTAATCTTATTTATCTTATTTTTCCTATGTGAAAATTTAAATCAAATAATAAATTTCAAATGCATACATAAATAAAAGAGTTATTTTTTACTCACTTGTGTATCATCAGCATATTTTCTTTAATGTATAGATTTTATGACAATATAATTACTATGATCCTGGAAGCACTTCAAGCCTAATACAAGTCCATCTTCTAATATTCAGGAATTTACCAAAATTTAATACCTAAAAAACAACCCCATTAAAACAGATTAAGACCTAATTGACATGTCTCAAAAATATTTATGTAAATGAGCAACAGGTACTTGCATGATAAATTCTTTAATATAACTAATGCTTAAAGAAATTAAAATTAAAACCACAAGTGAAATACTACTTCACTCCCATAAGGGTGACTCACCAAAAATTCATAATATTATGTTTGGTAAGAAAGCCCAAGAATGTAATACTTCCACTCTGTTGGGGTAAAGCACATTGTTAAATCCATCAAGGAAAACAATGGGAATGTTCAACCAAAACAATGTGAATAGAACTTGAATACATTCCAACAATTTCACTTCTGGATATTTATTCAGAAAAAGTAAAGTGTGTTTGTTGAAGCAACATGCACAGTATCTTGTTCACAATTTCATTAGTCATAACTGCATAAATGTATAAACAGTTTCCTAAGTTTTCATGTACTGATCAATAGATAACTAGAAGGTCGTATACATGAACAACAGAATAGATGTAGAAATGAAGAATTTCTCTTATGTGTAACAACATCTGTGTAACAGAAGTCCATAATCCTAAGTGAAACAAGACAGGAGAAATTAAATATGCTGAATTATACCATTTGTATTTGTCTCTAAGCACATTTAACTAATAGAAACAGAGAAGAATGGTGGGCACCAGAAGCTGGTGGATGTAGGGCTCAGCAAACCACAAGGAAAGGAATTTGATGAATACTATGGAATCTTTCACAAGAAATTCCAGATAAGTTGCAGGTCAGAGAGGTCCCAAAGGCCCTCCTCCCCCAATAAAATAGACTTTTGTTATTGCTCTTGGTTGCCCTCCAGAAACTGACATTAAGACCCTTCTACTGAAGAGGAAATACACATGGACCACAGGACATTGACAAAAAAACACCAGGTGAAACTGCTCTGAAAGCTACCCTCTTTCAGGATAGTTGACACAGAATCAGAGAGTACTGTGGCAGTGAATGGTAGAAAAGCAAAGGTCACATCAATTTGTGAAAGCTGCAACTCACTATTATAATTACTATGGCAAGAGGTAAACTTCATTGTAATAGTGAAATGAATATCAAGGAGGCAACCAACAACTTTCTAAACACATTTAAATCCCTCTTGACAACAGAGAACCTATTCCTGTTACTGTAAACTAGAACAAGAACCCACAAAAGAGGAGGACATAGGTCCCAGGGGAAGTGCAGGGTATGAATTTTTAGCTATGAAACTACATCAAACTGCCTTTAAAACAGCTGTTATCATATCCAATAAGTTGGAGGAGCACTCAACACTCAGTCTGTAAGCCTCCTTCTGAAATAAAAGATGTTTGCTATAGAAAAGCACAACTGGACACAAAACAGAAAATAAGTGACTTCAGTTTATGGGTCCTAAACAGGACATCTAAGTCACCCCCCCATTCCAAGACTCAGGGAACATCACAGCAATGGGGGGTGATGAGATTGTAAGAGCCTGAAGTGAGACAGTGGTAGAATAGGCATTGTTTCATGGACATGATGAAGCTGTGGTATCTATGATTTTATATCAGATATGAAAACTTTCACAACAACTGCACAAGAACTGTCCTATAAAAATTTCACCATAGAAAGAGAATGCAAGAAGCTCCAAACCTCCCTGAGAGATTCATGAGGACTAAGACTCAAAGGATATAAAAGAAATACGCTTTCCTCAGTGACACACCCAATGATCTTGTTTGAACATGAATCATGTTAGACATAAGTCATCAAAGAAAAACTGGTTGACACAATCCAGAACTTCAGAGACTCTATATCATCCACATAGAACTAAGCCAGCCTAATCTCCCCCCATCCTGAAGCTCAGGGACATTTGCGGAAGAGGGGGTGGTAAGATTTTAAGAGCAAAAGGATGGGGGGAGCAATGATTTGAAGAGTCTTCACACTAGTTAGGGCTGAAGCAATCATAACAGGACTTTGCATGCCTTGCGCCATGTCCGTCACACTATTGACCTCACAAAGTCTAACATCGGCTAAAGGCACCAAGATCCTTGGAGGCAAGGGATTGGCAGCCACAGTAGTGTTCCTATGCTTAAGGGGAACACGAGAAAGGGTTCAGGGAAATGCCACTGGGTCCTTGTACTGTCCTGTCCAGCAGGACCAGTTATTTGTGGGTCCGAGGAGGATCGAGCCTGCAGGGAACGATGGGCAAGAAAGAAAGAGGGAGACCAAGCAAAGAGTTGTCAAGGTCTCGTTTATTTAGAGTTAGGGTACAGCTTATATGCTCAGGCTGGAAGGGGAGTGGGGCAGGGGAAAAGAGATAAGCATGGTGGAGGCGCCTGGTGGTCGAGGCGCCAGGTGGTCGCGCAGTTGCGCTATCTGTTATCTGGGTCCGGGGCGTTTTTACGGCTCCTCTGGAATGTCCTGGTAGCTGGATCCCGGGGGGCGCATATCAAACAAGCTTTTTGAGTTCCTTTTGGCCTTTTAGTGACTCTGGCCTCTAACATATCCCCTTTTCTATATAGTAAAGGTGGGGGGCAGCTAGGCAGCTATTGGGCCGAGGCAGGCTTGGGAAAAATATTGTCTGTGTGTCCCGGAGCCATTTTCGTGGCCGTTCCTGTCTTGGGTCCGACCTCACTGCTCCTAGCCTCACCCGTCATGGGGTGGCTCTGTCACCCTCAGAGTCCCTGTCTTAGGTTGGTCTAGGAGCTGAGGAAGTTGCCCGTCTTTGGAGAGACCACCTGGGCTCAAAACCTCCTCTTAAAGGCCCAAGGGTGATATAGCTGTAGCTGGACAAGGTCTCAGAAGTCACCTGTGGAGTTGAAGCTGCTGCTGACTGTCGACGGGACCAGCGTATTGAGGAGGCGGCGGGCAGGACCTATATCATGAAGTAATCTCAAGAGAAGGATGATTAATAACATTTCCACCATGAGGTTTTAACAGTATTAAGGGCAGAGAAATTAAGTCTCTCAGTAGTTATACCTAAGGATGTTTCATTGTCATCAGTATTTTCTGTACAGACCCGGTGATATTGGACCGTAATGGAGGGTGGAGAGAGGGCAGAGTCAATTTGAGATTTTATAAAACGAGTTAATTTTTGAAAAGCCCATGGGCCGAAAGAAAGAAGCAAAAGTAATCCAATAAGAGGTCCTAAAATACTAGGGAGGAGAGTAGATAGCCAAGGGGAGGTGGAAAACCAATTTTGATACCAAGATTCTTGTTTTTCTCTTTCTCTTTTTCTTTTTTCTAGGCTCTCAGTGATTTTTTGTAAACTATCTTCTACAAGACCAGTTTTGTCTATATAGACACAGCACTGTTCTTTTAAGGCTGCACAGAAGCCTCCTTGTTGAAGGAGTACTAGATCTAATCCTCTTAGATTTTGTAAAACTACTTCAGAGAGGGATGCCAGTGAGTCTTTGAGATTTTGGAGGCTGTCTCTTATCTCTCTGTCATTATCAATGGCCATGCTAAGGTGGTTATATTGATGTTGGGAGGTAGCAAGGGATGCTATGCCAGTGCCTGCTCCAGTAAGGCCAAGACCGATAAGGACAGCTAGAATTACAGCAGATATAGGCTCTCTCTTATGGCGAGAATGGGGGTCTGTGCCTCTTAGCCAGAATGTAAGGAATTCGTTAGGGTCATAAATGGTGAGTTTGGGAAACAGTCGCACCAACACACAATAGTCACGTACCTGTAGAAACTTGGAAGTCTCAACATAAGTGGTTAAGCCTGTAGAGCAGGCCAAGTAACTATGAGCAGGGGCTTGTAAGTACATGAACTGAGAATTGACAACCAAAGTGTCATTACATATATCTGTCAATTGGACGGGGGGAGTCATATTTTTGCCCAGGAGACAGGTTCCTATTCCAGAGACATCAGTGACAGTGAGCTCGACAATGTCCCAGGATAATTGGTTGCTGTCATTTGTATAAGTGAGGTCGCCAAAAAAGGCTATTCCTTCATAAAAAGGAGGGCTTTTTCTTTTAACAGTTATATAGTCCCAAGAGGAACTAGGCTTCCAATAAGTATCTCCAGTGGTTTCACAGGACCAGGAAGCACAGTAATAATCAGTGGGATAACCGCACCGAGTATTCTAGGAGCGATCTCGGTGGGTGCCTGGGCAGACACAGATGGGGGCCATGGTTAGAAAAGACTGAGTCCAGAGGTTATAACACCCAGGAACCGAACTGTAGCAGGCTTGAGTATTGACGGGCTTTGGTTGAGGTAGGTAGTGGTCTGGAGTCCCTCAGGAGGAGTCAGCTCCTAAAGCTAACTTGCAAAGATCTACTTCAAGATTGGGCCAAGGTGGGGAGGATGCAATCTGAGAATAGGAGCTAGCTATGTCATCTGCTTGGTTGGTTATTACCCATGTATAGTTCCATAGTTGATAGGGGCCAGATTCTCCGACAGGTAGGATAAGCAGAACGGTGAACAGGATCCAAGGTGGCTGAAGATAGGTGTTCATTTTCTCTGTGGAGACAAAAGAAGAGAGTCTTCTCAGGCGCCACCCTGGGATTGATTAATAGGTGTTGTGATGATTTTGGAAGATTGAGGGGGCTTGTTAGGGGTATAAGGTTTGATAAAGCGTTCTGGAAGCCCTCAAGCGCTATTGGCCTGTCTGTTATATATACAGGCGTGGCCCTTTCCCCATATAAGCACAGGATCAGGCCCATGCCATTTGTTATCAATGGGGTCCTTCCATATTGCCTGAGCATAGTCATCAGCCGTAGAAGGATGCCAGAGCCTGTCAGCTGCAGATTGTTGTTGTTCATCAAGGGTAAGGAAGTTTAAAATAGATAATGCATGATTTAGCAGGGTTCTGTGGTTTAGGGGGGAGTGAAGAATTCCCCCATTAGACAGTAATTTTTGGAGCATATTTTTTAAGGTCTGATTGGCTCTTTCAACTATGCCTTGGCCTTGGGGGTTGTATGGGATGCCCGTGATGTGTTTAATGTTAAATTGAGCACTAGAGTATCCTGGGCCATTGTCAGTTTTGATGACTCTAGGACAGTTCATGACTGAAAAACAGGCTATAAGGTGGTTAATAACATGTTTTGTGGCTTCTCCCGTTTGGGGAGTTGCATAAATAAAACCGCTAAAGGTATCAATGGTGACATGAATATATTTATTTTTTCTGAATGTTTTAAAATGGGTGACGTCCATTTGCCAAAGTTCGCCTGGCACAAGTCCCCTAGGATTAACTCCCATATGGGGTTCAGGGAGAAAAGACAGGCAGGCTTTGCAATTACGGACAATTTCTCTGGCCTGTTCTTTAGATATTTTGTATCTTAAACGAAGGGTGCGGGAATTGAGATGATGGAGGTTATGAGCCTGTTGTGCCTGTTGAAGAGGGGTGAGCGCTGTAGTAAATATTTGTTGTTTAAAGGCAAGCGCAGTTAGGGAGGAAGTCAAGGAAGGTTGCTGTGTGGCCTGGTCGACAAGGTCATTTCCCTGACATAGGGGTCCATTGTTAGAGTAGGCAAGGATTTTTATTTAACCTGTATAATTAGAATCTATAATACCTGGATAAACATGGAGGCATTTTAAGGTAGAATGGGTAAAGGGCCATATATGCCCATGAGTAAGACTTGAACTCCCATATCAGGGGTTAATATTGAGTCAGTGGAGGGACTGAGGTCCAATCCTGTGTTGTTTGAGGTTGTTCTGTGGAAAGTGGAAATTTTATTGGCTGGGATGTTTTGGTTTGAGGGACGAACCTGACTGCTCCGGGATTGAGTCCCTGAGTTGTCTGAGCTGGGGCAAGGGGCTGGCCTCTTTGGAAGTTTTTTGGTGGTAATGGATTTCCCTGGGCATCAGCTTTTGAGTGACAATCAGAGGCCCAGTGTTTTCCTCTTTTGCATCGAGGGCAGGGTGTTGTAGGCAGTAGGCAGGAGGCCTTAGGCGCCATAGAGTTTTTGAAAAAATGGCCAGGTTGTTTACAATTAAAGCAATTTTTATCTTTGGTAAAATCTTTTAAGGCAACTCCTATGGCGATGCCCATAGCATGAGCCGAGCCAATGCCTGAACACAGTTTTATATAGTCAGAGATGTCACAGGACCGGTGAGGGTGGATAGTATCCTGACAAGCAGGATTGGCATTCTCAAATGT
This sequence comes from Typhlomys cinereus, assembly GCA_023101885.1. Classification (NCBI taxonomy): domain Eukaryota; kingdom Metazoa; phylum Chordata; class Mammalia; order Rodentia; family Platacanthomyidae; genus Typhlomys; species Typhlomys cinereus. Next base: position 2,082,025 of record JALPQD010000159.1, read on the forward strand.
TAAGTGTTTTACAAAAGCACTCTTGCTTTTGCCCCCACCGAATAGCCATTCAGCAGCGTCTGTGAGGCGGCTGATGAAATTACTATAAGGGTTATCGGGTCCCTGATGAAGTTTAGCCAAGGAGGTGGTAGCGGACTCTTTAGGGGGAAGCCGTTTCCATGCCTTGAGACCTGTATTTTGAATCTGAGACAGGAGCCAGGAGGGAAACGTGTTTGAATTTCGTTAGTTTCATATGGAGGGCGCCCCATAAGTCTATCTCTGGTCCAGTTTTTAGTCTTAGGCGTTTGAGAATTATGCTGGACAATCTCTCTGTAATTTTCTGCAAACTCAGTTCTCTAAAGAACAAAATCACCACCAGCTAGACAGGCATGGGCCAGATGATGCCAGTCATTTGGGACAAGCCAGCGCTCACTCAGGTTTTCTAGTAAAGCTACCTTAAATGGCGCTGTAGGGCCGTAATTAGAAATTGCCGCTTTCAAGTCTTTTAAATGTTTTAAACTTAGGCGGTGGTATTGTTGATTCTGGACCACCTGTGGGGTGTCCTAGGAGTCTGATTCCTCCGAGGGACTTTCTCTATCTCTCTGATTATCAGATTCATCCCCAGTCTCAGTGATTTCTTCCCCTTGGAAAGAGGAAGGTTCCTGGCAATTTGTGGAGGCTTTGCTCCGGATGACTGGGAAAAGTTGAAGGCTTTTAGAGGCTGTCTGGCGTTTTTTAGGATTTAAACTCATAGGGGGAGACTGAGAAGTTTGAATTAATTCTAAATCTAGGGCACGAAGCTCTTTTATCAGAGTGAGATGTTCCCTCTTTTGTTGGAGGAGTTGTTTTAAGGAGGCTGATTGCTGAGAGAGCTCGGCTTTGGCTTGAGTGATAAGATCTAAGGAGTTGTCTGAAGGAAGAACAGGGGCGCAAAAGAGAGGAGCTGAAGCATAGGGGGGTGGGTAAGAATGGAAGGTTTTTGAGGATGGCAGTTGGGTGTTTTACAGTTAAGTAGCCTCATTGTCTGAGGAAGTTTTCTCATCAGGGGGTAGGGCATTATCATCAGAGACTGGGTTAAGGATCTCTGGAATGTCTAACGATGGGTAGAGACGGATGGGAGGGGACTCTAAGTGAGGGGAATTGTCCGAGGGAGGGGGATCTGAAGGAGGAGCAGGCATATCAATAGCAACTGACTCGCAAGCCGAAGGGGGCCTGGAGCAACATTGTAAAACTTTTTCTCCCTCTAAAATAACATTTGAATATCAGGAGATCTAGTATAAACCTGTATAATATCATTAATAAGATTTTAATACGCGAAGGTTTGGACCGGAACCTTTCAGGGCCAAAGGTCCTATAGTAATCCTGTAAACAATTTCTAACTCTAAGCCAACGTTTTCAGACCTCTCTAGTTTTTACTCATGACCCCAGAATAAGCTTCCTGCTGCTCTTGAGAAGTTGGGATTTTATGAGTAACCAAATTCTTGCTTAATCAAAACAGACAATTAAAATGCATTTAAATACGAGAAGCTTAATCTTAATCTTTAACCTCCGAGGCTCAATGTCCTCTATAGCAGAAAAGAAGCACAATGTATAACCTTTTTTTTTATTACTATCTCTAGTTCTTAATCTGTTTATAAACCCAAAATTTCATAAACCTTTATAGCACACTTTAACATCTTTTTAATCAATCAACTCAAAACTCCTGTACACATTTAATTTTTAAGCGAGATTTTTTATCTTATAAACCTTATTTAAAAACCTTTTATACATTTAATTACCATACCTTGTTTATTTATACCTTTTTTATCTTTTGTTTTATTGTTGTTTTAATATTAGATATCCTGTAAGAAAAGTTCTTTAATAAAGGCATTAACAGCAGACCCCGTCTTAAAAATCATTGTACTTGAATTAAATTTGTAAGTTTATAACAGAACATAGGAGTATACTTGGAATTAGGAACCAGATTTTTTTCCCAAGGAAGGGAGCTCATAATTTCTCAGAAACCAGTTTTATTTTTTGGCTGTTAAATACGTTAACAATACACATGTGAAAACAAACTTTCTTAGGTAAAAACACATTATTTCTTTGTGAAGCTTCATAAAAAGATATTTTAATAAGTACGTACTCAGGCCTTTTGATGGTAAATTTTAAGTGTGCACGTGCATTTAAATTGGGCATGCCAAATAATGAATAAAGTCAAAACCAAAAATGTGATCACAAGCTCGCAATAACCTAAAGTGGCCACTTTTGTTTTTGTTATGAAACATAAAATACACATATTCATAGGGAATTTAAATAGCCAAACAAGTTAGAACCTTTTAAAAGTAACTTTGTATGTCAGCCCCCCCTGAGCTCCCCACTCTAGCCTGCCCCGGGACAGGTTTCTGTGAAGATGCATAGGAAGCGGTTTTTTTTTTTTTTTTGGTTAACCGTTTCCATCCTCCTTCTCCTCTATGAAGAGAACCATGAGGCATTTTCTCTCCCAGCAGCCATTTTTCCACACGCCGGGACCTCTCCCCAGCCTTAAAAGCCAGCAACTCTGCCCACAAACTTTTTTCCACGCTGGGACGAGCGGACCGCTTCGCCCCCAAACATTTTGTTTTGCGCATGTGCACTACAGCCAGCGCCCTCTGTGCACCGCCATTAAATTCCTGAATTACATCATTGATTAAGTTCCAGCAACTAAAAGTTTGAATGGGAACCACCTCAGGCCCTTGTTCCAAAAGGAGCCAATTTAAATCATGACCTACTTTAGTCCAAGTCCTGGGGTGAATCTCTGGACCCATAATAACAATCCAAGGACAAGCTTCAGAAATGAAAGAAAGAAAACAATCCTACTAAATCTTTTCTTTTAACTCTTTTTAAACTCTAACTCCCCTTTCTCTGAGAGAGGACTTAATGTCCTTAATAAAGACAGCCTCTTTAGAAACATTTTGGCCCATCGCTGAAAATAATGAGACGAAGATGAATCACTTACCAAATATGACTTTCCCTTGTGGAGACAGCTTTCCCTTATGAGCAGTAAGGGCGGTCTCTTCTACGAATGCCAGAGATGACTTTCCCTTGTGCGTGACAAGGGTGACAAGGGCGATCTCCTCTATGAGTGCTGGAGATGACTTTCCCTCGTGCATGACAAGGGCGATCTCCTCTATGAGCGTCTGATCCGCGCGGCTGGATCTTCGTCCGACTCGGGGTCCGTGCTTCGAGCCCCACGTTTGGGCGCCACTTGTCCTGTCCAGCAGGACCAGTTATTTGTGGGTCCGAGGAGGATCGAGCCTGCAGGGAACGATGGGCAAGAAAGAAAGAGGGAGACCAAGCAAAGAGTTGTCAAGGTCTCGTTTATTTAGAGTTAGGGTACAGCTTATATGCTCAGGCTGGAAGGGGAGTGGGGCAGGGGAAAAGAGATAAGCATGGTGGAGGCGCCTGGTGGTCGAGGCGCCAGGTGGTCGCTGTTATCTGGGTCCGGGGCGTTTTTACGGCTCCTCTGGAATGTCCTGGTAGCTGGATCCCGGGGGGCGCATATCAAACAAGCTTTTTGAGTTCCTTTTGGCCTTTTAGTGACTCTGGCCTCTAACATTGTACGTCATCGGAAAGGAGGACCAAGAAGAGAGTTAGGCATACACAATAAAGGACTCTCTGGGAATTGGGGGGGAGGCACTGGGAGATGGGGAGGGAGGGAGGGGGAGCAGGGGGTTCGGGGGGGGGGAGGGGAGGGAACTGGTCTACCTATTAAGTTTGTATGAGCGGAAATAATAATAAAAATGTTTAAAAAAAAAAAAACTGGTTGAAACTCAATGGACAGCATAGATTTAAAGAATTAAAATAAGATGAAATCTGGCAGGGGAAATAGATGGTTGGAAGGGAAAAAGGGGAGAATGACACTGATTATTATGGAATGAAAATATAATAAATTCACTATATTCATGTATGCATATGCAACACTAAAAATTAAAATATGTATTATTTTTAAAAATTATGCCATTGAATTTTATAATGAGTGAGTAATAAAAAAGACAACTTTGCCTATGTTCTCATCCTCATTTATATTTTTTATTACTGAACCTAGCATAATCTGCTACACAATGCAGATATTTATGCTTCTGTCATGCCCATGACTTTCTGGGTAATTTAGGGGCTTCGACTTTTTAAAAATTTTTCTCTTGCTTCCTGTAATGCACATAGTAGATATTCAGCAGGTTGAGTTATGATGTGCCAGACACTGCACTCAGCAGTTTACATATATTAATTCATCTAATCTTCAAATATTCAAGCAAGATAGATGAAAGATTAGGTGAATTAAGAGACAGTAAGAATGGAATACAATGATGAATGAAAGCAGATTTGTAAGGAAGCCTTCTTAACAGTCTCTAAAATCTGCTACCAAATTCAAGGTAAGAGTTTAGGCAATATTTCATCCAAGAAATCTTTAAGAATTTATTATCATAGTTAATTTTATTCTGCTATGCTTCTGTTTTATCAAAAATACATAGCATACAAACTTCCAAGTGCTCTGAATTTTAATTTTGTCTACTCAGCTTCCAGGAAAACGCTGTAATAGGACTTCATATGTTCAAATTCTATATGAATTTGTTAGTGAACTCAAGAGAAATCACTTGCTCATGGACTCTCACTTTGTATTCTTAAGCTATTGAAGTAACAATATTACCCTTTAAGAAGAAAACAAAATTTATATCCACCATAAGAACCTCCTTGAAGTAAAAACATTAATTATATTTCAATGTGGCTATAATATTGTGCTTCTCTCACCAGAATCCCTGATATTTTATGTTTACTTAACAGGAGAAAATATTTTATATTGCAAATCTGAATATTTAAATATAATAAGGTAGAAAAGAAAATCAGTCCCTCTTGCTATCAAAAGTTTCATTCAGTACTTAACACTTACTACTAAAATTATCAGCATGACAACAGACTCCACTAGTGTTATGAGACAAAGATGCTGTAATGATCACAAAGCTTGAAAACAAAGTTATGTCTCTAAAAAGAAGCAGAAGATGTTTATGCTTTTTACATCTGAGTTTACCAAAAGACAAAAAATAGAATTACTTCTTTACCATACCACAGGGAACACTTTAAAGACAGATCATGCCAACAGCTGAAATTGTTAGAAGTCATCATAGTATATTGTGATGCTAAGATTGGCAGATCTCCATGGCTTTGTAACACTTCTTGACTGTTCTTTTTTGTTATGTTTGAATATACAAAAACATACTTGTTTTAAAAGTGGAAAAGTACTACTTATTCAGTTCCTAATATTAAACTACAAAATTTCTTAGTATTTTAGGAAAATTAATCAACTGGTTAGGTCTGATTTTTCTTTTTACTTATCACAGAAAAAATCTGTGAGAAGACTAGTAGAAATGCTACAATGACAATGCATTAGTGTCATTAAGAGAGTACAAAAACAGGAAGGACTATCATATGAACTTTTGAGTTTATATGGACAGAGCTGGTTTTAAATATATTTTGCAGTGGAGATGGCTCAATGAATAAAACACTTGCTATGCAAACATGAGGACCTGAATGCAAATCTCCAAAACCCATGTTAAAAAAAATCCTGACACAGTAACATGTCTAAAATGTCAACACTGGGAGTCGATGCAGAAGCATACTTGTGACTTACTAGGCAGCCATTAAGGCCAATTGATGAAGTCCATTTTCATCAACGGTATCCATCTCAAAACTTTTAAAGTGGAAAGTGACACCCTCTGGCCTCCACAGTCATATACCAGGGGTGGAGGGAGGAAGAAAGGAAGGGAGAAAAGAAAGAAAGAGAGAAAGGGAAGGATGGAAGCAGGGAGGGAAGGAAGGAAGGAGGGAGAAAGGTGCTTTTTAACTCATAGTAGTCTAAATTTATATTATTATATCTATTTGTACTCCCCATGAATTATTTATTGAACAGTGGAAGAATCCTGAATAGCCTTACAGAATTACCAGCCAATTTGAATAAATTCTAATCCTAAAAAATTTTGGAAAACAACATAAAACATGAATGGAATTGACTTGAAAATAAGAATAATGATTTTATACATTTATCTAAATAAGAATTCTGCATGGGAGAATATAAATTAATTCCCCATGAAAACTCCTACTCCTGTTCAAGTCATTTGTGAAACTTTGTTCCTGGAATTATCTATGGAACCAAAGAACCATTCATTTTTATAGGGAACAGCAATTTAGTATATTCTACATTCCAGTGTTTTGTATTGTAACAATTACAAATATATATGATTTTAAATTAAAAGCTGAAATGTTCTTTGAAATTACTTTAATAATTTAAGTTGGCAACCTCTTCATTCAAAAATAAAATTTAATAATGAGAGAGAGAGCAGGTTTCTCAGGTGATTTTAACTAAGCTTTCAATAAAACTCCAAATAGTAGATTTCACACTTCCCCTTAGCCCTGGCAATAGCATTAGAATGTTATTTATATTAAGAGTTTTATTGCATGTGTACCACTCAGTACATATTATAGTTAAAATATTTAATTTTGAAAGACGTGAAAAGTTATTGAATATTTTTCTGATTATACCTTGTAATGTCCAGTGCTTCAGAGAAATCAGTATATCTCATTGTTGTCATCTATTCTGTCCATAATAATGGAAACTGTATGCTAGGATTATTTCAGAGGGCATCATTTGTTGAAAACTCCCAGCTTGTAAAATTAATTCTAAATTAAGATTTGTTTTATTTGAGGTGATAAGGTATTTATAACCTGAGCATCTTGCTTTGTTGCCAATATCTAGATCTAATTTTTAACTATATTGGCTTTGTTGACTACTCTTTTGCCAGTATGGCTGTAATTTTCTTTGAAATTTTAAATTATATTAACATTTTCTCCTATGATCAGCTGAAACATGTAATTTGGTTGTCTCTGATTATATTTTCCATTCTACATATCAAACCATTTGTCATTATGTCAACACTAAAACAATTAATGTTGTTTGTTGAAGCATCAAGAATGTTAATATGAGGTGTTATAAAAATTCCCTGTGTCAATTAGTGCAGCATATCTGTATGAAAAAAACTGATTAAAGAAATGACATATTCTTCTCAAATGCTGAAAAGAAAGAAATGACTGTAGTTCGCCTCGCTCACAGCAGAAATTACATACTTCTAATCATATAAAAAATATACCTTAAAATATGTTCCACTTTATATTAAGTAAAATGTCATATGTAAAGATAAGTATCACACAATCTCATATATATGTGAAATCTAGAGATGTGGAAAATATAGAAAAGAAAATGAATAACTATCAAAGAGGATGATGGATAGAGGTTGGTCAGTAGTAAAAGAGACAGAATTAGAAGGAAAAAAATTCTTTTGTCCTGCAGCATAGAACATTGACTATAATTCATTCAAATGTGTATTTTAAAATTCCAAGAATTTTAGTATCCAAACATAATTTAATTGTATATGTTGTATATGATGATAAGCTCACCACTTTTTCATTGTTCCTTTAGAAATTCTGTACACATAAAAAGTATAGTAAAACTTAAGAAAGGACAGAATTAGGGAAAGACTAAACTCCACTTCTGAACAAATGTTTTGATAATTTTTACAAAAATGATAAAAAGATAAGGTAGTCTTACTGTGATGTTTGAGGATTTGAGATTATTTATTTCATTTTACCACTCTGTATTTCATTCTTACTATCAGTGTAATTGGAATAACAATAATAACATTTTCATCACAAGATGTCATGATCACATGGGCTTACATATGTAAGGACATAGTACTGGCATATAGTGAGTACAATTATTATTGAACATTTTTAAAAGAGCTAATTTGCAGTTAAGAAAAGTGCTTACTGTTATAACATTGGTCTAATACACAAAGGGCCATAGCTTTTATCTTCAGTGCTCACAGAGAGAAGAGGAAAAAGGCAGAGAGAGACAGAGACACAGACAGAGTCCGATGTCGTTTGGGATATTCTTATAAAAATTATTTTCTCCCATGGTACTTTTGAAAAATACACTTAAATTTATTTTGCTGGTGATAGTGTGGGATTATATGTGTATTCTTTGATTATAAATCTCATTAAAAGTGTACAAAGTTTGACTTTAATTAGTTGGATTATATAGTCAATTCAAACTCTTGAATATGATACTTGAAATCTTTGCATATATCAGAATACCATGTATGTCTGGAACAATTAATTTGTTATTAGCATAATTAGAATAATCAATAAAATAACAACTATGAAAATGAGTTCAAAAGCCACCTAGCACTTTAATAATTACATTAATGCAGAAGTTGGCATTTTAATGCAAATTAACTTATTTGAAAAGACAGACATGTTCACCATGCGTGAAAATAAAATTGCCAAAGAAGTAGAAAAATGGAAAGCTTGTACGTTTTTTGTTTGTGTTGAAAAAAATTAACAACCATAAGGGAAAAAACAAGAGGCATTAGCATGTGAACTGAATGGGTGGAAGATTTTCAAAATAAAGTGTGGTGGGGGCTGGAGAGGTGGCTCAGGGGCTAAGCCTATGCCTTGCAGGCAGAAGGTCCTGAGTTCAGATCCTAGACCCCATGTATAGACGCCAGGTGGAAACGGGGGTGGCCTGCGTTTCTGGTCCTGGTAGGGTGGAGCCTGGGAATCCTGGGGCAGAGTAACAAGGAGGAGGTGGAGGCGGTCCTGGAGGCAGTCCATGGTGGTTCCTGAATTCATCCGTGGTTAACACACACATACATGCACACATGTGCACACCATATATGCAAAATGGAATAAATAATAATAAAAAAATTAAAAAAGGAAGTGTGGTGGGATTAGGTAATATGAGGTGAAAATGACAGGACTTCATTCAAAACATGTATGAAACTGTTAGAGGACAAAAAGTAGATAACATGTTGGCAAGGTATTAAAAACAAAAAAATAATTAATTATGAAATAAACACATAAAAACATTTAATTCCAGAAGACTAAATTAAAAATATCCAGTTTATATATTTTTGAATTACAGTATATTATAAAAAGTTTATATTCAAAAACTCTCTCTCATATATTTAGGAAAAAATAAAAAAGGTATTTCATTCAGTTCATAATTTCAGATTACAGACCATCATAGATAAAGAATCATAACAGCAGTGAGAGCAAAGGAACTGGTGAAATCAAAAAAGCAGAGGGAAAGGACCACTATGCATACTTGCTTACCTGTCTGTCAAGATTCAATTACTTCTCTCTCTTTCTCTTTCTCTTTATCACTCTTTCTTAGATACAGATATGTAGATACAGATACAGATACAGATACAGATACAGATACAGATACAGATACAGATATAGATAGACATGTAGATCTTTAGCAAACTGACCAGAGAGTGGTCACATACACAATGGCCTGAGTCTTTCCAAATCAATTATACAATCAATAAACTCTTCAACCAGCTTGCTCAGAATCCTGTTTTGCATGATAATAACTCAATTTTGGGCCCAGAGTTCCATGTCCCAATTGTTAAGCATGATAGCTGACACTGACCAGCAATGCTGAAATTCACACTATTATTCATTAACTGTATAGAATTCGTAATTTATTTAATCTCTGTAATTCAGTTAGCACATTTTAATTACTTCCATATCCATTGTAAGAATTCTGTATTAAATACACTTGTGGGGCTGGAGAAGTGGCTCAGGAGTTAAGCCTCTGCCTTACAGGTGGAAGGTTCTGAGTTCAGATCCTAGACCCCACGTATAGACGCCAGGCGGAAGCAGGGGTGGCTTGCGTTTCTGGTCCTGGTAGGGAGGAACCTGTGAATCCTGGGGCAGTCCATGGTGGTTCCCGAATTCACCTGTGGTTTTACACACACACACACACACATATACACACACACACACACACACACACATATACACACACACACAATTGAATAAATAAAAAAAAATTTTAAAAATACACATGCATATGTCAGTTCCTTGTATGCCACTTACAATCTTAATACTAACTAGAAGACTCTTCTTTGGTGGAACAGAAGAAAGGAAAGATGGTATTAATGTTCAGAGATTATTCGATGAAAATTAAACCAAGATGTGGAGAATTAGGAATGATCAACACTCTGATTTATAGTAACTTCTAATAGCTGAAACAAGATTTATATAACTTTTACCATGCTTATTGTCTGATGCATGCAACATGTTAAATATTTATTGGCAGTATGATGCATATAGCAAAGTTGATACATATAAACACCCTGAATAGAAATAAAATTGTATTTTCAAAGGGAGGTATTGAATTGACTTATTTTGAAATTTGATGAATGGTCTGTAAGTATAGCATATAAAGTGGAACCATACTGCTTTAAGTACATTATATAGAATGTAAGTACATTATGTAGACTGTACAGTGAAAAGAGGAAAAATAACATTTTATAATTCACAATTTCCCAGTCATCACTGCTTTAAATATAGTTAATTTACTCCTTAATTTCTAATTTACCTGAAGTGGTTTCATTCAGGCTATCTCCATAACACAGGCACTTAAAAATCTCTAACAGTTGATCCTATTCTTAGTCTTCCATTTTCTTCATTGCCAACAATCATGTTGTTTCTTGTTTTTGCAGTGCCACAACTAAATCATTTTCTTTTGAAAATATTTTATTGGTGCAACATGGACTACATGATTGACCCAATTTCAAAAGCATTATGAAAATAAGATTAGGTAGATTTTACTCAAATGTAGATATCACCGAAGCTCATGAAACTGAATGTGTCTATGGAAGCAAATAAGAAAGAATGAGAATGAGATAGATCTGAGTAATATTTAGAAGTTATTATGTTCAGAAACTGATGACTAACTTGACAGTTCATTTAGAAAGCTCAAATATTGGGGCTGGAGAGGTGGCTCAGGGGTTAAGCCTATGCCTTGCAGGCGGAAGGTACTGAGTTCAGATCCTAGACCCCATGTATAGATATCGGGTGGTAGAGGGGGCGCTTGCGTTTCTGGTCCTGGTAGGATGGAGCCTGTGAATCCCTGGGCAGAATAAACGAGGAGGAGGTGGAGGCGGTCCATGGTGGTTCCCGAATTCGCCCATGGTTCTACACACACACACACACACACGCACGCACGCACGCACACACATGCACGCATACACATACAATTGAATAAATAATTTAAAAAAATTTAAAAAATCACCATTTAAAAAAAAAGAAAGCTCAAATATTGAAGTCCTCTTTTTCACAAACTAATGCAGGAGCTAAAGAAGGTTTAGAAAATTAAAAATATCTAACAGGAAGACCACAGTCTTGAAATAGCCTTATCTGGAAATATGGACACAGTGGGATTTAATTAAAAACAATAATGAAAATTCACAATAATCTAGAAAATATTAAACTGAAATCAAAACTCTTCTAAGCAACTACATTTCAGGGAAGGTGAAAGAAAATTTGACTACATGGAAAAAGGAATCACTGGCTGTTTTTGTACTAAACCGTGTATAATAACATGATACACTTTTCTAGCAAGTCAAGAAATTCATCATTTCAGATGGAGGTAAACATATTAAGTGCTTTGTGTTCAGACTTATAAAAGTCACTTCAACATTTAGCTCCAAGACAAAATACTAGGGTAAAATTTGTGTTCTGGTCATGTATGTAATACAGTATTATTTATAAATTTAAACATTATAAGAAGAATCAAAATATATTACCTCAAAAAGACAGTATAATCTTTTCTCTAGCTATAATTTCAGTGGTTGGTCAAGATCCTTCCATTTGTAAAAGAATACCAAAAAATATTTTTATGTATTGTGTATGTAAACCCAAACACATACACACAAATGTCAAGAAAAGTATGTTTGGAAAAAAAAAAAAAAAACTACTTTTCAAGTACGATGCAAGATATGCTAAGGGAGAAAAACAGTCAACATTCTCACATAGCTTTGAATGCTACAAACTAAAAAGACAACCACTCTGCAAGAAATAATCATTGGCACAATAGTGGCATAGGGATACCCACCTGCTTTCTGTCTGGATTTAAGGTCCACTTTTTTGGCGGACAATGCAGGCCTTGTATTGAAACCAAATCAAAACTTATGGAAGGAGAGACCATAGGCTTTAGAAGGGAGTAAAACTACTTAGTGTTAATTGTACTTGATAGGTAACTGCTACCTAAATGCTTATCATTATACCCATAAATTAGAGAAGATTTTATCACTCAATCAAGAAGCATCTTTTTGCAATGGAAACTGTTTAGCGTAGGGGAACTACAACTGTTTGAAGTGCAAAGAATAAGAGACTGTGGTGTGCTCAGTCTTAAAGAGGACACCAAAATCACCTCCATCACATGACTCAGAGAACTTCACAAAGAAGAGAGAGCAATAACAATGTAAGAGTCCAAAGCTGGGAAGAGTTGCTGCTAGACAGCATTCTCTGGCCATGACAGAGATGCCACACCCAAAAAAGTCACTGTAAAAAATGTCCACTTCTGTAAAATCTGTATGAGAGTCTATCACCTACCATTTCACCATGTGTGAGGAAAGATTTCAAATAACACTACAATTCTTCCAGATATTGTTGAATGCTAATGGCAGACAGAAGGAAAACTTTATTTAAAGATTTTTGTAATGTTCATTCATGCACCAGAATGTACTCAGGCACTTGCTAGTGCAGACATCCTGATGAAACTCATTGGGCCACACATACAAATAAACCTGTAAGTAGACGGTAAACTAGCTGGAAATGGAAAAATATGAACTGGGACACCAGGTAAAATCTATACTTTTCAATATATACATTCAATGCATTCCCAAGAAAAATTGAGTGCAATTCTTTACAAGAATAGAGAAAACAATTTTAAAGTTTGCATGGCAGTACAAAAATAGCCAAATAGGAAAAGCAATCCTTCACAATAAAAAATAGTGCACTGTTGAAAAGTATTATCACATCTAATTTGAAACAATACCACAAAGTCATCTTATTAAAGAAAAAAACAATGACACTGGAATCAAAGAGGCACATTGATTGATGGAATTGAATTGATAACTCAGATAAACCCCACATAGCAAAGCCAACTAATACGTGACAAATGTGCGATGAATGAACAGTAGAGAAAAGACAATCTTCAAGAGATGATGTTAAGAAATATGGATATGTACATATAGAATGAAACTTGATTTTCTCTCAGGTTACATGAAAATTAATTGTTGGTGGATTTCTAAGTCTGAAGCTTCTAAAGGAAAGTATAGGGAGTACATTTCAAAAATAGACTTATGTAATGATGCACTGAATAGGTCCATGTTCATGTAGAAACTACGATCAACAATTGAAAAGTAGGATATCATGAAATTAAAAAAAATTTGTCCTGCAAGGGATTGACAACCACAGTAGTGTTCCTATGCTTAAGGGGAACACAGGAAAGGGTTCAGGGAAATACAACTGGGTCCTTGTACATCATCGGAAGGAAGGCCCAGAGGAGAGTCTGGCATGCACATTAAAGGACTCTCTGGGGATTGAGGGGGGAGGCACTCGGGGATGGGGAGGGAGGGGTGAGGGGAGGGGGAGCAGGGGGTTTGGGGGGAGGAGAAGGGAGGGAGGGAAGTGGTGTACCTATTAAGTTTGTATGAGCAGAAATAATAATAAAAAATGTTAAAAAATTTGTCCTGAAAAATAAACCATTAATTATGCAAAGAGGTAACTTAAGGAATGGGGAAAAATTCCCCCAGCTACATAACTAACAGAGGATCAGTATACAATATATACAAAGAAGCCAAAGAAAAACAACCATCAAGAAAGCCAATGACCCAATTAAAAAGATCTTTCAAAATAACCAGAGAATTTTTAGAGGAAAAAATTTCAAATTTTTAAGAAAGTTTTAAAATATTGCTTTATATCTATTTTTCTCCCACATTTTTCCCCTTCCTTTCAACCTTCTACCTCCCTCCTCCTCTCCCAGTGCCTGCCCTTTCTTTCCTTCCATCCCTTGAAGTATCCTTTTGTGTGAGTGCCAAACCTCCCTCTGAGTCCTCTACCCTAGTGAGGGTTCAGGACTCAGTGGCATAGCCCAGAGCCCTTTTTTGGCTTCCTGTTAGTATGAGAACTATACACTGTTAATCCCTTGCCTCTAAGAATCCTCTGCCTTGAGTCTTCTCCTCTGTGATCCATGATAGACACTGGGGTGTCATTGACATGTCAGCAATTGTGCAGGTCATGCAAAGTCCGATTCTGGATGCCATTGCATATTGTTGGTCCTCTCCATCTTTAGGTTCTTACAATCTTGCCACACCCTTTTTCACAAGGTTCCCTGAGCTTTAGGATGGGGAGAGATTTGGCTGGTCTGATTCCAGGTGATTAATGTAGAGTCATTGATGTTCTGAAGTATGGTTTGTTGTTGTTTTCAGTTTTGCTTTTCCTGCACTGTCTTGGCTACATCCTGATTGGTATCGAAGGTCACCTCCTTACCAAAGATAAAAGACTTATGTTTAAATGAGATCCTATAAGAGGAGGCTCAAGGGTAGATGGCAAAATATGAGTAGGACACAGCAGTGTGTGGGTGGGGGGGTCAGTGTCCCATTTATGTGATGGTTACCATCTATCTCCCAGTCTCTAAACCCTCCCTGATTGGTGAGATCAATGGTGCTTCATATGTTTATGATAGTATTTACTTCATGTGAAAAGTCTGTGGATGGGGCAAGGACTACTGATTTTTGCTAGAGGGATGTCATGGTTTGAAATGTGTCCCCCACAGTCTCATGTGTTTTTCAAGGTCATGGCACCTTCAGAGGTAGAGCCTTGCTGAGGAAGGCAGTCACAAGGGGTGGGCCCTATACTTACCTGGCAGGGGAGATACCATGATCACGAAGGTGGTTTTCCCAGGGCGAGGCTTATCCATTGCACTCCGGATGTGCTGACCCCTGCGATTTCCCCAAATGTGGGAAACTCGACTGCATAATTTGTGGTAGTGGGGGACTGCGTTCGCGCTCTCCCCTTATTAAAAAAAAAACAAAAAAACAAAAAAAAAAAAACAAGGGGTGGGCCTTGAGGTGGATTAGTCCGACCCTACCTCCAGGAGAAGTCAGCCTTTGCTGCAAGCAGTCTTGTAGCTCTCAGCTTCCAAGATGTCTGCGGTGACATAGCCTCCTTCAGCTTTGGCCAGCCAGCCATGCCGCCTCTGCTTTGAGAGACTGTCCCTTCCCTCTGGAACCATAAGCTGAATAAACCTCCCTTTCTCCCTTAAGTTGATTGACTTTGAGTGTTCTCTCTCAGCAATAGTTAAGAGTAACTGTTATAGAAATTGGTAGGAGGAGTGGGGTATTGCTGTGAGATTAAGAACATCTGGTACCACAAAGTGAAGTTGTTTTTGAAGCTGAGAAAAGTTGGTACCCAGAAGCATGGCCAATGCTGTGATGTGGCTAGTATGCCTTTGGAACTGTTTATTGGGAGAAATATGGAGAACTTTGGGACTTTGTGCTGGGAAAGTCTTTGCATCTTGTAGATTGGGCCAAAGAGACCTTTCTTGTGAGATCTCAGAGGAGAGCAATGCTGAGAGAGATGCAGACAGTGGAAGCCCAGCTTGTGATAGTCCAGAGGGGAACAGAGACTGTGTTTGCAATTGGAGGAGTGACACATGGAGACGTGTTGGCCAAGAGTTTAGTGAAGTTTTGCCCTCATCCTGAAAGTTTGCCTGAAATTAAGCTGGAGTGCTTGGCAGAGGATATTTCAAAGCAATATAGTCTTGACAATGTGATATGGCTGCTTTTTAGTTGTCTTCAGAGTTATGAAAAAGAGCAAAGAATCAGGCAGGAAGAAGCAAAGACTGTAAGATCCAATGATGAAAAATACAATGGCAAACTTAAAGAGTGGAACCAGGAAGAAGCAGAGAAAAAAGGGCTGTTGAAGAGATTAGCTCCATTTGTAAATCAGAGCCAGCTCTTAATTTGAATAATAGGAGAGGCCCTAGCTTGAGGGCAAGGTCCTCAGGGAAGGTTCCACTCATAAGAATGCAAATCCTCCCTTTCACCCCACCCCACTCCACCAGTCAGGACTCAAGCACAGGGTCCAGCCCGGGCCACACCCCCTGACTCCAGATAAGCCCCGCCCGTGCCCACTCACCAGAACCCCAGGTCAGCCCAAAGGGACCCGGATCCGACTCCCACCATCCAGCCTGAGCCTCGCGCGCAGGGCCCAGGGACTAGGAGGACCTCCCCCTATGCCCAGCCCCGCTCCAGCTGCCTTCAGGTTAATAAGCTCCACGCCTATGCCCCCATCCTCCCTTTCACCCCACCCCGCTCCGCTGGTCGGGACACTCGAGCGGTACAGCCTGGCCTCACCCCGTGACTCTAGGTAAGCCGAGCCAGGTCCCTTGGGCTGACCTGGGGTTC
Organism: Typhlomys cinereus; assembly: GCA_023101885.1. Lineage (NCBI taxonomy): Eukaryota > Metazoa > Chordata > Mammalia > Rodentia > Platacanthomyidae > Typhlomys > Typhlomys cinereus. Next base: position 2,098,338 of record JALPQD010000159.1, read on the forward strand.
TGGTGGGCAGGCGCGGGCGTGACCTAGGTAAGCTCTGTCCCTGCCCACCCCCAGAACCCCAGGCCAAATAATTCAGTTTAGTGAAATTGAAAGATCTTAAGAGTTAAATAGACAATGCCAAAGTCAAAGTGCAAATCCATGAGAAGCAACACTCAAGTAAACAAATTTCACACAGAAGAAATTAATCCCATAATGTTAGACTCCAACCAGAACAAACCCACGGAAAAAGGCCAAGAAAGCCTGACCCAGGATAACAACTTTCAAAATATGATCATTACAATGTTCAATACTATGAAAGAGGAAATCAGGGAGGAATTACATAATCGAAAATATCTCTTTGAAGAGGAACACAACAGACATTTGGAGGAGTTGAGAAAAACAGTGCAAGAAACAAAAACTGGCATAGAGCAGTTAAAACAGACTCAAGCACAGTTTAAAACTGAGCTAAAAGACAAGTTATCTTCAACCCAGAACTCCACAGAGAGTCTTATCAACAGAACTAAGGAAGCAGAAAACAGAATTTCAGACCTTGAAGATAAAGTGGGAGTACTAACCAGCTCAATGGAAGAGATTGTTAAAGCCAAAAAGATACTTGAGAGAAATATCCAAGAGATATGGGACACCCTGAAGAAGCCTAACATGCGTATTCATGGAATACCAGAGCAAGAATCTCAAAATACCACCCCTGAGGAAATTTTTCAAATGATCATCAGGGAAAACTTTCCTCATCTAAAAAAAGAGAGGCCCATCCATATACAAGAGGCATTCCACACCCCAAACAGATATGACCAAAACAGAAGCACCCCACAGCAAATAATACTTAAAACACTTCACATTCAAGATAAAGAACTGGTGCTGAGAGCTTCAATGGAGAAAAAACAAGTCACTTTTAAAGGTAAACCTATTAAAATAACAAATGACTTCTCAGTCGAAACAGTAAAAGCAAGAAGAGCTTGGAGAGACATACTTCAAGTATTGAATGAGCAAAAATGTCAACCCAGGCTGATTTACCCTGCAAAACTATCAGCATTTGACCCTGCTATCCCACTTTTAGGAATAACCCCCCATGCAGCAGAGGTTCGCCTCAATAGCACAAGCTCGACCATGTTCATAGCAGCACCGTTTACAATAGCAAAGTCATGGAATCAACCTAAATGTCCAACAGTTGACGAGTGGATAAGGAAACTGTGGTACATCTATACAATGGAGTACTACTCAGCCATCAAAAATGATGAATTACTGGAATTTGCCGGGAAATGGATGTCATTAGAAACAATTATATTAAGTGAAGTATCCCAGACCCAGAAAATTAAGCGCCCTATGTACTCCCTAATAGGAGGCTCCTAGTACCAAACCCACCCAGCCCACCTAGACACAGTAATTCCAAGAATTATGAACAGGAGGGATGGGGTAGGAGGGCCACACCAGAAACAAGGAAAGAAGGGACCATGTTACAGCAGGGAAAATAGGCCTCCATCAAGGACCCAAATAAGTAATGAGACATCTGATTAAGTTCACAGACTTTTGTTCCTGATCATTTACTACTGAGGGGGTGTCATCTCACCAGAAGAGGAGGGCATATAGTCTGGCAGATAAAAAGTAACCATTTTGCAAATGGGTGATAGATACTTCCCTTACTGTGGTTTCCCACTTTTATTACATCTACCTTTGAATGTGCTTTTATCACAAGACTCTAACAGCTTTTTTTCTCTGGCCAGGGGGTAACATACAATGCCCACCAGGATGGAGCGAAGGGCATTGCAGGAGCAGCAAAACGGCAAAAGAAAATCAACAAACCACAATCCAGAACTTCAGAGACTCTATATCAACCACCTAGAGCTAGGCCAGCTTAGTCTCTCCCCATCTTGAAGCTCAGGGAAATTTGCGGAAGAGGGGGCGGTAAGAGTGTAAGAGCAAAAGGATGGGAAGAGCAATGATATGTAAGATACTCTATACTAGTTATGGCTGAAGCAATCATAATTGGACTTTACATGCCCTGTGCATTGTCCAACACACTATTGACCTCACAAAGTCTAGCATCTGCTAAAGGCACCAAGATCCTTGGAGGCAAGGGATTGACAGCCACAGTAGTGTTCCTATGCTTAAGGGGAACACAGGAAGGGGTTCAGGGAAATGCCACTGGGTCCTTGTAAGTCATCGGAGAGGAGGGCCCAGAGGAGTCAGGCATGCACAAGAAAGGACTCTGGGAATCGGGGCGGGAAGCACGGGGGGATGGGGCAGGAGGGGTGAGGGGAGAGGGAACAGGGGGTTCAGGGGGGAGGAGGAGGGAGGGAGGGAACTGGTGTACCTATTAATTTTGTATGAGCTGAAATAATAATAAAAAATATATTATATAAAAAAATGCAAATCCTTTCAGAAGACTGGAGCTAAAGGGTGGAGTTCCAAAGCAAGAGTTGGTTTCTCTTACCAAGCAACTGCCCAGGAGTGAAAGAGATGGTCAACATAGAGAAGCAGAATCAGCTGTGATTCAAGGGGGCCAGTCTTGGCAAAGTCGTCCATGTGGTTCTGGTTTTAGAGACATCAGTGATGCAAGAGGGAGGAGATCATGGAGTCCTCCTACAAGATTTCAAAAATTGACAGAATCCAGGCATCATGAGGCAAGAAGCCTGCAGTTTAGAGGCCCAAGAAGGGCAGTTTGTGCTGTGAAGTTAAAGCCTGGTTTGCCATTGAAAAGTAAAGATGTTAGAGATGCCAGAGACAACATGGGACACCTGCCAAGAAGAGATGTATACCCTGGGAGGAGTCAGCTCAAGAGAGCAACGTATTCTATGGGCAGCTGCATTGGAGGGATGGAACGAAAGCCCTTTGGAACTGAGATGATTTCAACAAGAGGCTCACCTGTTGGACTTGGAGCTACAAGATTTGGAGTTTGTCCTGCTGGTTTTCAGTCTTGTTATGGACCGATCTTTCCTGGATATGCCCCCATTCCTTCCTTTTGCAATGGGAATGTTCATTCTGTGCCATTGTATGTTAGAAGTATGTAACTTGTATTTTGATTTTACAGGAGGCTTTGGACTTTGGACTTTTGGACTGTTGGGACTACCATTGTAGTCTATGAAGACTTTTAAAGTAGGACTGAGTATGGCTTATATAATGAGATGGCAATGAGCCTGTGGGGGCCATGGGTGGAATGTCATGGTTTGATATTTGTCCCCCACAGTCTCATGTGTTGGCAAGGTCATGGCACCTTCAGAGGTGGAGACTTGCTGAAGGAAAGCAGTCACAAGGGGTGAGCCTTGAGGTGGATTAGTCCCACCCTACCTCCAAGAGAAGTCAGCCTTTGCTGCAAGCAGTCTTGTAGCTCTCAGCTTCCAAGATGTCTGCAGTGACTTAGCCTCTTCCAGCTTTGGCCAGCCAGCCATGCCGCCTCTGCTTTGAGAGACTGTCCCTTCCCTCTGGAACCGTAAGCTGAATAAACCTCCCCTTCTCCCTTAAGTTGATTGACTTTGAGTGTTCTCTCACAGCAATAGTTAAGAGTAACTGTTATAATGGACATTATATTAAACTGCATTTTAACACTCGTCATTATCCCTGTTGATTAGTGCAGTGCTCAGTATTTAAGAAATAAATATCCTTTTGTAATATATGGTATTTATTACAAAGAATCACAATTGGCCAAAGAGCAAAGAAAAGTAACAGGAGAGAAAATGTAATGAGGAACTAAGAACTACTGAGGGTGAATGCTTTTTGTTGAAAAGTGTTGCTAATTTCCATTATGGTATATCTGCTGATTTATTGTCCACACTCCAGTAAGTGCTCAGATACATGTCAGTGCAGGCAATCCTGATGAAACTCAGTAGACCACACACATACATGTGTCTGTATACATGTACACTCATGCATTAAGGCACACACACACACACACGTACACACACGCACACACACACACATGAATGTACATACATATGCATGCCATGAAAGTAACGGTGAGACTGGTTGGTAAGAAGATTCATAGTAGGAAAAAGAGTGGTTAAAATCATGTTACTGCATTTGCTGTAGTATTCATCTATGAAGCTATCAGAGAATTTTAAAAAAGAATTAGCAGACAAAAACAAAAGGAAAAGTAGAAAATTAGTGTATAACAGAAAAACAAGTATGATACAGTTTAAGAAAAATTCTCAAGGACTTACAGAGAGCGTTTACTGACATTTGGGAGATATTAAAATGTAGTTTTATACGCACATAAATATTTTAGCTTTAACTTGCTTGAAATACATCTGGTTAGGCTTAAGGAATTCTTTGTTGGAAATGTGATGATGTTCTTAAAATTGGATATTATCATACATGTACAAAACAGGAAATATATTCATGCCCTTCAAATTACAAAAACAAATTAATACATTAGAGGAAAAATATTTCTGCTTTAATTACACATCAAAAGTGTTAATAATAACTATGAATTAAAAGAAAAATAATTATTCTATAATGTATTACAGGAAAGTTGACAAAGCTAAATAATTTAGTAGTTTATTTCACTGAATTTAGTTTGTCAACTTCTCATAAATAATACGTGTATAATTATAATTTTTAATAGATTGAATATTGTCTCTCGTTTTTGACACTTGAAAATAGTTCAATATATTTTAAAATACATAGAAAAGATTAATATGTGTATATATATTACAGTTTATGTGTCAGAAATAAGCCTATTCCTATCAATTTTTCATGGATTTATAATTTCATTGATTGAATCACTCATATTTAAGACTACACATGAATGATGTAATAGTTGAGGGAAACTATTTTATTTGATACTCATGAAATGAGAGCAATAATATTAAGAATATTCTTATATGACTGAACTATGCTCATTTATCTGAATAAGTTTTACCTAACTACCAAGAATATTTGGAATCTTATGTTCTCTGTCAAAGATTAAATATTTTTAAATGTATAGGTAGATTACCTTCTTGCAATTCATTTTTACCTTTGTTAAAATAATGAAAAATAACATAAACAAATATGTGGACACAGGTATAAAGGATAAATTGGAAAATAAAAATTCTTTGGAAAAGATGTTAGGCTCAAATTTAAAAAAAAATCACAAGACTTCGAAAGACAAAGTCAATATAAGGTACTGTGCATTTTCAGTTAGACTGTACACCAATTACTCTTTCCTATTGTTGTGAGACAACATCAAAAGTAAAGAAACTTAATGAGAGAAAGGGGAGATTTATTCAGCTTCTGGTCTCAGAGGTTAGATTCAGTCCATCATGGCAGAATTGGCATGATCACAGAAGTTAGAGAGAGCCGAAATCATGTTGATCAAGGAGACTGAATGCTACTAAACTGCCAACTGCAAGAGCAGAACTATCCTGGAAGTAGGATGGAGCTAATCCACTATAAGGCCCACTACCTTTGACTGCCTTCCTCCAGCAAGGCTCCACATCTTAAAGGTGCTATGACCTTCCCAAACAACTAAAGATTCCAAGACATGAGCCTGTGGGAAAAACTCTCATTTTAAACCATGACAGACTGCAAATCTGAATTACAACCTTAAAAATATGTCAACTAAAGAGAAGACTAAACATTTTAAAATAACATCATACTTCGTGGAAAACATGATAATGTATTGTTAAGTAACAAAGTGTTTAAGTGATTAAACAATCACTTAAGTTTCTTCTTTAGGTCACTGACTTCTAGGCAATTTTCTTTGTTTTAATGCTTATCTGTATTATAGTTCCCCTTAATATTGCTTTTATAGCTGGAGGTTAGTATTTCTGAAGACTTTTAGAGTGACAATTATATGGAGAAAAATCTGGTATAATAGTCTATTATAAGGATATGGTGATCCTTTCCCCCAGTGTTCACTGCTGACTTTCTAATGGGGTTCTCTGCCAGTAGAATACTTTAATGCAGCATTAATAGAAATTGCTTCCCTAAGGATTTGTCAGTAATTCTATAATGTACTGGAGAAAGTTGACAAAGTCCTAAAATGAAGTTACGGATTTGGAATTTTTACATTTCCATTTTCCACATTATGAAAATAATGATTTGCTTACAAGCCTTAAAGACATTCATGAATGTTTCAAATCTTTTCCCAAGAAGAACTGTAACACTGCAACAGAAACAGTATGGATGTACAGAGCACAATGTTCTGATTTGCACAGGTTACTTAGCAGCTAACTCTTCATTTTAAAAAGGTATGGAAGTTGTAAATGTAGCTATTAATTACACAGATGCTAGGTTTTCCTAAGAAAGCCTATCACAGGTTCAAGAGTGAATAAGTTACTAAATTATCTTGAATTAAAAAAAATTGCTTGTTAAATGAATGCTGCTTCATATTTTCCTGAACAAAGCAAAAGAAGAGCAACAATTTCATGATACATAGTTAACCATTTGTACATTTGTTGCAGTCCGAGGCTGCAACCTCGAATCCAGGGCTCCCCTTGACAAGGTGGGCAAGGCTTTGGCAAGTGGAGACAGACACACAGATCTCTGAGCTGAGTGAATCTGAACTCTATATTCAAATTTTTAGCAGCGTTTATATATACTAGAAAATTGAGAGTAAAGGCCAAGGGATGTGTCACTATGTCCATGGGAACATCAAAGAAAATCAGGACCAAATTCTTTACAAGATTATGTAAAATATATTCATTCCAGGTAACAAAGGAAGAGCAGAGGTGACATATATTTTCGTGTGGGGACAGACATGAATGTCTCCAGTTAGAGTTAAAGCAGGCATGACACCCAGTTGCTAAAAGCAAAGGGACAATGAATGTTTCCAACAGATTTTCTCTGGTTTTTGTATAACATTAAATGTGTGGGGAAGGGACTGTAAACTAGCTAGTACGAGAAAAACAACAACGAAAAAGATCTAAGAACATACAGCAGGTAAACTCAAATTCCGGAGGGAGACATCCTCTTGCCAGAGGTAAAACTTAATTTACATAGGGAAAGCCCCTAGCAACTGCCCATTTAGATGTTAATGTGTCACCCCTCAGTCGGCAGGCTTTAGGCCTGAACCAGACAGTAACCCTAAGGCAGGCAGTAACACTAAGGCCTGACTATTCCCATGTTTTCCTTATTTTTCTAATGTATTTCAAATAATGCCATGTCTTTTTTCCCGAAAATGTTTCCTTGAAACGATATTCTGCCATGGCGGGACCTTGTCCACCAGGATGGTCAGATAAGGACTTGGCATAGATTGATTGTGTGGACACATTGAATCACAAACAATTCTCTTTTTGAGTTCAGTTTTAATATTCTGTTTCTTTTGAGTATAATTATGCAAATTATCTCTTTTTGCAAATAAGTCTTCCTACATAATTTGGCTGACTGTAAAATTCTCTTGCCTAGGTCTACAAGGTACTGAGATTATAGTCATGAATTACCATGATGACTGAATGGTACATAGTCTGTCCTGGACA
>JALPQD010000159.1:2105753-2197493 GCA_023101885.1 Typhlomys cinereus
ACAGGAAAATATTCATGCCCTTCAAATTACAAAAACAAATTAATAAATTGAGGAAATATTCTTGCTTTAATTACACATCAAAAGTGTTAATAATAACTATGAATTAAAAGAAAAATAATTATTCTATATGTATTACAGGAAAGTTGACAAGCTAAATATTTAGTAGTTTATTTCACTGAATTTAGTTTGTCCAACTTCTCATAAATAATCGTGTATAATTTAATTTTTAATAGATTGAATATTGTCTCTCGTTTTGACACTTGAAAATGTTCAATATATTTTAAAATACATAGAAAAGATTAATATGTGTATATTATTACAGTTTATGTGTCAGATAAGCCTATTCCTATCAATTTTTCATGGATTATATTTCATTGATTGAATCACTCATATTTAAGACTACAATGATGATGTAATAGTTGAGGGAAACTTTTATTTGATACTCCTGAAATGAGAGCAATAATATTAAGAATTTCTTATTGACTGAACTATGCTCATTTTCTGAATAAGTTTTACCTAACTACCAAGAATATTTGGAATCTTTGTTCTCTGTCAAAGATTAAATATTTTTAAATGTATAGGTAGATTACCTTCTTGCAATTCATTTTTACCTTTTTTAAAATAAGAAAATAACATAAACAAATATGTGGACACAGGTATAAAGGATAAATTGGAAAATAAAATCTCTTGGAAAAGATGTTAGGCTCAAATTAAAAAAAAATCACAAGACTTCGAAAGACAAAGTCAATATAAGGTACTGTGCATTTTCAGTTAGACTGTACACCAATTACTCTTTCCTATTGTTGTGAGACAACATCAAAAGTAAAGAAACTTAATGAGAGAAAGGGGAGATTTATTCAGCTTCTGGTCTCAGAGGTTAGATTCAGTCCATCATGGCAGAATTGGCATGATCACAGAAGTTAGAGAGAGCCGAAATCATGTTGATCAAGGAGACTGAATGCTACTAAACTGCCAACTGCAAGAGCAGAACTATCCTGGAAGTAGGATGGAGCTAATCCACTATAAGGCCCACTCCTTTGACTGCCTTCCTCCAGCAAGGTCTCACCTCTTAAGGTGCTATGACCTTCCCAAACAACTAAAGATTCCAAGACATGAGCCTGTGGGAAAAACTCTCATTTTAAACCATGACAGACTGCAAATCTGAATTACAACCTTAAATATGTCAACTAAAGAGAGACTAAACATTTTAAAATAAATCTCTTCGTGGAAAACATGATATGTATTGTTAAGTAACAAAGTGTTTAAGTGATTAAACAATCACTTAAGTTTCTTCTTTAGGTCACTGACTTCTAGGCACTTTTCTTTGTTTTAATGCTTATCTGTATTATAGTTCCCCTTAATATTGCTTTTATAGCTGGAGGTTAGTATTTCTGAAGACTTTTAGAGTGACAATTATATGGAGAAAAATCTGGTATAATAGTCTATTATAGGTTGGTGATCCTTTCCCCCAGTGTTCACTGCTGACTTTCTTGGGGTTCTCTGCCCGTAGACTTTATGCCGCATTATTTAGTTGCTCCTAAGGTTTGTCAGTATTCTATAATGTCTGGAGAAAGTTGACAAAGTCCTAAAATGAAGTCGGATTTGGAATTTTTACATTTCCATTTTCCACTTATGAAATATGATTTGCTTACAAGCCTTAAGACATTCATGAGTTTCAAATCTTTTCCCAAGAAGAACTGTAACACTGCAACAGAAACAGTATGGATGTACAGAGCACATGTTCTGATTTGCACAGGTTACTTAGCAGCTAACTCTTCATTTTAAAAGGTATGGAAGTTTAAATGTAGCTATTAATTACACAGATGCTAGGTTTTCCTAAGAAGCCTATCACGGTTCAAGAGTGAATAAGTTACTAAATTATCTTGAATTAAAAAAAATTGCTTGTTAAATGAATGCTGCTTCATATTTCCTGAACAAAGCAAAAGAAGAGCACAATTTCATGATACATAGTTAACCATTTGTACATTTGTTGCAGTCCGAGGCTGCAACCTCGAATCCAGGGCTCCCCTTGACAAGGTGGGCAAGGCTTTGGCAAGTGGAGACAGACACACAGATCTCTGAGCTGAGTGAATCTGAACTCTATATTCAAATTTTTAGCAGCGTTTATATATACTAGAAATTGAGAGTAAAGGCCAAGGGATGTGTCACTATGTCCATGGGAACATCAAAGAAAATCAGGACCAAATTCTTTACAAGATTATGTAAAATATATTCATTCCAGGTAACAAAGGAAGAGCAGAGGTGACATATATTTTCTGTGTTGGGACAGACATGATGTCTCCAGTTAGAGTTAAAGCAGGCATGACACTCAGTTGCTAAAAGCAAAGGGACAATGAATGTTTCCAACAGATTTTCTCTGGTTTTTGTATAACATTAAATGTGTGGGGAAGGGACTGTAAACTAGCTAGTACTGAGAAAAACAACAACGAAAAAGATCTAAGAACATACAGCAGGTAAACTCAAATTCCGGAGGGAGACATCCTCTTGCCAGAGGTAAAACTTAATTTACATAGGGAAAGCCCCTAGCAACTGCCCATTTAGATGTTAATGTGTCACCCCTCAGTCGGCAGGCTTTAGGCCTGAACCAGACAGTAACCCTAAGGCAGGCAGTAACACTAAGGCCTGACTATTCCCATGTTTTCCTTATTTTTCTAATGTATTTCAAATAATGCCATGTCTTTTTCCCAGAAAATGTTTCCTTGAAACGATATTCTGCCATGCTGGGACCTTGTCCACCAGGATGGTCAGATAAGGACTTGGCATAGATTGATTGTGTGGACACATTGAATCACAAACAATTCTCTTTTTGAGTTCAGTTTTAATATTCTGTTTCTTTTGAGTATAATTATGCAAATTATCTCTTTTTTGCAAATAAGTCTTCCTACATAATTTGGCTGACTGTAAAATTCTCTTGCCTAGGTCTACAAGGTACTGAGATTATAGTCATGAATTACCATGATGCACTGAATTGTACATAGTCTTTCCTGGACAATAAAACTTAGTAGTAGTGACACACTTGTATGAATAAAACAGCCTACTCTTTCAGAGACCTGCAGAAAGTTCTTTTGTAGAATTTTCCTACTTCAATGGAGCAAATGCTCCCACCAGAGCAGACTTCATGTCACCTGTGTAACATTATTGAACTTGGACTGGTAAAATATGTATAGTAGCTTACTGTAGAGTATTTACAAAACAGAGGTAAAAATTTGTAACATGACAAAAATCATTAAAAAGTGATTTCCAAATTTGTATATACAACTATATATTTGTGTAATCTATTGCATTAAAAGGGACTACTTTTAATAATCAGCACAGAGCATTTCTGATGATTCAACAATTGGCCCCTATGTGCAAGTATATGCACCTCACTTTTCCAAATATGAACCTACCTAAGAGAAAACTTTAGCATCTGTTATTTGGCAATGATATAATAAGTAAATTAAGATAAGCAGTGAGCAAATGGAGGAAATTTCGCTGTGAATGTGTGAATTTGGAAAAGACCTGTAGCAGACAAAAATAGGTAATACTTGCATTGATTTCTACATTGACAGAAAGGTTTTACAAATATTTCTAGTTCTCCATTTTCTCCCATACTGCACTCCACATTGATAACTTGTCCCATGAAAGGATAGCAGGCAACTTCACTAACCTTGAGATGGAGATAGGAACTGGAAACCAATAAAGAAATGGAATTAGAAGAAAATGGAGTTTTCAAACCATGGGCATCAAAATGGAAAGAGAAGGATGACCTTGAGCAAAACTACTTGATCCAGATGTGGCTACAGTGAACATTCTGGAGCCTACTAATAACACAAAACTATTTTTTTATTTAACTATGAGCCCTCAGTATGAATTCCAAGGAAATATTCTGCCAAGACAATGGAAAAATTTAAATTTCTGGATCTGGATAGGAAATGATGAAGACTGCATTAAATGATGCAGACATTTTAGATAACCCAATGCAAAGATAAATGATCAAGAAATAGATAAGGCTTTGGACTTAATCAGGAATGGGAAAATCTATAAGTTAGAAAGACTCTTCTATAATTTGAGGAATGTTCCTTGGACTTTCAGCAAAGATTAAATTCTGCCTTTTGAAGAAGAAAAAAATATTGCTTTGTTTCAGAACAAATGGATCACCAAGAAAGTATAACTGCATTTTTGTTAGTAAGATAAACTTAGTGACAAAGCAGGCAATTCTAATCCATATCATGATGTTTTATTTCTTTCAGTATTGACATGAGATATTCATTAAGTAGTACGTTTTATTGCTTTTCACCATTAATTGCTTAACATTGCATATCTCTTTAGAGTTTATTATGTATTTAAAACAAGAAATTCTGGGCAGACTTAGTGATATCAGCACATTAAAGGTAAGCATTTCAAACTAGGAAAGCCAAGAGGCGTAGATTTTCTTTGCCACAAAAACTATGGTAGGTTGTAGGAAACATCTGTGAAAGGTCAATTGCACAGCCCCCCACCTCTGTTATCTTCAGGGAATGTTTCCCATGCTGTCTAGTCGATGCTGAAACCTGATACTGCTCTTCCTTCACTGGCAACTGTGTCCATAAGTCTTGGCATCTGAGATGCAACAGTAAAACCATTATTTGTTTCTTATTTTCTTTTTTACAGTTTCCTAGACAGAAGTGTCATAATTGGTGTAGATCTTAGCAATCACAGCATGTGCTTATTTTAATGTATACATATACACTTATGGGTTGAAAATGTTCATTGTTTCACCTAACAAAATACACTTTTCACCTTCTCATTGGCATGTATAGAAATACAATAATTCTTGTGCTACAGGATCATTATTAGCAGAATAAGAGTAACTTGGATATGCACTGTGATACTTGAATAGCAATACTTCTGAGCATGCAAATGATAACTGAGGGATTCACTGGATGGTAATATATACAACATGTATGCACCGAACAAAGAGGTGATTCATGTCCAGGCAAACAATCAGAGAGAGATTTCATCATATTTCACAGAATGGTGCACAATTTAAAATTTATGAATTGCTTCTAGAAATTTATATTCTGTATTCTCAGAGCAAAACTTAGAATGATGGCTAGTGTTTGTCAATTTGATTCCTATGGGAAAAGTCTCAGAGAATACCTGTGAGGGATTATTTATATTAATGTTAGTCTCTGAGAGTGTAGTGAGGAATTACCCTGATTAAGGTAATTGATATGAATAGTCCCATACTGACCGTGAATAGGACCATTTCCTACAGAGACACTGGGATGTGTGATTACAGAAAGTGAGCAGAGCTCACACTTCTTCGATCTCTTCTTTTACAGAACATACTTTGTGAACAGCATTGTCAATATATTGCTTTTCTGACTATCCCACATAATGGAGTATGCCTCTGAACTTGGAGCTGGAATGAATCCTTTCTCCATTAAGTTGCCTTTGTCAGGGTATTTTTATCTTAGCAACAGAAAGAGAAATGAGACACCATGATAAGGGAGAAGTACTGTATGATGGATACTAAGTACACATTCCATTTGATTTTTTTTTTACAGAACATTCCTGTTTAAGAGCTTTTGATTTTCCTAGAAGTATCTGGATATTATTTTCTTTTAGTTTTGAAAAGTCTACTGTTTTTTTTTTTTTTTTTTTTTTTTTTTTTTTAATTTTTTTTTTTTATTATTTATTCAACTGTGCTCATGTGCGTGCGTATGTGTGTGTGTGTGTGTGTCTTGTGTATGTGTAGAACCACGGACGAATCAGGAACCACCATGGACGCCTCCACCTCCTTCTGCCCCGGGATTCACAGGCTCCGCCCTACCAGGACCAGAAGCGCAGGCCGCCCCCGCTTCCGCGTGGCGTCTATACGTGGGATCTGGGATCCAAACTCAGGACCTTCCGCCTGCAAGGCAGAGGCTTAACCCCTGAGCCACCTCTCCAGCCCAAGTCTACTGTTTTTATGGCATCTCCCTCCTCTTATCAGAACATCAGTCATATTGGAACCTGAGACACTCAACATAACTACATTTCACCTATAAAAATCTCTGTTTTCAAAATAAGTCTTATCAGTAGGTGCCAGAATTAAGAACTCATGGTTTTCAAAGAAGGCAACTTGACTCTTTACACATAGTAATGCCATCCCATTCCATGTGCAGTATCTATTTGTGGAAGCATTTGAAGATCAAAGGAGTTAAATAGAATTCATCCTGATCTTTATATAAAAAATGAGCTCTGTAAGATTTTCTTAATTAGCTGATTCATTATAAGTAACATTCAAACTTACCAACAAATAATTATGTTTTGGTATTTAACTCTAAATTGAAATTTGTCTACCTGCCAAATACAGCAGCAGTATGCTACTCATAAATACAGTATAGAAATTTTCAGATGCCATTTAAAGGCAATTCCAATATTAGATATTTATTTTTATTCATTCATAAGTCATTTCCTAGTTGCATCAATTGGTGCTTATATACTGCAAATAATAAACACTTAAACTGTCTTTAACAACTAGCATATTCTGTTAGTTCATTTAAGACAGAGGATGGAGAGTGTTAAGGCTGGTGAGATCCTACATGGTATTTTGACCTTTCACTGTGGGTCCTGCATCCATTTCAACTTTAAGACACTTTTCACTGTATTTCCAGTATAATTATTGCTGTGGAAGTCATCATTCTCCCATGCTTGCATGAAAGGCAAAAGAGAAAGTTGTTTCCCCTAAATTATCTGAGTTATTGAAAATCATCTTTCTAAGAAATAATAAGAGCTAGTCTTCTATTGCAGTGACTGAGATGAGGTTCTATGAATGTTCTAGAACCAGTAACTCTTTAACAAATGGTATTCCACAAACCACTAATATCTGAAACTACAATAAGAATATCAAAGCACGTTCAAGTAGAATAGGCCACTTAAAGAAAATTGAAGAACTAAATACTATAATTGGTTATTGCATAATTATGCTCTACACATCAAAATGCAGCTAATTGTAGAGAGGGGAGGGGGACAGAGCTTTCATACATTAAATGGCTTGTAAAGGCTTTCTTAGCAAGTTGAAAGTTTGCAGAAAAGTCAGAAAGTGAACATCATAGGCAATCTGTAACTCAAAGAAAACTATATTCTTATTCAAGAGGGTCACTTGACTAAGTAAGACCCTAAAGGAAAATTTTAACTGGGGGACTGAGGACCACAATCAAACCTACCGAAACTTTCAGTGCTCAAAAATCTATGTTTGCTTATGCTAGAAGTGGAACTATGATTAGCCCAACCAAGTTCACACATCAAGATGCCATCACCATTGCTGAGATAGCCATTTTCTACTTTATCCAATATCACAGTCATTATTCAAAAACTCTTCCTCCTTTCCTTCCTTTGAATCTATGTGGTTCTGGAATGCGGGTGGAAAGTCAATGTGGGAATCCAAGAATCTCACCTTAAAGAGACAGAGTAGATTTTTCTGATGCTTTTTGCCTTCTCTAAAAAGTGAATTTGATTGTGAGGGCCAGTATTATTCAAGCTTATTGGACAATGAAGTTATTTGGTGAAGCTGGCATGAAGTCATGAAAGAAAAGACGCAATATCTTGATAGCAATGAGCAGCCAAGCTCATGGATGCTACTTTTGATGCCTTTGACATATGACAGAAACACATTTCTCCCATGCCAAAGGCATGCTATCTGAGCAGTTCTGTTAGACTCAGCAAAAAAAAAAAAAAAGGCCAACTAATAATGGAAAGAAGTTATGACATTCATTCAAGTATGAGAAATTAAACTACTTTCCTAGAAAGTTGCCAGAACAGTATTCTCTCTCCAATAGAGGAGAAAACTAATGAATACGTCTGAATTTCGAGCTGAAAAAGTTAGGAATTTTTTTCATATGTTGTAATGGAGTCTAAATACGGAAGATGAAAAGACAAGCTTTTTAAAGCTGCTATGCTAGGCTGCACGGCAGAGCAGGAAGGGCGCTAATGCGACTCTTCTGGCATGAGGACCTGAAAGCCAATTACTGTTGAAATGATGCTAGGCAGCCAGAGATTGTGCCACAGGACGGTTGGTAAATAACACTGTTGAGAGAAAAACCCAGGCCCTCAACAAAGAAAATAGAACTTTTAATTTAACATGATTAGATGACGAAAAGGATCAATTGCCTTCTTAGTATCTACAGTTGCTCTTTAAATTTTAAATCCTTCTGTTTCATTATAGGAAGAGAAAGTGAAGTTAGAAAGCCAAATGTCTCAGAGCCAAGTGGAAGTCTGTGAGTCAAACAATGAGAAAACAGAAAGGACAAAGTATTTTGCTTACATGCTATATTTCAACTACCACTAAATACTTTACACTTCAAATGATTCTGATAACTGATTGTTCTTATTTACAGTTTACAGAAGTCTATAGTAATTATGTGATTTTCTCATTTAAATTCAGTCTCAGTCACAAGTCTAATTGTTCTGCTTTAAATTTCCTAATTTTAATTTTCTGTGGCTTATGTGAAATAAAAGGAGTTTATCATTAAGCAAATTTCTATGATTCACTCAATTTCAGGATCATTGGTTCAATGTTCTTAATATTTCTCTCTGTTTGCAGTTACTCTGCATGATTGCTGATAAAATCATGACAAAAGGGCTTAAGGGAACAAGGGGTTTATTTCTCAGGATTGTCTGTTCACAGTTCTTTGTCTAGCATGGC
The DNA here is from genome assembly GCA_023101885.1 of Typhlomys cinereus. Classification (NCBI taxonomy): domain Eukaryota; kingdom Metazoa; phylum Chordata; class Mammalia; order Rodentia; family Platacanthomyidae; genus Typhlomys; species Typhlomys cinereus. The sequence continues at coordinate 2,114,428 of JALPQD010000159.1, forward strand.
AGGAGAACATGCGCCATCACCAAAGGGCTGAGAGAATTGGTCATATGATATTAATGTAACAGCTGACAGAGGGACATCCTTACTTGCCAGACCAGCATGTCTGGTCAAGTATATACAAGGATGACTTCTTTCTCAAACAGTTCCATACATTTTATTCACCCTCCCAGGAAAGAGTTCCATCCACCATGGGCTGGGCCTTCCCCATCCACTGAATAATCTCCTGCATGTTTGCTATAGGCTTAATTCCACTACCAAGTCTCTACAAATATGCCCAGAGCTCAAAGCCTCAACCTTCAAGTTGACACCTTGTGTCTAACTATGAAAAGCAAAAAGACAAAATGACTCAGTGTAAGGCTGAAGAAAGAAGGAATTTATTGCAATTTTATATGAACACGAAATATAGCATCAGAACAAAAAGAATCAAGAAACCTATCAGCCTTTCAAGAAGTCTCCAGAAGGCATTATGCTTCAGTCACTCACGGATGACAGGACATTAACTGTACAAGAGTACAGTTTCCTTAAAATCCTTATTATATCAACAATGTATAAATACCAGCCAATCAGAAAACTGGGTCTTATCAAAATTTATCTTATTGGAATTTATTTGACTCTATGTTTGAAAGACAAAAGATTTTCTACTAGTCTGGGTTGTTAGCATAGGAAAAAGTTAACTATGAAAATAATCAAATAAGATACAAGATGAAAATTTCATTTACATGCATATTTATAGCACTGATTTTCTTTCAAGTGTAAAAAGCTAGAAAATTGAAATTTAACCACTTGTCTTTCTTTTAGCAGACCTATAAGCAAGAAAAAGATTGTCAAGACCTTTCCCCCCAGCTTTAGGGAAGTCATTTTTCTCCATCTGGGCATCTAAAATCTGCATGCTTCACAGAAGTTACGAGACGATAAACTCAACAGGCTTCAATAAAAATACACACAAGACCCTATTGCCAAGAAAGATTAGGATATTTGGAGTAAAATAATCTATACTATTAGGGAATATGTATCCAGGATATAATACTAAAATATGAATCCACCTGAAGTTCTAGATTTATTCAGATCATACAATGCATTTCCCTCCATTGCCTTAATTGTAGGACTCCAGGATTAAAACAAAGGATTATAACTGAAGCAGTTGTAAGACACAAATTTCTTATGGAAAGTACACAAGCAGATACATGAAAAGAAGCACGCCCCCAGATGTGTTCAGCCTATGGCACCTGAACTATGTCGAAAAACATGAATCCAAACTGAAATCATAGCATGACTAACATCAATCCTTGCAATAAAGGTCTACTTATTCCACCTTCTGTCTTCAATTCAATGTATCTGACTTCACCTCACAACTGCAAGGTATAGCAAATAGTAAAACTAGAGTCTCAGAAGACAAAGTAATCTTTAGAACCATAGTTAGTTATGACAAACAATTGGAATTATCAAGTAGGGAAAAAAGAAGAATGTATGAAAGAGCTGGTAGATACCATAAGCAGAAAGATGGATGTTTTATAAAACCAAAAGGATTTCCTAGGATTAAAATATAGGACTATGACCTCTCCCCAATACAGACCCTTGACATTCTGCTTGGCTGCCCAACAGGATAGTTCACAAAACCCTGTTGCTGAGGACAACACACATGTTAGATGGAAAATAAAGAGAAATAAAACTGGAACAGAACATGTACATACAACACCCACAACTTTGTACACGTACACACACACTCACAAACAGATACGGAACTTTATAATAACAGAATCAATCAAAAGTACATAAATTAGCATAGATATAAAGGTAGATTTTCAGAATAATTCAAGCAAAGCTAACATAAAAGAAGGGAAAAACAGGTGAAATAGTAATTCTTAATAAAGTTTCCATGATAAATTTTAGAAAAATCATGAAGACTACAGAAGATATAGGCAACACTTTCAACTACATTGATATTGATATCTACAGAAGCATATAACATGTGAGAAAACATAGACACCCCATGATCTGAGGATATTCAGTTATAAAGAACCTGTGCAGCACTACTGTACCACAGGAATGTAGCATATGAAGGCATAGCATATATATGGATCATAACTTATGATTGCATGACATTCTATTTTAAAATCAGTATCAGAATGCTTTCTGGAGAATTTCCCCCAAATACTTAAGAACTAAACAACATTCTTTTCCAAAAATCCATCAGTTACTAGAGTAATTAAAAGAGAAAACAGAAAATATTTTGAACTAAATGAAAAGAGCAGCAAGGGATGTCAATATTTGTGGTATGCAATTAGAACATTATGGAAGTAAGTAGAGAGAAGAAATAAGGATTAGTGAAAACAAATGGAATAAACAGTAAACTATATAAAATCAATACAATAAAAAATATAAATACTGTGCCAGTACATAAGAATAACTATTGTGCAGCACAGTGTGCACACAATGTATAAAACTGCCTGCTTGCAAACCTGGTAACCTGAGTTCAATCTCAGGAGCCAACATGGTGGAAGAAGAGCATCTACTTCTAAGGTTGTCCTCTGAACTTTTCACATGACATGTGTTCTCAATCTCTGTCTCTCTTCTGTGTGTGACATTGTCTCTGTCTCCATCTCTCTCTCTCTCTCTCTCTGTCTCTCTCTTTCTCCCTCTCACACACAACTACACACACAATAAATAATGAATTTTAAAATACATATATAAACTAATAAAATTAATAAAACCCAGTGAGAATTGCTAAGAAAAAAGAAAATTGATTGATAGGAACAATATCATGAGTCAATCAGGGAGTATCATTAAAGTTCCTATACACCACTGAAGGACAATAATAAATTTTGCTAATACATTTTCCAGCTAATTTGATAACTGTCGCAAAGAGATTTAATACTGAAAACACACAATCCATGAAATTTGACTTCCAAAGAAAGAGTTTCTAATGCATTAACATTTTAATAGCTAAGATAGTTTATTGATCATTACCATGTATCAGGCTCTCTTAATTTTCTTTAAATAATCTTATTTTTTCTCTTCAATTAATCCCCTTTCTCATCACCTTCTTTCCTCCTGACATCCCTTTGTCCCCCTGTCATTCAAATCTTTTCACTTGTGTGGCTCACTGTGCTTCATCTAGTTCTCTTTGATGTCATATGCTTAATATGATTCATGCTCCAGTAAGCATTTTAGATCAGTGGGTATACCATTCAGGACTGCATTTTATTTTCTTCTCTAGAAGTAAATCTAACTAATATTCTTAAAATAACATTTGCACTTAAAATCTTTATCAAAACATCATGGCAGGGAAACCAAGGCAATGGCAAACTGAAATAGCTAGTCACTGTGAGTCATAGGCTGGAAGGAAAGTGCAAGGAATGTTTGTTAGTGCTCACTGTTCTCTCTCCATCTTATACTGTTCAGAATCTCCTGTGCAGGAAAGCTCAGCTCTTCATTTTAAGCATTTCTTGATCTTATGATTGGGGAAATGCTAACCCTCCACACACAGAGTGAAAATGGGTCTTTCCAAATCTCAAACCTAATTCAGATAATCTCTCACAAAGGCTTTCAGCTTCATTATTTTTTGCAACAAACTCTCTGACCCAAGAAATTTAGGAAGAAGGGGTTCTATTGATTAATAACTATAGTATTAAAACAAGAGAAAGTGAAATAAAAATTTTCTACAAAGAAAATTGCATGTCACGATTACTTTACTTATAAATTATTTCGATTTTAGAAAAGAAATAATTAAAATGTTAAATGAAGTCTCTAAAGGAATAGAGGAAATGGTCATATTTAAACTTCTTAATTAAAGTAATTAAAGCCTGGCAAAAGCCAGAAGAAAACTTCGATGAACTTCAAAGAAATAAAAAGCACATGTGTTAAAAAAGAAAGTATAAAACTAATAGCATTAGCAAGCAGTATCATGCTTTATGTTAAAATTCCTAAAGAATCTACAAGCAAGTTATTACAACAAATTTGGATATTAAGGAAGCCTGTAAACAAATGATCAAGATATGTAAAAATGATCTATTCTATTTCTACTAATATTAAGAATAACAGTATTTGATTATTTGAAATTAAAATTTAAAATTCTACTTAGAAGCATCCAAAAGAACAAGACACATATAATAAAAAATGTGGGCTTGAGAGGGTTGCTCAGGGGTTAAGTGTCCTGCCCTTGCGGGCAGAAGTCCTGAGTTAGGATCCCAGATCCCACGTACAGACGCCAGGTTGGAAGCAGGGGCGGCCTGCGTTTCTGGTCCTGTAGGGTGGAGCCTGTGAATCCCGGGGCAGAGTAAACAAGGGAGGAGGTGGAGGTGGTCCATGGTAGTTCCCGAATTCGTCCATGCTTCTACACACACACGTGCGGGCGCACGTACGCAGGCACAACTGAATACATAATAAAAAAAATTAAAAAACAAAAACAAAAAAATAAATAATAAATAAATAAAAATGTGTAAGACCAATACAATGAAATCTATAAGTTTCTGAAAGTAATTAGAGGATTATTAATAAATTAAGAGAAATATTATTCAGAACTCTTAGATAACAGCTACTCATTTACACTATGTTGATCATATAAAAATACTAAAACACTGGAGGATGGGAAGGTTGGTGGGGAGGGGGAGCAGGGGGTACGGGGGGGGGGGAGGAGAAGGGAGGGAGGGAACTGGTGTACCTAATAAGTTTGTATGAGCTGAAATAAAAAAAAATACTAAAATTCACTTTGGATTTTGTTCGTAATTATCACAGTATATCATAACATACTACATACAAAATATTTGTAATGAAGTCCAGTAAGACAACTATCCAAATGGGATTATAAAGAAAAATGTCATACCTACTAAAAAATAATAAAGAGTCAATGTTAATATAAGAACACTGGCTCAGTATTAATGAGAAATATCAAATTGTGGTTATGACAAAAAAACAAATTTATTAAATTTGAATGATGATTCTGATGGCTAGTGTGAAATAATATAGACACCTTGGAGTAGGCCTCTGGGCACACCTTTGATGAACTATCTAGTTAAGGAAGAACTGTGGTAAGGTCCGCAGGAAATTGTCTTGTTTCAGTTGGAGTAGGAAGACCAGTCCATTGTGGGTGGCACCATTCTCTGGGGTGTATAAGAAAGACAGCTGCATACTAGCAAGTTGGCTGGCATGCACTGGTTTTTCCTCTCTGCTCTCAATTACAGGTTTGGCAAAGTCAGTTACCTGAACTCCTACAAGTGTAACTCTCCTGACAGTATGGACAACAATCTGTAATTGTGAGCTATGTAGGAAACCTTGTTTCTCTGACTATAATGAATGTTCACTGAATAGAACATAAATATTTGTTTGAAAAGATCAATTACATATAAAAAGTCAACTTATAGAGTTAATTGACTTTAAAGGCATATAAACATAATAATGAATTGAATGAGAACTATATCAATGACAAAAATTTGAGTATGAGATTAAAAATTATAGTTCTCTAAATTTGACATTTACTTTTTTTTATTATTTCAGCTCCTACAAACTTAATAGGTACACCAGATCCCTCCCTCCCTCCTCCTCCCCCCGAATCCCCTGCTCCCCCTCCCCTAACCCCTCCCACCCCATCCTCCCCAGTGCTTCCCGCCCCAATTCCCAGAGAGTCCTTTCTTGTGCATGCCCGATTCTCCTCTGGGCTCTCCTCTCCGATGACTTACAAGGACCCAGTGGTTTAACCTGAACCCTTTCCCATGTTCCCCTTAAGTATAGAAACACTGTTGTGGCTGCCAATCCCTTGCCTCCAAGGATCTTGGTGCCTTTAGCAAATGCTAGACTTTGTGAGGTCAATAGTGTGTTGGACATTGCGCAGGGCAAGCAAAGTCCAATTATGATTGCTTCGGCCCTAATTTGTGTGGAGTATCTTGCAAATCATTGCTCCTCCCATCCTTTTGTTCTTACACTCTTACCGACCCCTCTTCTGCAAATGTCCCTGAGCTTCAGGATGGGGAGAGATTAGTCCGACCTAGTTCTAGGTGGTTGATATAGAGTCTCTGAAGTTCTGGATTGTGGTTTGTTGATTTTCTTTTGCAGTTTTGCTGCTCCTGCAATGCCCTTCACTCCATTCTGATGGGCTGTATGTCACCACCTGGCCAGAGACAAAAAGCTGTTAAACTAGAGTCTTGTTATAAGAGCACATTCAAGGTAGATGTAATAAAAGTAGGAAACCACAGTGAGGGAGGGGTCTACCACCCATTTGCAAAATGGTTACTTTTTATCTGCCAGATATATGCCCTCCTCTTCTGGTGAGATCACACCCCCTCAGTAGTAAATGATCAGGAACGAAAGTCTGTGAACTTAATAAGATGTCTCATTACTATTTGAGTCCTTGAGGAGGCCTATTTTCTCTGCTGTAACATGGTCCCTCTCTCCTTGTTTCTGTGTGGCCCTCCTACCCCATCCCTCTGTTCATAATCTGCAATTACTGAGGTATTACATAGATTTCTTGAGTGTCTCTAGGTGGGGCTGGGTGGTTTGGTACTAGGAGCCACCTATTAGGGAGTACATACGGCGCTTAATTTTCTGGGTCTGGGATACTTCACTTAATATAATTGTTTCTAATGACATCCATTTCCCAGCAAATTCCAGTTAATTCATCATTTTTGATGTCTGAGTAGTACTCCATTGTATAGATGTACCACAGTTTCCTTATCCACTCGTCAACTGTTGGACATTTGGTTTGATTCCATGACTTTGCTATTGTAAACAGTGCTGATATGAACATGGTCCTGCTTGTGCTTATTGAGGTGAACTTCTGCTGCATGGGGGTTATTCCAAAAGTGGAATAGCAGGTCATATGGCATTTCAATCTTTAATTTCTTTAAGAATCTCCAGACGGCTCGCCAGAGTGGCTGTATGAGCCTGCATTCCCACCAGCAGGTAGAAGAGTTCCCCTCTCTCCACATCCTCTCCAGCATTTGGTGGTGTTTGTATTGTGGATTTTTGCCATCCTGAACTGGGGTGAGATGATATCTTAGGGAAGTTTTGATTTGCATTTCCCTGATGGCTAAGGAAGTGGAGCATTTTTTAAAGATATTTGTTAGACATTTAATTTCATCCCTGGTAAAGTTTCTTTTAAGTTCCAGGGCCCATTTTTTAATTGGGCCATTGGTTTCCTTGGTGTTTAGTTTTCTAAGTTCTTTGTGCACTCTGGATAATAGAGCTCTATCAGTGTGTGGTTAGTGAGGATTTTCTCCCATTCTGTGGGTTGCCTTTGAGCTCCTGTTACAATCTCTTTATCTGAACAGAAGCGTTTTAATTTCACAAGATCCCAACTGTTGAGAGTTGGTAGCAGTGACTGTGCCATTGGATGTCTGTTTAGGAACTGTTGGCCTAGCCCAATCAGCTCGAGGGAGTTCCCTATCCTTTCAACTATGGTTTTATAGTCTCTAGTCTCTGGCCTGATATCAAGGTCCTTGATCCATTTTGAATTAAGTCTTGTACATGGTGACAAGTACGGGTCCAGTTTTAATCTTCTGCAGTGTGGAGATCCAGTTTTGCAGCACCATTTGTTGAAGATGCTGTTCTTTTTCCATTGGATTCTTTGGGCCCCTTTGTCAAAGATCAAATGGCTGTATTTTTGTGGCTTATATCTGGGTCTTCAACCCTTACCATTGATCTGTGTGTCTATTTTGGAGCCAGTACCAGGCTGTCTTTAAAACTATGGATTTGTAATATAGACTTAGGTTTGGTATGGTAATACCTCCAGCAGTGTTTTTTGTTACTCAGGATTGTCTTTGCTATCCTGGGTCTTTTGTGCCTCATATGAAACTTTGAGATTGTTTGGTCAACTTCTTTGAAGAATTGCTTTGGGATTTTAATTGGTATAGCATTGAATTTGTATACTGCCTTTGGTAGGATCATCATCTTTAATGATTTTGATTCTGCCAATCCAGGAAACAAGGGAGGATTTTCCACACCTTCTGGTGTCTTCTGCTATTTCTTTCTTTAGGGTTTTAAAGTTTTCCATTGTAAAGGTCTTTTACCCTCCTTGGTTAGGTTTATACCAAGGTATTTCATTTTTTTAGGGGCTACAGTAAATGGGATTGTTTTACAGGGCTTTTTCATTTCTTTCATTCTGGCAATATAGGAAGGACTCTGAATTTTTGCACATTTATTTTGTATCCTGCCACCCTGCTGAACTTCTCAATTAGTTCCAGGAGCTTCCTGGTGGAGTTTTGGGATCACTCAGGTACAAGATCATGTCATCTGCAAATAGGGATAGCTTGACTTCTTCCTTGCCGATTTGAATCCTCTTATGTCCCTTTCTTGTCTTATGGCTTCAGCTAAGACTTCAAGTACAATATTGAATAGAAGTGGTGGTGAGAGTGGACAGCCTTGTCTAGTTCCTGATCGAAGTGGGAATGCTTCCAATTGTTCCCCATTGAGCATAATCCTTGCTGTGGGCTTGTTGTATACAGCTTTTATTATATTGATAAAGGTTCCTTCCATTCCTACTGTCTCTAGCATTTTGATCATAAAAGGCTGTTGGATCTTGTCAAAAGCTTTTTCTGCATCTCTCGAGAGTATCATGTGGTCTTGGACTTTGGACTGGTTTATATGACTAATTACATTTATTGATTTGTGTATGTTGAACCAACCTTGTGTGCCGGGGATAAAGCCTACTTGGTCCCCATGAATGATCTTTTTAATGTTTTTGAATCCGATTTACTAAGACGATGTTGAGAATCTTTGCATCTGTGTTCATCAGAGATTGGCCTATAGTTTTCTTTTTTAAGTGAATCTTTATTAGGTTTTGGGATTAAAACGATATTAGCTTCATAGAAGGAATTTGGTAGTGTTCCTTCCTTTGCTATTTGATGGAACAGTTTAAGGAGTATTGGTGTTATTAACTCCTTAAATGTCTGGTAGAACTCTGTGCTGAATCCATCTGGTCCAGGACATTTTTTGGTGGGAAGATTCGAGATTACTTCCTCAATTTCCTTATATGTTATAGGACTATTTAAATAATTCACAACTTCCTGATTCAATTTAGGTAAGTTGTGTTTACTTAGAAATTCATCCATCTCTTTTGTGTTGTCAAACTTGGTTATAATTCTCTGGATTTCTTGGGTATCCGTAGTGATAACTCCATGTTCATTTCTAATTTTGTTAATTTGGGTTTTCTCTCTCTTGCTTTTGGTTAATTTAGCTAGGGGTGTATCAATCTTATTGATTTTTTCAAAGAACCAGCTTTTTGACTGGTTGATTTTTTCTATCGTTTTCTTAATCTCGATTTCAGATATTTCTCCCCTTATTTTGCTAATCTCCTCTCTTCTACTACTTTTGGGATCAGATTGCTCTAGTTTCTCTAAAGCTTTAAGCTGCATTGTTAAGTTGTTTATTTCTGATGTTTCCATTTTTTGATGTAGGCATTAAGAGCTATGAACTTACCTCTTAGAACAGCTTTCATTGTGTCCCAGAGATTTTGGTAAGTTGTATTTTCGTTATCATTCACTTTCAGGAAATCTTGAATTTCCTTTTTAATTTCTTCCTGAATCCAGTTCTCATTCAGCATCATAGTGTTAAGTTTCCAGGAGTTAGTGTATTTTCTCTTGTTTGATGTTGTGGATGTCCAGCTTTAGGCCGTGTGGTCTGATAGGGCACAGGTTAGAATTTCAATTTTTTATATGTGTAGATTCGTTTTGTGGCCCAATATGTGATCTATTTTGGAGAAAGTTCCGTGTGCTGCTGAGAAAAATGTGTATTCTTTGGTGCGTGGGTGAAAAGTTCGATAGAGATCTGTAAGGTCCATTTCTTTCAGGGTTTGATTAAGTTCCAAAGTGTCTCTGTTAAGCTTTTGACCTGTTGATCTATCCCATGTGAGAGGGCGGTGTTGAAGTCCCCAAGAATTATTTGGGGGTTGATTTCTTGCTTTAGACGCTGTAGGGTTTTCTTAATGAATGTGGAGGGGCCCGTATTGGGTGCATATATGTTCAGTATTGTGAAGTCTTCCTGGTGAATTGTACCTGTGACTAAAATGTAGTATCCATCCGTGTCTCTTATAATTTTCTTTGGTTTGAAGTCCACTTTGTCTGATAGCATAATGGCTACCCCTGCCTGTTTTCTGCTTCCATTGCTTGTAGAATTGTTGACCAGCCTTTTATTTTTAGGCGTGCCTATCTTTTGTGGTGAGATGGGTTTCCTGCAGGCAGCAGATTGATGGATTGTGATTTTTAATCCAAGTTTGTAATCTGTGTCTCTTGATCGGTGATTAATTCCATTAACATTTAGTGTTATAATGGAGAAACTATTTTAATTCCAGACATTTATTATGTTTAGTAGTTTTTATAAGTATATTGCTTCGCTTTTAATGGTGTTATACTTGCCTTCTGTTCTCCTGGATATGCCTGTTTTTTTCTTCACGCTTGAGTATCATTTCTAGCATTTTTTGAAGGCCTGGTTTGGTGGACATGTATCCCTTCAAGTTGTCTTTGTGCTGGAATTTTTCTTTCTCCCTCGATCATGACTGATAGTTTTGCAGGGTAAATCAGCCTGGGTTGACATTTTTGCTCATTCAATACTTGAAGTATGTCTCTCCAAGCTCTTCTTGCTTTTACTGTTTCGACTGAGAAGTCATTTGTTATTTTAATAGGTTTACCTTTAAAAGTGACTTGTTTTTTCTCCCTTGAAGCTCTCAGCACCAGTTCTTTATCTTGAATGTGGAGTGTTTTAACTATTATTTGCCGTGGCGTGCTTCTGTTTTGGTCGTATCTGTTTGGGGTGCGGAATGCCTCTTGTATATGGATGGGCCTCTCTTTTTTTAGATGAGGAAAGTTTTCCTTGATGATCGTTTGAAAAATTTCCTCAGGGGTGGTATTTTGAGATTCTTGCTCTGGTATTCCATGAATACGCATGTTAGGCTTCTTCAGGGTGTCCCATATCTCTGGATATTTCTCTCAAGTATCTTTTTGGCTTTAACAACCTCTTCCATTGAGCTGGTTATACTCCCACTTTATCTTCAAGGTCTGAAATTCTGTTTTCTGCTTCATTAGTTCTGTTGATAAGACTCTCTGTGGAGTTCTGGGTTGAAGATAACTTGTCTTTTAGCTCAGTTTTAAACTCTGCTTGAGTCTTTTAACTGCTCTATGCCAGTTTTTGTTTCTTGCACTTTTTTCTCAACTCCTCCAAGTGTCTGTTGTGTTTCCTCTTCAAAGCGATTGATTCGATTATTTAATTCCTCCCGGTTCCTCTTTCATAGTTGAACATGGTAATGATCATATTTTGAAGGTGTTATCCTGGGTCAGGCTTTCTTGGCCATTTTCCGTGGGTTTGTTCTGGTTGGAGTCTAACATATATGGGATTAATTCCTTCAGTGGGAGTTTTGTTTACTTGAGTGTTGTTTCTCATGGATTTGCACTTTGACTTTGGCATTGTCGTTTTAACACCTCTTTAAGATCTTCTCTCAATTTCTGTGCGTTTTTCAGTAAACTGAATTATTTGGCCTGGGGTTTTGGGGGTGGGCGGAGATGGAGCTTACCTAGGTGACTCCAGGCTGGACCCCCTGCGTCCTGGTGGGCGGAGTAGGGGAAGGGAGGATTGGGCGGCGGTGGGGCGCTATTTAACCTGGGGGACCTGGGGGTACCAGGCCCTGTGCGGCAACTCCGGCTGGATGGCGGGAGGAGCTGGGTCCCCTGGGTGGCCTGGGGATCTGGGGGTGCGCGCAGACGGGGCTTACCTAGGTCGCGCCATGAGGCCTGGCTGGAAAGCGCGCGTCCCGGGCAGAGGAGTGAAGGGAAGGGAGGGACATTTACTTTTCAAACACTCACAGATTTATAACTGTGAATAATAATTTACAGATTAAATGTTTTTACAGTAGTTTCCTGAATTTCCTGCATGAATTTATTTGTTATATAAATATATAGATATATGGCAGAAGAACAGGAAATAATATTTTCATAATCTTCTATCAAAGCCAGATAATATGAGAAAGAAAAAAATCCCAGACTAATAGCCTTCATTATTGCTAATTGAAAACAATCTAAAATACATTTGTAAAATGACTTTAATGTGCTACACAAAAGATAACTACTGAAATTATTTCTAATAACTTTACAGATTTATTATCTATAAAAATAAGTGAAGATATTCAGTATTCTATAGTGCGGGTAGAGTAAATTTTGTAAGATATTAATTCTTCTAAATTTTAAATAAAATTGCAAACTACTTTTTCTCAATGTAACATATTGTAGTCAACATATCAATATATTTGATTGTGTCAGATTATGTCATTTTATTTAAAAGTTTCAGTGGAAGAAAATTGTTCCAAACTATGAAGATATACCTACAGAAGAAGAATCAGGCAATATTATATATCAAGAAATAGAATTTAATTTAAGTAATATAATTAATATATATTTAATTAGTAGAAGTATGATGCTTCGTTGACCTGTTTATCTCTCCCATAAAGAATTAATTGATATGAAAACATTCTGAAATATTTCCCATCTGAGGCACATACTTCAGTCATAGCAAGTAGATAAAAAATGTCTTCTATTCTAAGCAAAGGACAGAAATGTACATTTGTACATTATCAGAAAGTACATCAAAGTATGATGGGAGCCTGCTAAGGACTATATGACCAATGTTGATGGTTATTTCACAAGGGCTACAACAAACAATGATAAATAAATAACACTGGGTCATAATACCTGCAGACAGAAACATTCGTGATTCCTTACTGACATATAGCATGTACTACTTCTGTAATTTTCATTTCTCGCCTAGAAAGGGCTCTAACTGTATAACTAGCTTAATTAAATAGAATACCTATTGTGCATTTTTTGTGCATTTTAAGACTCTGCCCCGCAAGCAGAAGGACCTGAGTCTGGATCTTAGATCCCAGGTAAAAATATCGGGCAGAAATGGTGGTGGCCTGTACTCCCAGCCCTGGAACTCAGAGCCTGGGAAACCCCAGAGCAAAGTAAACATGATTCCAAAGTCGCCTTTGGGCCTCCACAGATACTCACAGTATCCTTTGAATACACACTTACACACACACACATACACACACACACACAAATAATTTTTTCTAAAGCAAATATTTTGTTTATTTCGCATAAAGAGAGGAGAGATCAGACACAACGTGCCACGTCCTAAGTGGTGGAGATCAGAGGAAAATTTTTGAAAGTTCTACTTCGTGGTTTTCAGTGATTCAACTAAAGTCACTATGTTTGCACCATGTCACCTTTACACTACTGAGCCATCTCATAGCCACCAATAACCTCTAACGAGAGCTGCATTTCAGAAGGTTAGTAGTTGTTCTGTCCTCCAAACCTTCTGTCCTCCAAATCTAGTTATAATAGATATGCAGTAATATCCATTATGTGATCAATAGAGCTGAAAAAGACAGAATACACAAAGATTAAGAACAGTACTCCAAAATTCATAAGATAAGAATACACCATAAAAGGGTGCATGAAAAATAAAATACTTAAAAAGTAATTGTTTAAAAAGAACAATTCTTTTATGGGTTTAACTACGAATAGACCTTTAAAGTATGTCTGTGTGCAAGTCATAGACAGGAATCATGACAGAAGAGAAATATTTTTAGGAAGGACAAGATAGGGAAAGAGAGGCTAAGGGAATATAAGTGACTTGAAAGCAAAAAGCTAGGCTGTTTAGGGAGAGAAAGGGAACCTGCAAGAAGCAAGGAGGCCCAGGAGGGCTACTAAGGAAGGCAGACCAATAGGAACTAAGTATATTATATACATATATGAAAATATCCTAATCAAAGTCATTATTTGACTATTAGCTTAAAACTTAATAAAAAGAAATAACAGGTCCACTGACATATTGTTTACTATAACAACTAGAAGCTAAAATGAAGAAATTGGTGTTCTTTAAATATTGGCATACAAGTCTGTAATTTGTGATGCTAATTATAATTGCTCTAGAAAATAGTTCATAAAAACACTTAATTAGTTCACCTTAATAATTAAAAAATCACTTCTTTTGAATAATTCTCATCGTCCTGCATCCATTCAAGCGAAGACTTAGATTTGTCTTAAAGCATGTTAGAAAATAGAATACCTCATAATTCTTAAGAATTGTTTGATATTTCCCATCAATTCATCTTATACTGAGAAATAATGCTTTTTTTAATTTTTTTATTATTATTTATTCAATTGCGCATGTATGTGTGTGCGCGTGTGTGCATGTGTGTGTGTGTGTAGAACCACGGACGAATTCGGGAACCACCACGGACGAATTCGGGAGCCTCCACCTTCACCTTGTTTACTCTGCCCGGGGATTCACAGGCTCCGCCCTACCAGGACCAGAAACACAGACCACCCCCTGCTTCCACCTGGCGTCTATACGTAGGGTCTAGGATCCAAACTGAGGACCTTCTGCCTGCAAGGCAGCGGCTTAACCCCTAGCCACCTCTCCAGCCCCAATAATGCTTTTTTACATTTATGAATCCCATTAAAATTACTTTTATGATGGCTGAGTAGTAGATGTACCACATTTTCCTTATACACTCATTAACTATTGGACATTTGGATTGATTCCATGACTTTGCTATTGTAAACAGTGCTGCTATGAACATGGTCGTGCTTGAGCTATTGAAGTGAATTTTTGCTATATGGGGGGTAATTCCCAAAAGTGGAATCACAGGGTCATATGGCATTTCAATCTTTAATTTCTCTAAGAATATCCAGATGGCTCGCCAGAGTGGTTGTATGAGCCTGCATTCCTACCAGCAATGTAGGACAGTTCCCCTCTCTCCACATCTTCTCCAGCATTGGTGGTGTTGGTATTGTGGAGTTTTGCCATCCTTACCAGGGTGAGATGATACCTCGGGAAGTTTTGATTTGCATTTCCCTGATGGCTAAGGAAGTGGAGCATTTTAAGATATTTGTTAGACATTTTAATTTCATCCCTGATAAAGTTTCTTTTAAGTTCCATTTTTTAATTGGGCCATCGGTTTCCTTGGTGTTTAGTTTTCTAAGTTCTTTGTGCACTCTGAATAATAGAGCTCTATCAAATATGTGGTTAGTGAAGATTTTCTCCCATTCTGTGGGTTGCCTTTGAGCTCATGTTACAATCTCTTTAGCTGAACAGAAGCTCTTTAATTTAACCAGATCCCAACTGTTGAGAGTTGGTAGCAGTGACTGGGCTATTGGATGTCTGTTTAGGAACTGTTGGTCTAGCCCAATCAGCTCGAGGGAGTTCCCTACCCTTTCACCTATGGTTTTTATAGTCTCTGGCCTATATCAAGGTCCTTGATCCATTTGGAATTAAGTCTTGTACATGGTAACAAGTACGGGTCCAGTATTATCTTCTGTATGTGGAGATTCAGTTTTGCCAGCACCATTTGTTGAAGATGCTGTTCTTTTTCCATTGGATTTTTTGGGCCCCTTTGTCAAAGATCAAATAGCTGTAATTTTGTGGGCTTATATCTGGGTCTTCAATCCTTATCCATTGATCTGTGTGTCTATTTTGGAGGCAGTACCAGGCTGTTTTACAACTATGGATTTGTAGTATAGACTAAGGTTTGGTATGGTGATACCTGCAGCAGTGTTTTTGTTACTGATGAATTAATGGAATTTGCTGGAAAATGGATGGAATTAGAATCTATTATATTGAGGGAAGTATCCCATACACAGCAAATTAAACACCATATGTACTCCCTAATAGGTGGCTTCTAGTACCAAAACCACTTAGAGACACTCAAAGATAAATCTCTGCAATATTTACAGTAATTGCAAAGATTATGAAAAGGAGGGATGGAGAAGGAGGGACACACCAGTAACAAGGAGAGAGGGGACCATGTTACAGCAGAGAAAATAGGCCATCATCAAGGACTGCAAGTAAGTAATGAGACATCTGATTAAGTTCACAGGCTTTCCTTCCTGATCATTTACATCTGATGGTGTATGATCTTACCAGAAGGGGAGGGCGTATAGTTTGGCCGATAGAAAGTAACCATTTCGCAAATGGGTGATTGACCTCTCCCTCACCATGGTTCCTACTTTTATTACATCTACCTTTGAATATACTCTTATAAAAGACTCTAATTTAACAGTTTTTTATCTCTGGCCAGGGGGTGACATCCAACACCCATCAGGATAGAGTGAAGGGCATTGCAGGAGCAGCAAAACTGAAAAAAAAATCAACAAATCATAATCCGGAACATTAGAGACTGTATATCAACCACTTGGAACTAGGCCAGCCTAATCTCTCCCATCCTGAAGCTCAGGGAAATTTGCAGTAGAGGCGGCGGTAAGATTGTAAGAGCACAAGGATGGGAGGAGCAATGATATGCAAGATACTCCACACAAGTTAGGGCCGAAGCAATCATATTTGTACTTTACATGCCCTGTGCAATGTCCAACACACTATTGACTCCACAAAGTCTAGCATTTGCTAAAGGCACTAGGATCCTTGGAGGCAAGGGACTGACAGCCTCAGAAGTGTTCCTATGCTTAACGGGAACACAGGAAAGGGTTCTGGGAAATGCCCCTGGGTCCTTGCACCTCATCGGAAAGGAGGACCCAGAGGAGAGTTTGGCATGCACATTAAAGGATGCTCCAGGGATGGGAGGGGGAGGCACTGGGGAATGGGGAGGGGGAGGGGAGAGGGGCACAGAGGGATAGGGGGTTGGAGGAAGGGGGGACCAGTGTACCTATTAAGTTTGTATGAGTGGAAATAAAAAAATAAAATAAAATAAATTACTTTTATGATTAATTTAAAAAAGAACTTGAAAACCAAAATCCCAAAGTGTTCCTACTATGAAATATTTCATACTTTGCCCATGAACACATGTGAAATACTTTCAAATTTGACTAATATTTTACTCTTAGGAAAGACACATATGTAAAAAGTAGAAGGGTGTTCGTCTGATGGAATTTAATGTAGAGTTTTCAGTTGTAGATGATTTTGTTGATAGAGAAACTTGGGCTCTTCCCCTTCTGGTCAGCAAAGCAATTAGAATGGTGTGGAAATTATATCAGTCTTGTCATTCCCTGGCAGGATACCTCTTGAGAGGCCCTTCTGTTCCTCCCCAGGCTTGGCAGCTTCTTCCTTTGAGATGTCTGGAAATAATGGAACTTTCAAGACTGAATAATGGAGCCTGGCAGAGCTTCTGTACCTCTTACTTACAGATCTAAATCATATGTTCAGATCAGGTCATTTAAAGAAAACTTGAAGCCCTGAATGGAAGCTTCAAATATAACTACTCAGAGATAGGATTCAGTTTTGTCAGCTGTCTCTGTGACTGCAAATTCATCCAGAAAACAGAGATGGCAATATTTTGTTAAATGTATCCTGTTGCTTTAAAAGTATATGATGCTTCACACTTCAGGTAAAAAGGATAAAACAGTCAAACACATAAGTTGGTACGCATCATTGGAACCAGATGTAAGGACTGAAAATGGAGCAAAGGGAGAGGATCTGCCTGTATCTGGTTTTACCTCATCCCTCAAAAGCTTGATCTGAGAAGGATCTTTCCTTGACTTAAGGGGGAACGTTATGTTTTTAACTCTATAGCACTTCTTTATTGTGACATTGAGGATCTAACCCAGGGTCTTGTGTAAACTAAGCAATGTCCCCTGAGCTATATCCCCAGCAGCATGAAATTCTCAATGAAGTTCCATCCATCACAGAGCAAACTGGAAATGGGTTTCATATCTCCAAATGTCAGTATGACTCTTTAATATTTCCAACTACATATATTTGTATGTTCAGCCTCAGGCAGAGATAGTTTATATATTGCTAGTTGAGACTTACATTTTATCATTAATGGTCTCTCTTTTTTGAGGCAGCATATTTCCGTAATGTCATTTTGTGAACAAACAAGTTAAAGGATTAGAATGATGAGTTTTAGTCCTGAAAATAAGATGGTTGTGTAAATTGAGATTGTAAAGAATTGTGCATTATATGAAAGAATGTGTATTGTCTGGGTCTACATATGTCAGGCCCAATGGGCAAAACTAATGTTTTAGTTACCTTTCTTTCTGCTACTGTGAGACAACACTGATACTCAGGCAGAAAGAGAGAGAAGGAGATTTAGTTGACTTACAGTTCCAGAAGGGATATAGTCCATGATGGTGGGACTCTCATAGAGGAAGGCATGGCTGAAGGCAGGAGGAAGGAGGCATTTCAGATCATACATGCCCCCTGGAATATGCCTTCCTACAGCAAAGTTCCAAATTCCTAAAGATTCCACTACCTTCCAAAACATCAGTATCAACTGAAGATTCAAGCACATGAACCTGTGGGAAACAACTTGCAAATTAATCTCATACACTATTTTTGGTAATAAAACATACATAATATAGAAATTATCACTAAAACAACCTTAAGGTGTAGAATTATCATCATTAAGTACAATTTTTGTGAACCCTACCAATGTCTAGTTCCAGAGTTATCACGCCAAGGCAAACCTCACAACCATTAAGTAGTCACCTCTGTCTCCTCTGTTCTAGCATTATTTTAGAAGTAGTTTTCACTCAGTTCCTTTAAATGATTGCTTTCCCTGAGATAAGAAGATGCTGTGCTGTCCAAAGACGCCAAATGAGGTCCCTTCCTTTGACAAGAGATTCTTGTCCTAAAGGTCTGGATCAGTTAAAAGAAAGTACAGACATGCAGACAGGAAGACTCAAGCAACTGAAACAAAAGACACTTATAACATAAATTATTTGTTTTCTAACAAAAAACTTTTAGGTAAAAGAGAGAGAAAGACAATGTGAAAACTAGACTCAACTAGGCCATGTTGTGGTAGCAATATTAAAAACATCCTTTTAGATAGTGAATTACAGAAACTCAGTATTTCGCAGGAAAAACGTTTTCAGTTGACTTTGAAAGAAAGACTTTGAAGTGTTTTGACGAATGATTTAGTGGCGTCAGCAAAGGGAAGGAAATCAGGAGCTTTAAATTCTATTCCTGTATACTGGGGCTTCCTGTGTGGTTTAGGCAAATCACTTACTGTTTGCCCTGTTACTTATTGGAATGCTCTTGTTTCTCAGAATGAGTAACACAGTTGAATCTTCTGAATGTGAATGATGTAAAGAATATGTATTGCTGGATTTCATGCAACAAGTGTAATAACCTACTTTCTGAATGACTAATGGACTCAGCCCTTTTCAACATGACCTTTGTGTGTGGCCACATTGGTGGCATCCTTGCAAATCATGTCTGAAAGAACATAGTTGATGAACACTGTTCTTAATCGCAACAAACAAGATTGGGCATGTATTTTTAGTACAGAGAGTGATCGCTTACCACATGTGTTCACATGCCACGATGAGTGTTCTCTCTCTCTTACACACACACACACACCATTCATATTCTTTCCCTCATGTTGAAGTTTATTGCTATCTATGGGTATCAAGTTCTCTTGAGAAACTAAGGTTCACAGAAGGTTTTCTCTCTTGCTTCCCATTCTCACACCTCAACTCTTCTCAAATATTATGTGCTCTAGTTTGCCATAGTTTACTTCCATAGCAATTTGGAAATATACCCCAAAATACTTTAAAATTGGCTCATGACTTCTACCTGAGTGCTGTAATATCTATCCTAAAGATATAATATCATTAAGTAATAGATAAATCAGATCAAAATATTGTATAAGAGAATATTTAATAGAACAATGAAATTAGAAGTAATAATTATCTACATATATCCATTCAGTATTTCATATGTTCATACAATGGATAATAAATTAAGTTTTTCTGTGGTAGCAAACTCCTGTACTCTGTGGTTTGAAACAACAAATGCTTCTTCTCAACCATACCAGTGATCAGAGAAGCGCACTGGTTTTCATTAGTGACTCACAGGTTTATGGAGGGAAGACATGATTTCCCTGGCTGAAGGTCTCTTTGCAGGGGTCAAGGAAGGCAGCAAGAAGGAGAGTCACACAGCCCTTCAGTGTAATTCCAAGTGCTACTTCCAGGTGCATGAGCTCTCCTAATGCCAAGATGGAAAGGAAATGGGTTGCCACTCTGTCCCATCCAAGTTTCAAAACTGTGCCAAGACAAACAGGGACATCCAAAGCATGGAGAGGAGGGCTAGAATGCACACAGGTTTATCAAGCTGATAATCATGTCCCATTGGACAAATGGGCACCTGCATTGTATGCTACCTATAATGTGAGGACACTGGAAGAATTTACTGTGGGACATCTGTGAGGGTAGAGGCAGGCATTTGCTTGACGATTGAAGGTTCCAGCTTTGGGCACATTCACAGAATAATCAGTCATTGACTTAAGTCCTGAGCAAGCCTTCAGGAGATCTTCTAGATGGTGGTGGGATTATCTCCTGGGCAAGTGGATAAGTTGGAGAGAGCTAGTTGAGTAAAACATGCTGTCTGACAAATAAGGTTTGCCTCTCTTTCACCAGTCCTAGGCACATGGCATGGCCAATAATCTGGGCGCTTGGTGCTGGTCCCTGCTGCTAGCAGATTTAGCATTTAGCAGCAGCTGTAACCAGACCAGCCTTGGTGAGCGGAAGTCTATGTCGTTCAGCCTATGAATTACCTCCCTTGGCCTGGGGTGTTGGATGAGCTCTCCTTTCAAACTGGACTAAGAACTATAACTGGACCACAGTATGCCAAAGTAAAATCCCTTGTCCTTTAAGTTTTTTGGTCATGGATGCACTGACAACAGGCAGGCAAACTGTGGCAATGTCCTTGGGCACTGATATGAGGAAATGAAGCCTGTCCTGCTTTAGTATAGCAAGCCGGCCAGGCAGGCTGACTGCGTGGTGAAAATAATGTCCGTGCCAGGGAGGTAATGCCGTGAAGTGTACACGGCCTTATCCGAGAGTAAATTTCCTATCGGGAGGATTTAATTTGATATTGGGTAGACCAGAATAAAAAATGAAAATGGTAGAGTCAAACTTGTGATTTTTCAAAGATCGTTCGTTCTGTCTACTATTAGGAGAAAAAACAAGTGCAGAAGGTGAAAGCAGAAGACAAATTAAAAGACCTTTTATATACTAAGAGAGATGATGGGAGTTTAGGGTTGGAAAATGACACGAGATTATTTGTGCCCTCTGATTTTTTTTTGTGTTAAGGCCTCACACACAAAGTAAAACTGGGTGGAAAGCAGATGAAGGACAGCAAAATGGTTCAGAAGGGGAAGGTGCTTGCGTGCAAGATGGGTGGGCTGAAATCAACATCCAGAACCTACCTGGTAGAAGGACAGAACCAACTCCACAAAGTTGTCTTCTGACTTCCACAGGCATGTTGTGGCATGTACAGCATCAAGTGCCACCCCAAAAAATGAAAAAAATAAAAGTTATTAAAAGCAATGTGAGGGCTGAGTTTGACCGCCAAATCTCAGGTAAAACTACTAGGAGGAAATGGCAGCCGCCCAACCTAAAACTGCTTCCCTGGAAGGCAGAGCCTAGGAAAGCTCAGAACAAAACAGAAGGAGGAAGAACAATCTAGAATTATTTCTAAAGTTACCTTTAGGCGTTCAAGGCACATGCATAACACTCAAATGACCTTTATTACATGTGCACATCACACACACACACACACACACACACACACACACACACACACACACACACATTTAAAAAAATACAAAGGTAATATATGGCCAAGGGGCAACTAAAGCATAATTGCCAATAGTTGTTTTCCATTAAATTAATGAGTCATTCTCCTATGAATCGTGGGAGAAGGGAAATATCTATTTATGTTTTATTTTGCTCTTTCAAATTTTCTTTCTTTTTAACATTAGCATCCATAACTTTTAATCACCAATAGAAAGCATACTAGAAAATAGGAACATATTTTCAAATGAACATACTGTCAAAAAAAGAATATTATTAGCTATAGGTTAAACTACACTTAAAATATATACAAGTTTTGCTATAAAAATTCAGAGTACATTCAAACTGAAAAGATTACATCATATAGGATCAAGTCCCAGCTACTCACAAACACCTCTATGAAATCCATTCATTAGACCACAATGCATTCAGGATATTATTGGACTTTTACTCTAGGCAGTGAATTGTAGAGATTCAAGTGGAAATTAGATTAAAGCAGGAAATAAACATAGCTCAATGGAAGAAAACTCACTGCTTTCAGAAACTGAAGAGGGATGTTTTGCTGAATGATGAAAAGGAGAAGAAAATGTTCTTAAGACATCAGTAGGAAGCCCTCTACTATATTCTGCCTACATCCTTTAGAAGTCTTATTGGGGTACTGTGTCCAGCATGAGGCAGACACATAGGAGATTTTGGAGGCTTTTTATGGCAGAACCACAATGACAGCGGATTAGAAACTAATGCTTATGAGAAAGAGCTCCACCAAGGGAATTATTTAACTTCCAAAAATGATGAAAAGATGAAAGTGTTTTAATATTGACCTTTAAAATAACAAAGAGATGCAAAGACTCTAGTTACCGTCCTCTACCTCAACACAGAAGAGACAAATGAGGAAATGATTTGAAGCTGTAATACCATGTAAATGGGAAGGGGTGTGGGACTCCGGCATGAAGTCACGAAGTTTCTTCCTTGGGGGCTTTGGTCTTTAAAAGAGATCAATTTTCATCTGCTTAAATGACTTCTTAAATCCCCTTCATCCTTTGGATTCTCTCTCTGGAGAAAAGGATTCCTTGACTGGGCTTAGCAATCCATTCCTAAGCCAAATAGTCTCCTAGGTCAGGAAGCACTCAGTATAATTCACCTAAATAGATCCGGCTTCAACTTGAATCCATTTCCTCTTGTTCTATCCTGGGTAGAAAGAAAGACACATTTGTCAGGCAACTCCACGTCAGCGGACTTCAAATAATTCAAGACAGCAATTTGGAGCTTCAACCTTCCTTTCTTCATGGTAAATGATTTCAGGCTCCATCCATAGATCACAAATTTTGCCCACCTTTTAATCTAGCCCCTTACAGCATCCATCATAGCACCTACAGTGGTGAATTGAAACACTTTTGGAATCCCTCTGCTCTTCCAGGCAAAGGAACGTGTTTCATTCAGGTAAAGATCTGTATCTTCAGTCTGCACTGACACAAAAGCGGTGGGTGGGGGTGGGGGAGTTGCTGGGTTTCTAAGCATTGGAAGGGAGAATCATCTGTTATCTGAACAGTAATCTGCAATCATTCTTTTCCCAGAGACAGATTGGAGTGTCTCTTCAGCTTCCTAAAACTCAAATGTTTGTGGTTCCCATGTAAATTAGCCAAAAGCCATTTTGCTGCAAAAGCCAAAATATCATTGCTAGCTAGCTTAGAGCCAAAGAGGGAATTTTTGGAACTACTTCAGAGATGCACGTGTGCCGAGTGTCTCAGTAATTAGAATGAAGCATTAGCATGAACTTGACTTCACTGTTCTCTGCATTTCAGTTTTAACATTCCTCTCACTGACTGTGGGAGAAGTTTATGCTCAAGTATCTCCTAAATGTGCTGTCCTCTCTCTTCTTTAATTCCACAACCACCAATCTCTTCCTACTTATCTCTTACCCAAACTATCCCAAGTTCTTTCTAAGAGGTTAATTAGTCTTCAGCTTCATCTTTCCTTGTCTGATTAAAATACACATTGTATACTGTAATTTTTCTGCTTATACATCTCCGATTAATGATCAGCCTGCTTCAGATTTCTCTAGTTTTCACCTCTCCTTACCACTCAACTACTCTGAACTATTTGCATTTGCATTTTCTTGCTATAATCTTTTAGATATTCAGAATTTTTCTTACCACAATGCTTTCTTCTTTATATAGCAAGTGATTTTTTGTTCTGTTTTTGCCTTTTGTTGTTACACTTTAAGATAAAAGTCAAAGTGTATATTTTCTTTCAGTATCTCTGGTTGGAACAAACCACTGTTACAGAGGGGGTGTTTTAAATACTGTAATAGTAAATCACAATTATTAATATACCCATCTGCCCCTGTTTTATTGATAAATACAATATTCAAAAATAAATGAATTGATATAAAGTTAGATTAACATGAGCAAGAAAAATGAATGGATAGTTCTAGTGGCCTCTAAATCATTAATATCACAATGATTCTTAATTTATCTGAAGTTTTTAAACTAGTTTTTAAGCAAATTAATGTTAATGTGTAAAATCAGAGGTGATATTTCACATTGGCATTGCCAGGAGCCTTTAAGTCCAGCTGCAGCAGCTGCCAGGACTGTTCAGTGCCTCTCAGTATTGTGCTCCACAGACTCTCCTTTTGCCTTTCAGAGAATCTGTTCTGTGTTACTGGAAAAGAAAACTAACATCTTCTCAATAAGACCTAGACAGTCTTTCATTCTTTCCTGATACTCTTTGGCATTTCATTAACACAGAAATAGAGTGAAGCAGGACACAAACTGAAGCCCTACACTTTCTGATGACGTATACACCAGTTTTCCACACTAAATGCTTCAAGGTGATGTTATGTATCTTCTAAATAATCGCACATAATTTATACTGAAATTGAAAACATAATTTTTATACTTCATACTTTATCATGTGAATTCTCAAGACTCCTTTGTAAGAAAACAGAGAAGCTACAGATAACGTTCATCTTGAGTTCTTACTCTTGAAGTAAGAGAGAGATAGACTAGAAAAATCTCTTAAATAGCTTCGGAAAGAAAAGAGAGAAAGGAAGGGAAAAGGAGGAGAAGGGAGAAGTAGGAAGGAGAGAGAAAGAGAGAGAGGGAGAGAATATGAGAGTGTATGAGAGTATGAGAGAGAGGGAGAGAGAGAGAGAGAGAGAGGGAGAGAATATGAGAGTGTATGAGAGTATGAGAGAGAGGGAGAGAGAGAGAGAGAGAGAGAGAGAATGAGATAGGCTAGAGAGAGGGTTGAAAGTTTAAGAATCTACCTCAAAAGCAGAAGATCCTGAGTTCAGATCCCAGGTCCCACATAAAAATGTCAGATGGAAATGGTGGCACCCTGTACTTTGGCCCTTGTGAGCAGAACTGGGGAAATCCCAGAACAAAGGAAAAATGAGGTAAAAAAAACAATCCAGAATGATTCCTGAAATAATCCTTGGTCTGCCATAGGCACACACAGTGCCCTCTGATATACACACACACACGCAACAAATGAATAAAATATTTTTTAAAAGTTGCAAAGAGTACTATTAGTTTAGAACATTGTCAGAATTGGTATTATAAGAAATGAATAATTGTGTTTATCGTTCCATTTTTATGTGTATGTATCCAAGTGCATGGAGTTTGATATAGGGAATAATCTTCAATTGTTCTTTTACCCTATACTTTGAGGCTGGATCTCCAGCAAAGCCAGAGTTTGCCAGGAGGGATAATCTCATAAATCAGGTGCTCTGGGAATCCCCAGTCACCACCTTCCCAGGCAGGAATTACAGGCCACACCCACCTGGCACTCACATGGTTTTCATCAGGTAGTTTCTTAAGAGGAGCTTGAAGCCCATGGGCTGGCCTTGCTGCCTTTGTGCCCTGGTGGCCTGTAGAGGGGCAATGATAACCATGAGATAGTAGATTTCTTAGTACTATGTTGGACTTGATCACAGAAATATAGTTGACTTAGAAGAGTGTCTTCTTAATCTTAGAATTGCCAGTCATTCCTTACATCTAAGCCTCTATCAATACTAAGGGAAACGGAAAGTGCTAGTGTTTGCCATTGGAACTTTCTCTATAGATTTAGCAACATATTTACTTTGTTTGTACCCAAGCTAAAAACCATGTGGCAAATGCATATCTTGGTTTTTAATACTATTTTCTTGTTGTTTCTTGATAGAAACAGCACTGATTTAAAAATGAGAGGGAAGGAGGGAGGGAAGGAGGGAGGGAAAAGGGAGGAAGAAAAGATAAAATGTGACTCACATTGATGTGTCATCATTAATCCCTGTGTTTCTTTCAATACAGCTACCCTCTGTAAAAGAAAAGCTCAGTTGTACGAAAATAAAATCCGACATTTTTTTGAAAAGGTCACTGAAAAAGGTGTGATACTCCATCAGAGTAAGAGAGGAATCTACAGACAATCCCTACTGCAACTGTATTCTGAGAGAATGTGCTTGAACTATGCAGCAGGAGACCTGCTGAGGCAAGGGACAGCACAGCATCCTGAGTTATTATGCACTCGGTATAGTCTTATTAATAATGGAAAAAATAAAGGTCAGCCCCACGCAGCAAGGTGACGAGGTAGCTACTTGCCCTCTGCCAACCAGACTATGCCCACCTGACCACTGACCTCTTTGGGTGTTGTGGTGTTCCAGCTGGGTGGAGAAGCACAGAACCAGGATTGTGCCCAGGACAGGGGCTGATATCCTGGCCTAATGGCTCCCTCCAAGTCAGCTCTGTCTTTTAGCTTCATGTTTGTACTGTGTTTTGTTTTTCATTACTTTCCACCAAAGAAAAGTCTTAAGATTTACTGACTGCAACTGATCTATTTGTTTTTCCTTAGAAAATCCTCTCTTTTCTCTAAACTTTTGTTTTATAACTCTCTCCTCATATTCCCTTAATCTTTCAATAACTTTTCACTCACAATCACATAAACAAAACTGCATTTTATTTTTCTGACTCTCCTTAGAAAAAGATCAGTTTCAAATTTAGACCTGCTTTGAATCAGGAATGGGAAATTGCTGCCCTCTATTTCAGTTTGCTTGGTTAAAGTCACCCCCAAACTCTGATTTCACAGAATGAGTTAAACACGCCTTGAGATGTGGATTTTCAGAGAGATTGGTATCAAATTCAAGAATCCAACCCACCTGAATTTTACTTTAATCAGCATCAAAAATGGAAATCAGGTAGTTGAGGTGGAACTGAGACACATATGAACTGTGAGGTCTAGTCAATATTTTATCAATTCTAATTTGTTAGTTTTGACCCATAGATCATTGTCATGTTCCTTTCTAATCGTCCAAAAAGGTAACTTAGAGATCAACAGTAATTCTCTACTCTCTTTGCAAGTTTTCTGAAAGTTAAAGGTTATTCCAAAGTACATTCTTAAGAGGATGAACATACTTTATGGGTATTTGATAAGTAAATTATTTAAAAATGAAAACAAACTAAACTCAACTGTTTGAAGTTGCGGCTGATGCTGTCTTTGCTAGCATATTATTAACATTAACACTTTCTCATGCATTTCAAAGGCTTATAGCATACCATCAATACAATCATTTTGTCTTGTATAAACTGCTATTATTAATGTGATATGTGACAATAAAAATGCCAAAGATATAAGTAACATGATGAAGAAAAAAATATAGTATGTTTAGTGTCCTTAAGTGATTTCTAATCTAAGTGCTGATATTGTTTTAAATAAATTGTATTGTGTTTGTATTGCTGGAAGGAGTTAATTTGAGAAAGAATGGATAATATTTATTGATTGCAAACAATATCTAGCACCAAAGATAATGTTAGCACATGTTCAATATATATTTGAATAATTGAACTTTCTTTTCAGTCAGCCATTTACCTGGACCATATCCCATATTCCTGACAGGAATCAGTGGCCTGCAGCTCTCTATTTTCCTGTTCCTCTATTTATATTCATGTGGCCCCTAACTGGTGAAAGTATAACCTTCAAATTAGGAAGCAGATTATCTCCTCTGCTGGTGCCCTTTGGTCCCTGTTGGGAAATGGCTGTGATTAGATGTCCTTACAGTGCACTAGCCTGATCATAAAAACGGTAATGGTGTCCTCGCTTTCTGAACAAAATTACCCACATTAGTACTGACATGTCCACTATGGGAGTCCATTTTTAAAAGAGGATGAAAAGTCATGTGGAATCCAAGACTGGTTTCAGGAATAGGAAAGGGACATTAATGAAAAATCTGATGAAGCCCCAATGAACTGTGAGGTTTAGTCAACATTTTATCAATTCTAATTTGTTAGTTTTGACCCATAGATCATTGTCATGTTTCTTTCTAATCGTCCAAAAAGGTAACTTAGAGATCAACAGTAATTCTCTAATCTCTTTGCAAATTTTCTGAAAGTTAAAGGTTATTCCAAAGTACAAACGTATGGAGGGCTGAATGTAGTGGCATGTGCCTGTAACCCCAGTTGGTGGGAGTCTGAGGCAGGAGGAACATGCGTGTGACACCAGCCTCAGCTTAGATGTGAGCTGTAGACTCTACAGGGTTTCATGAGACTGCCTCACAACAAGAGAATAAATTAAGAAAAAACTAAAAAGTACATTGTAAACTACCAAGGAGAGAATGCACAATGCTGGCCCAAGGGGGTTCATTCCCAGCAGTGATGGGGGGAGATACAGGTAACCACAAGTACAAGAACAAAGAAGAATCTCCAGATGGCTCGCCAGAGTGGCTGTATGAGCCTGCATTCCCACCAGCAATTAGGAGAGTTCCCCTCTCTCCACATCCTCTCCAGCATTTGGTGTTGTTTGTATTGTGGATTTTTGCCATCCTCACCGGGGTGAGATGATATCTCAGGGAAGTTTTGATTTGCATTTCCCTGATGGCTAAGGAAGTGGAATATTTTTTAAGATATTTGTTAGACATTTTAATTTCATCCCTAGTAAAGTTTCTTTTAAGTTCCAGGGCCCATTTTTTAATTGGGCCATTAGTTTCCTTGGTGTTTAGTTTTCTAAGTTCTTTGTGCACTCTGGATAATAGAGCTCTATCAGGTGTGTGGTTAGTGAAGATTTTCTCCCATTCTTGGGTTGCCTTTGAGCTCGCCTTACAATCTCTTTATCTGAACAGAAGCTCTTTAATTTCTCCAGATCCCAACTGTTGAGAGTTGGTAGCAGTGACTGTGCCATTGGATGTCTGTTAGGAACTGTTGGCCTAGCCCAATCAGCTCGAGGGAATTCCCTTCCCTTTCAACTATGGTTTTTATAGACTCTGGCCTTAAATCAAGGTCCTTGATCCATTCGGAATTAAGTCTTGTACAAGGTGACAAGTACGGGTCCAGTTTTAATCTTCTACATGTGGAGATTCAGTTTTGCCAGCACCATTTGTTGAAGATGCTGTTCTTTTTCCATTGGATTTTTTGGGCCCCTTTGTCAAAGACCAAATGGTTGTAGTTTTGAGGGCTTATATCTGGGCCTTCAAGCCTAATCCATTGGTCTGTGTGTCTATTTTGGAGGCAGTACCAGGCTGTTTTTACAACTATGGATTTGTAGTATAGACTAAGGTTTGGTATGGTGATACCTCCAGCAGTGTTTTTGTTACTCAGGATTGTCTTTGCTATCCTGGGTCTTTTGTGCCTCCATATGAATTTTGAGATTGGTCAACTTCTTTAAAGACTTGCTTTGGGATTTTAATTGATATAGCATTGAATTTGTATATTGCCATTGGTAGGATGGTCATTTTTATGATGTTGATTCTACCAATCCAGGAAACGGGAGGTCTTTCCACCTTCCGGTGTCTTCTGCAATTTCTTTCTTTAGGGTTTTAAAGTTTTCATTGTAAAGGTCTTTTACCTCCTTGGTTAGGTTTATACCAAGGTATTTCATTTTTTTAGGGGCTATAGTAAATGGGATTGTTTCTCTCAGGGCTTTTTCACTTCTTTCATTCTGGGCATATAGGAAAGCCACTGATTTTTGTACTCTGGCGAACCGTCTGGAGATTCTTAAAGAAACTAAAGATTGAAATGCCATATGACCCTGCGATTCCACTTTTGGGAATAACCCCCCATGCAGCAGAGGTTCACCTCAAGAGCACGAGTGCGACCATGTTCAGAGCAGCACTGTTTACAATAGCAAAGTCATGGAATCAACCCAAATGTCCAACAATTGACGAGTGGATAAGGAAATTGTGGTAAATCTATACAATGATGTACTACTCAGCCATCAAAACTGATGAATTACTGGAATTTGCTGGGAAATGGATGTCATTAGAAACAATTATATTAAGTGAAGTATCCCAGACCCAGAAAATTAAGTGCCATATGTACTCCCTAATAGGTGGTTCCTCGTACCAAACCCACCCAGCCCACCTAGAGACACTCGATGATAAATCTCTGTAATACAGTAATTGAAAGGAGTATGAACAGGCAGGATGAGGTAGGAGGGCCACACCAGAAACAAGGAGAGAGGGGACCATGTAACAGCAGAGAAAATAGGCCTCCATCAAGGACTGCAAGTAAGCAATGAGACATCTGGTTAAGTTCACAAACTTTTCGTTCCTGATCATCTACAACTGAGGGGGTGTGATCTCACCAGAAGGGGAAGGCATATAGTCTGGCAGATAATAAGTAACCAACTGTGGTTTCCTACTTTTATTGCATCTACCTTTGAATATACTCTTATAACAATACCCTAATTTATCAGTTTTTTATCTCTGGCCAGGGGGTGACATCCAATACCCATCAGGGTGGAGCCAAGAGCATTGCAGGAGCAGCAAAACTGCAAAAGAAAATCAACAAACCATGATCCAGAACTTCAGAGACCCTATATCAACCACCTAAAACTAGGCCAGACTAATCTCTCCCCATCCTGAAGCTCAGGGACATTTGCAGAAGAGGGGGCGGTAAGAGTGTAAGAGCACAAGGATGGAAGGAGCAATGATATGTAAGATACTCCACACAAGTTAGGGCCGAAGCAATCATAATTGCACTTTACATGCCCTGCATAATGTCCAACACACTATTGTCCCCACAAAGTCTAGCATTTGCTAA
The DNA here is from genome assembly GCA_023101885.1 of Typhlomys cinereus. Classification (NCBI taxonomy): domain Eukaryota; kingdom Metazoa; phylum Chordata; class Mammalia; order Rodentia; family Platacanthomyidae; genus Typhlomys; species Typhlomys cinereus. Next base: position 2,144,945 of record JALPQD010000159.1, read on the forward strand.
AAGCACCAAGATCCTTGGAGGCAAGGGATTGACAGTCAAAATAGTGTTCCTATGCTTAAGGGGAACACAGGAAAGGGTTCAGGGAAATGCCGCTGGGTCCTTGTATGTCATTGGAGAGGAGGACCCAGAGGACAGTCAGGCATGCACATTAAAGGATTCTCCAGGGATTGGGGGAGGGGAGGCACTGGGGGGTGAGGAGGGAGGGGTGAGGGGAGGGCGAGCAGAGGGGTGGGGAGAGGAGGAGTGAGGGAGGGAACCAGTGTACCTATTAAGTTTGTATTAGCGGAGATAATAAAAAATGTTAAAAAAAAAAAAGAACAAAGAAGAGTCAGTGGCTTCAATGATCATGGAAGATATGTTCTGTCCTTGCCATGAATGCTGTCCATTCTCAGCCTCTCCATTCTCACAATGACTTGTGAGGGAGGGGCTATTTTGTGACAGTGTTTTAAGTAATCACACATCCCTGAGCTCCTACTCAAAATCAGCAAGTTAGGAAGATGCAAAGCATCATTATGGACTTAGCCAATTTCCCAGGCCAGTAGTAGCTGTAAACACTAATCATATCGCAACGAAGGTGAGATGGTAAAAAGGAAAACCACATTGGGGCAAGAAAGTCTAATTAAATTTAGAGGCACAAAAAGGAGACATGAAAGTAGGAGGGGAACTTATTGGACAGAAGGTTTTCAGCAAGAGAGGTTGGGGTAAGAGGGGAACGAGCGGAAAAATGACAAAACTCATTAGTGTGTGAAACCAGCAAATGATTAAAAAAAAACTGTTGAAAGAAAAGGGCAATACATGGATGTGACAGATGAATCTGAACTAATGGTAGCCAGAAGAATCATGCACATACATTTAGAACCCAAGCGGAGAGATGATTTCAGTTTTAATATGTGCTGTACCATGTGGTCGTTAATCATATGTACAATTCACTAGTTTTTAAAAAAGATAGTAATAATTTCTTGCCAAGTGCATGCCAAAACTATCCTTCTGCCATTCAGAGGAAATTTTGAGCAATGGATGATTAATAACCCCCCTAGGATGAGAAAAATGTGGATCTCTGGGGAACCAAACTTAATTGTTGTAAACAAAAGTAGCACAGGTATTTCATTCAGTATCTTACTCAATAGAGTAAATTATCCTATTTTTGGAGAACAAGTACAATTCCTGTGGTATTTTATAAATAATTTAAATAAAGCACTTCATTAAATTTTAGCAGCAATAATTCATTAAATGAGTGAAAATATTTATAATACATAAATGTAGTAGACAGAAAATCAAAGTCTGTGAGTCATATGTGATTTCTACCTTCTTTGTTTAGTAAATGTTTGTAATCAGGGTGGCACAGACTTAAAAGTCAAAAGTAATAAATAAGAATAAGAAAGAGTTGAAAGGGAAGGATCTCGAACTCAAGCAATGACAAAATAAAAATATGAACTTTTTCTTGAGTGGAGAGGGGAAAAATATTCTAGGAAAAAAAGAATGTAAAGAAATTTAGATGGGAAGCATCAATACAAATTTAGCATGATTGGTGTACACCAAGAAAGGAAATCAAATGAGAACTGTCAGCAGGAAGCTACTTTGATTAGATCTGATTTTGAAGAATGGCATTCACTCTCCTATTGTACACTGACCTAATCAGGTCACATCTGGAATATTAGGTTCAATTATAAGTGTCCCATTTTGAGAAGAGTGCTGACAAACAGAAGCACATGCAAAGAAGCTACCGAGATGGAAAATGAGCTGAAACCCCTTTGTAGTTATGATGAAAGAACCATTTCAAATGAATGTCTACTACTGTAGCAAAGAGCTAGTCCTTACCCTTGTTGACTAATTTCATGTCTCTGACAATTTATTTGAACCTAACATGAAATTTTCTCTGTTTCTTGAGTTTGGAACTTTTTTTTTGTAAGTAAGATGCAAAGATTGGGTCAAATGCAAATATGCAGGGAAAGGCAGAGGGGAACAGAGGAAAATAGACTAGCATCTAGCTCAAGGAGAGCAGGGGGAGATTGCTCAGTGGTTACAGCATTTGCTACACAAGCAAAAGAGCAAGAGTTCTCATCCCCAGATCCCACCTGAAAACTGTAAGTGGACATGTCAACTGACCTATTATTGCATATCCCATACCCAGAAGATAGGAATCCACAGAGCTAGTTGGCTAGCCAGACCGACACTACCAGTGAGTCCTGGGTTTCATTTTAGACTATGTCTCAGAAGAATATGATGGAAGAGTGATAGAAGGATGATTACAGATATCAGCCATGAGCCTCCACATTCATTGTTCATATATGTGTAGACACACATTGTTGCAGTCTGCCTGCATAGTTGCTGATAAATGACCAGAACACAGCTTAAGGGAACAAGGAGTTTACTTTCTTACGACAGTCCGGTTACAGTTCTTAGTCCAGCTTGATGGGAGAGCACGCATCAACACCAGGGCCGAGGGAACTGGCCACCATAAAGGCTGAGAGATGGACAATCCTTACTTGCCAGACCAGCATGTCTGGCCAAGTATACAGAAGGATGCCCACTCTCTCAACCAGCTCTCTGTGATTTATCCAGGGCCTAATCCCACCCACCATGGGCTGGGTCTTCCCCAGCAGCCAGACAATCTCCTTCAGGTTTGCTCTGGGCTTAACTCAACCATCAACTCTCTACACCTGTGCCCAGAGCTCAAACCCTCAAGAGTCAAGTTGACACCTGTGCTTAACTATGACACACATGTACATACCTTCAACCCCACATACATATCACAATTTCATGTATACTTAAGAAATTTATGGGAAATGTCTTATCAGTGTCTCACCATAACATCACAAAGATCTCAGAAGCTCTATACCTCTCTGAGAGACTAATGAGGACTATTGCTAGTGGAGACGTAAAAGAAGATGCTTTTCTCTATGGTATATCCACTGATCTAGAATGCTTGCTGGACCATTAATCAGGTCAGGCATAAGTCATCATGGACTACATGAAGTGCAGTTGGCCACACAAGCAAAAATATTTGAAAATAGAAGGGAGCCTGGTTGGGGAAAAGGAGGGGGTTATGGGATTTAGAATTAAGAGTTGAAAATATTATAAAGTCACTATACTCATGTATACAACTTTTTTTTATTTCCACTCATACAAACTTAACAGGATTACTGGTCCCCTCCCTCCCTCCACCCCCAACCCCTGTGCCCCCCTCCGCTCCCCCTCCCTCCCCACCCCCCCAGTACTTCCCCCTCCCATCCCCGGAGCATCCTTTAATGTGCATGCCAAACTCTCTTTTGGGTCCTCCTCTCCGATGAGGTGCAAGGACCCAGGGGCATTTCCCAGAACCCTTTCCTGTGTTCCCCTTAAGCATGGGAACACTACTGTGGCTGTCAATCCCTTGCCTCCAAGGATCCTAGTGCCTTTAGCCCATGCTAGACTTTGTGGAGTCAATAATGTGTTGGACATTGCGCAGGGCAATTACGGTTGCTTTGGCCCATGATATGCATGATATAATGTGTATACAACTTAAAAATATAGAATAAAAGATTTAAAAAGAATGAGGGAAAAGAGGAAGAAACTTGTAGAATTTTTGAGGAACTTAAGAGTTGACAGATCACTGCTCTAGGCATGGAAGATAATCTAAGGCAGAGAGCTGAGAAAGAAGCTGCTTTTTCTTCATATGGCCTGCAGAACAATTGTTCACTTACTTGCTCACTTGAGGGATTTTAAGATTGGAAATTGTGGTAGGATCTGTGATACATTGTTGACATGCCCTTGAGCTTTTTATGGCCGGCAGTAAAAATAGATACAGACTAATACTATAGGGAAGGGAGGAGACACATGGCTGTACTGATTAAAACTTTGAAAATGCCTTTGGAAAGCTCCAGATAGAATGAAAGGCAATTGAGGATGAAGGTGAGAGTCTTCTTACACTACAGGTGGAAGCAATCAAGCTGATGGACCCTTTAAATATGATTTATCTTAAAAGAGCTAGGATAAAGGATGAATAAGTATTGTCATAAACAATGAATAAGTGAAGGAATGAAGGATGGACGATGGGTATAGAATAGAGACAGATTTCAATAAAACACAAAAGGGAAACAAAATAGGACTTAAACTTGTACAATATCTAAACTTGAACCAAAATACCTTATAAGAACCCAGCAAAGAACAGCTAGACAGCTACTTGTGTAGAATTCTATGAAAGAAATCTTGGTTCTTAAGTGAGTTTGGATTTTAGACTTGTCTTCGCTGTATACCATGGGTGAGCTTAAGCAAGTCAGTTTATATGTCTGAGACTTGGTTGATTCATACATAGGCAAGGATGATTGCTTACTTTTAGTTGTTTCTATAATTGGAAATATTATTTATGATAGTACCTGACAGAAAATGTTCCTGCAATGGGAGCTGTGAGTCTCCTCGCCACATTATTATCATTGTAATCAGTAATGAGGATGAACTACATGGTTACTATCTTAGATCAGACTGCTATAAAAAAAAATGGGCCTTGTGGGCTGAACCGAATGGGCGAGCCTGCGACGGGGTCAGGGGACAAGCAGCAGACAGAGGATAAGTTGGCTGCAGACTCAGTTCTATTCAGGAAGTGTTTAGGCTTATTATATAGGGTCGGGGGTCCAATCAGGTGTGCCCATCCCACTGTTCAAGGGAGGGGGGAGCAGCAACCAATCATTTAGCTGTTTACTAGGTGTCCAGATGGCTGTTTCCCATTGGTTGTTCATCCTCCTTCCTATTGGTTGTTTCATCCTTCCTTCCCATTGGTTGTATATCCCTCTGCCTTTATGGTTCCTCTATTGGGACATGTCCGAACTTGTTGAGGCAGACCTCCTGGATTCCGGAGCTGGGGCTAGGCCTCCCTGAATCAATAGTGCCACATTGACCAAATAACTTAAATAAGAGAAAATAATTTCTCATGGTTTTGATCCTGAAGACCCAAGATCAGCATGTCCTGTTGGCCTGCTTCTTGCTTTAAGACAGCAATCCTTTCAATCTATCCACACATAGAATTTCCCTAGCTCATGTAGATAGAGAGACACTGCTCATGCTAGTCCTTAAGGGAACCAATACCTGTTAGGTGAAAGTCCAGTAGGTATGACATGACTTAATACTGATGATCTCCCAATGTCCTGTCTTCAAGTATATTATCGCTAGGGACTTATGACTTCCACGTGAATTTAGGGGAGCAAAATTCAGTTACTAGAATAAGAAATGATATGCTCTATATCTTTGTATTTCAAATTGCACTTCTTTTTGTTGTTCTTATTTTAATGGATCTCACGCCAGTTCTTTCTACCCTTCCTCTTACCTTTCCAACTCCCAAAATTCACAGGATGATATTCAGCAGTCTACTAATGTTGGAACAAGTAAGTAGTGTGCCAATGAGAGACCTGTTTCTTTTGCTAATCTCCATAAAAATCACACTAAATTCTATATAAATACAAGCAGTTTCTACATTCCCACCTCTATGAAAACTTTTGACACTCAATAATTTCCACATGTATAAATAAAATTTTTAAAAATTAGTGTGAGCGTTGTATTGCTTAAATAATTCTACCACTTAAGAATTGTCTTTGTTTAGACTTTAAACCAAGCTAAGTAAGCATTTTCACTCAAAGCAAATCAATTGCTTCCACATTCATTTTGTCTATATTCTTGGTGAAATACAATGCATATCACAATTACTATGTTTGTGGGAAGATTCCTGACATGAAAGATGATGTGGGGAAAGTTTCTTGTTGAGCTTGAATAAATTATATTTATTATGGGTAAATCACTTTTGAACAGCTTTGATTTTGCCTTAGTGAGTGTTATGGTACCTAGAACAAAGAACAACCCCCTTGGTACTACATGGAAGATGATGGGAACATGTAAGAATATTTCCAAGTTCCAATGAGTGTGATTTCCGTTTATATCAGGTAGGATTGAAACATACAGGACTGTAATGGGACAAAAATAGACAAGCAAAGTGTAAACTAAAATTAATGTGGAAAAGTAACTCTGGGAAGTTATGACATCTCCAGGGGCAGAAGGAACAGGCTTTTAAAAGTGTAACAAGCAATCCATTGTATGACCTAGAAAATGGTAACTTTATAGACATAGCAAGGGAGTATTTCATTGATTCTAAACACAGTTAAACACACACACATGCACACACACACACACACACACACACAGGATTGCAACAAAGCTCCTTTGTTACACAATTTTCCTAATTGTAAACACTTAAAATTCTCAGTGAATTCACATAAACATTAGCAGAATATTTACCTTTGTTTGTAGAGGACAATCACTAAGCACAACAATGTTTGGATGTTCATTTGCCATCCTTGCTGAGCGAGAAACACAGAGTTGAAATTTTCAACTGATACCAAAGTGATAAGCAGATGGGAATTTTCACAAAGCAAGCAAATAGCTTGCTTACTATAGTTTCTGTCACTAATGTGCCAAAGTAGTATGAATGCTCATAACCGAATTTGAGACCACTCTCAAAGCATCTAAACTCTTTTACATCACCTACAACAGATAACTTGGAATCTCTAAAAAATGAGTTTGCCATACATTAAATACGTACTATATTTCTCACTTACAAGAAAATCTGCATAATCAAATTACAAATACAGCTTTCTTAAACATCCAGATCCTCCAACTTTTCCTATTGTTTTCCACATCATTAAAAATTATTTCAATTTGTGTTTGCTCCTCTCTATACTATAACAAAACTAAAGAATTCTTGAAAGATTTGTGTTCTAGGCTGGAGAGATGACTTAAGCGTTAAGATTCTGTTTCACAAGCAGAAGGTCCTGAGTTCAAATCCCAAGTATCATGTAAAAACACCATGTGGAAAAGGGGGTATCCTGAACTTTCAGTCATGGTGGGTAGAGCCTGGGAAATCCAAACCTAAGCAAAGGAGGTAGAAACAATCCAGGATGATTCTGGAGGAGCCACCCTTGGTCCTTCACAGGCACACACAGTGCCCTCTGATACACACACATACAAAATATAGTTTAAAAGTATATTTTAAAATAGGGTTTATGTTTTTAGACATACAACTAGACAGCTAAATACCACCTCAATCAACTTAAATTCGAAAATATTCACAAATTATACCAAATAAAAATGATCTATATTTAATATACAATATTTCTTAAAACTTTTATTTTGGTACTTTATTGGTACATGGGTCTTGACTTTATTAATGTAAGATTAGTACAGAATACATGGAAAAATGAGTCCTCAAGTGTATATAATAACTTAATTGCTTTATGTGCAATTTCAAGATTTGTCATGGCTTGAGAAAATAAAATGTGCTAAGGACTTGCACATCACAATGGAAGATGTACATTTTGGGGCAATTTTCATTTTCTCCTTCAGATATTTAAAGCTCTTAGGTTTTAATTGGATTGGTAAAATATCATCTTTTATTTTAAATATTTTAAATATTTATTTTAAATAAAAAATCTTCCCCATTAATGCAAATGAACTACATTTTAAAATTTTCCTTAAGCTGATTTCAATGTACTATGAAAATTTAAAGTACATACTATGTACTATGAAAATTTAAAGAATTCTTAGAAGATGCCTTCTATTTGTAAGATTTTTTATTATTTATTCAATTGTGCATGCATGCACGTGTGTGTGTATATGTGTGTGTGTATAGAATCTGTGTGTGTGTGTAGAACCACGGGCAAATTCGGGAACCACCATGGCCTGCCTTCATCTCCTCCTTGTTTACTCTGCCCGGGTTTCAACACAGGCCACTTTGGCTTCTGCCTGGCATCTACACATGGGGTCTAGGATCCAAACTCAGGACATTCAGTCTGCAAGGCAGAGGCTTAACCCCCTGAACCACCTCTCCAGTCCCTCTATTTGTAATCTTTTAAGTGTGTAGACAAAGAATTTTGTTTTATTGTATTTTAAAAGGCACACTTGAATGCTTTAGTAATAAAATATGAATGATTCCAAGTACACTTTTTTTTTTTTTACAGAATATCCTGTCCATAGCATTTGTCCTCTTTAAAAGAATTCTCTCTCATCATTATGGGGAAATATTGTTGACATGTAGATTTTATAACTGCTTTGTAGTTGTATTGTCATATCAAAAGTTGTTAATCATCACTATAAACTTATTGGGGGATTTATCTTTTTTATTTTTCTACTTTTACAAGTATATTGAGTACTCATCCTTGCTACCCTCCATAATCCCTCCCTCCCATCACTTCAACAATACCTTCTGCCCTCCTACCTGTCTGTTTCTATGGAACCCAGGGTTTCTTCTGGCTAGCCTAACTTTTGTGGGGTTCAGGCTTTTGTGGTTTACCAAGTTGCCTCTGCTCAGTCCATCCCACTGATAGGGGCATTTCCTTTCATTCATTCCACTGTATGTTCTTATCTTTTTTGAGTTCCTACATAGTCGATGGGGACATGTTGGTGTGTCAGTCATTATGCAGGTCTGGTAAGGACATTTCTCACTTCAGTGAGTTCCTAGATGCAACAATCCTGTCTTAAGTGGAATGTCTTGTCCAAAGGTGAACCTTCCTATCTTTAGGTTCTTACAATCTCACTGTCCCCTCTTCTGCGAGGTTTCCAAAGCCTTAGGATGGGAAGAGGTTAGGTTGGCCTGATTCTGGGTGAGCCTTGTAGAGGATTCATCATTTGTAAAAGAAAAATGTATAGGTGATCTTTTCAGTTTATTATTTTTTCTGTAACTTTTTAAACTACTCATTTTAATGCCTGAGAGAAAACCAAAGGCTTAGCACACTTACTTGGACCTGTATCCCTGGCTGTTTTTTTCTTTGTGTGTGTGCATGCGTGTGTGTGTGTGTGTGTGTGTGTGTGTGTGTGTGTGTGTGTGTGTGTATGCATGCATCAGTGTGTATGTGTCTACCATACAATTTTGACTATCATGGCATAATAGCAGGGTCTCACCATTATCCATTCTCCCCTTCTTCAGTGAGTGTGATGTCAGTCTTTCTCTGAGCAAGTATAGTAAGTAGTAAACATTAACATTTTCCTATTCTCTTTCATCATAGTTTGTCTATAGGGATAATTCTTGGCAAACAGGAGATAAGTTTAAGTACAATAGGAGACTTCCTGAGTGTACAGTCTTCTTCCTATGACCTCCTTTCTTTGGTGCCCAGAGAACGGGTAGATGTAAAGAGGACTGATATATTCTTCCTCATGAAGACAATTCAAGCATCTTGACTATGACAGAGTAAGAAGTCATAACAGACCCAATATTCCATCCTTATTAAAACTGACATTCACAACCCAGATTTTACAATTGAGTGAGAAATAGAAAGACAGAATGAGAGCTGCAAAATATCTTTCTGGTCCACAATGGATCATCTACAACAACTGAACTTGGTGGTACCCAACTGTAAACCCAACACTCAGGCAACTGTGCAAAAAGATAACAAGACTGAAAACACTTGCGCTTCATAGTAAGGCTGTCCTGTCTTGAAACAAAAGTTCTTAATGTTGTTAGTATAAGAAGTATGAAATCCACTTCAGGAATTTAAACATGCACATTTGGTTTGAAAGTGTAAGGTCAAAGAAAGTCTAGAGAATTGTTTGTTTATTTCTCTGTTTCATACAAGTTTTTATCATATTTTCACTTCATTTTTCCTCTTAATTTTACATCAAAACTACATTCCAAACAATTTAATATGCTAAAAGATGCCTTTATAGAGCTTTTTAAAGCAAACGTGGAGTTTTACCAAATGTTACATTGCAAATAACTTATTCAAACAAAAAATGTTACTATTATATGAGGAACAATCTATTGAACATTTCTATTGAAGAGTTTCTTCAGATAAATAAAGGACCAGCAGGGCTGAAAGAGAGAGACAGAGAGAGAGAGAGACAGACAGAGAGAGAGAGAGAGAGAGAGAGAGAGAGAGAGAGAGAGAGAGAGAGAAGAGGGTTTATTATGCAACTTCATCTAGCAATTAAAAGACTAAGACGACCCACAATATGCATTTTACAAGCTGGAAGAACAGATTAAACTAAGACACAATTCAGTTCATGTTATATAGGACCCTAACCATTTTTTAGATGTTCAAGAGCTGATGCTTTAATAGGATACCTTCCTTTCTCCATATGAAGTAGGATAACACCACCTGAGTCTGTGAGTATTTGGCTTTAGGATCGCAACTTAATCAAACAGAGAACCTGGAGTAGAACCCAACTTTCCCCACACCTCCTTCCAGAAGCGAAACTGGAAAGACTAGATATGCTTGCTCAGCACAGCACACATGAGCAGCTAATCCCCGTGGGGATGAAAGATGTGAGAATGTCCGAAGCAGACAATGAAGGTGTGGGTGCCCAGGAATGAAGAAAATAGTTTTCCCCCAATTCTCAAAGTGAACACATTCCACAGAAGACACATAAGGCTGTTTTTGAAATAAAAATTTCTAGAGATAAAACAAACTTTAAAGGAAGCTTTGTTTCCTATGATACCAAGGCTTCTGTAGTCCTTAAATCTCTATCTCCAGTGAAATGAGTGTTTTAACAGAGAATATAATCCTAAAGAAATAGGTAAGTTAAATAATAATAAGCCCCCCCCCCATTTGAAGATAAAGGACACAACAGTCCACTTGGAAGGAGAGCAATTACAACTTGGTGCCCTTGGGACATACTGTGTGCCCATCCTTACAAATCAAAGTCAGTCTTTCAACATTCAACCTGGAATGTTCTCCTGATACATTTGTATTTATACTTATTTTCCTACAATCTCATGGAATAATATCAAGAGCAGGATAAATCTGATCCAGGAGAGCACGCTAATAAATCCTCATGAAACATATGAAGAATTCCGTTGAGCATATCACTATTTCTGAGGAAACTTACGATGGCTTCTAAAAATTCCATGTCCTGTGGTTTTATGGACTATAGCAGAATATGAGGAGCAAACAGACAAAACTCCAGATCAAGATAGCCCACTGATGACAATAACCAGTACTGAGTGAGTGAGTCCTCGGTATGAAAAAAAAAATGCTTTAAAACTATTGACTTTTTTGTGAACACACAGTCACCACTGCAGTTAGAATGCAGACAATGAAAAGAACATAAAATAATCTCCTGAAAGGCATAGAAAAATAGAATCTACTAATACCATACACACAAATTACTACACCTCCTAGATTTTAGGCTACTTTTATTAATCTTTTTAAATTTCTACTCAACTTTTTAAAATAGATTTCACATTTTAGATTAATACTGCTATTTTCAAAATATACTTATGTCCATGTTTGTTATGTGTATGTCTTAGTCTAGTTGAAGAATTTTAATTCTATGAGAAAACATTTTATTTATGGACCACAGATTATGCACCAATGTCTGGACATACACATCTTAATAAATACTTGGTAAATGTTGAAATGTGTGGATCCACCATCACTCTTCTCTGTGCTCCATTTCTCATTCTCTAGTCTTTTGCAGCCTCCTGCAAATTTCTTCCCCTGGTAGATACTAAAAAGAAACCATATGGGGAAAAAAAGCCCTAGGAATGTGGTTCCTTAATTTCTCTTCTGCCGAACAAGGGGACGGTGCTAAACCTAAGTTGATAACAGACCATATATTATGAATGGAGTTACAGTTGTACTATGGGTCTCACAGTAGGCTCTTTTAGTTTTGACCTCAGTAAAACAGTAGCAAAAATTCTCTAATACTGTCAAAGAGTCATCAAACATATACACAAGAGCCTAAATCATTCTACATGAGAAATTTCTGATAATCTAAAAAAAAAGACAAACTAGACAAAATTGGCTATCTGAAGTGATACTGAGCACCACACAAGCAGAAATCAGAAGCAAGCTATGGCTGTGCAGAATGCAGAATGGCCATTGTGGTTTTATGGTGGATGTTGTCATGTTTGTCATTTTTGTAAGGCCTAATGAGCAAGCTCCAAGCACCAAAATACACAGAACAGGAGCCAAGCACAAACTCTTCACAGGTGTGTAAGCAGCTAATAGAAGTGACAGCTGAGATGACAAATAACTGAGGTGTTGAGAAATGAATTATCCATGTGGTTTAAATGGGCCAGATGATATAGTGGAACACCACAGGGTTTAATACAAAGCACAGCATTCAAGATGGAAGATCCAAATCCTAACTCTGGCTCTAACACAGACAGCGTTTATGAGACTGAATGAGTCATTTCAACCACACCATGCTGTGGTTTCTCCCTCTGTCAGATCAGTGCAGCAAAATGCATTGCCCAGTCACAACACATGATGTTGTGAAGAAACAGGGAGGAATCAGTTCCTGCAACCATTTCTGCACATTCCAAGTGTACCCATTGCACAGAGCAGTGTCCCCACATAGGGATGTCAGACCAGAACCCTCACAAAATAAGTTGATTTCTTAAACCAAAAGTCCCAGTTTCTAATGGGCGTAATGCATTAGAAACACTAATCTTCAATGCCATAATTTCACATTCTCTCTCTCTTTCTCTCTCTCATAAATTTATTGTGTGTATGAATTAGCATATCATATAGCATTCAGAACTGAACAATCAGTTTCAGTTATGCCAGCTGTTGTCAATCATTTCCAGTGTTTGGTCATAGCCTGCAAGATTCCCTCAGGGCAGAAATATGGATCCTTGTCTCTGTATTTACAATCTTAGATTTAGACCTTGCCAGCAGTCCGCTTAGGTTCTCCAAATCAAATAAACTCTGAAGCCCACACAGTAAGCATTAGATCATTACTGGGCTGTAGGTACACAGGCTGGAGGTGCAAACGAAACTCAAGGCAAAGGGAATCACCAGATGCAAATTGGGCACAGAAGCACTTACAACATGTTGGAAAAAGAACAAGAGAAGGAGTCAAAACAGCCACAGTGAAATACCAGCTCTAGCATTTACGATATGTGCCAGGTCGTTTTGGCACAGAACTCTGGACCTCAGCTGCAAGATTGGAATACTAGATTGCATCAGCTGAACCAAGACAAGAGGGTATGTATTAGTCACTTCACGTGGACTGCTCACTTGTGATGACACATGTTTAAAGTTGTTTGGGCTTCATTACAGTATTGACCATAACTGTGTGACTTCAAGTAAGATGCTTATACTCTCTGTGTCTCAGAATTATTTGTTTGATTATTTGTGTGCTTTTAACTGATAATGTCAAGATAATAATGGGTTCCATATAGGAGTTTTTATAAGGATTGAATAAGATGCATACAAACCCCTCAGCAGAGTCTGGCAAATTGCAGCCTTATTGCTACTATGACAACTGGGTTCTAAGCATGGGAGTGAACTCCAATGAAAGAAAATCCACGAGCAAAAGATGTCATGCTGCTCAAGAAATGATTTCCCACGTCTCTCACAGACTCGGGATTCCTGAATTTTAGTTTTGCTTTCATGCAGTCCAAGTAGTTTTCTGACAGTGGAGTATTTGCAGGCGTGGCCTCTCCCGAGAAGTCTTTATCAGGAGAAGTACTTTCAATCCTCCTCAGCAAGTGCTGTATCACTGCAAAACAAACACCCTGGGAGCTAGGAACAAGGGCAGTGCCAGCGACACAGTAGTCAATGTGGATTTCATAACCTTCTCGGAAATCGCACAGGATGTGACAAGAGCAGTGAAAAGTCTGCTCATTCTTTTTCTTAGATCTGTTTCCTGTTGAAGAATCTCGTGAGTAAGAATCAAAACCCAGTTTTAATGAGTGCTAAATCAAAGACACATTGAAGATGCTATTCTAGTAAATTTCCTCCATGCAGCTTGTGACAATTCTTAATCTGTCTTGGGTACACAATACTATAGGGTAGGAGGGTGCTAAAGTACAGACATCTATACTGTAGGCTAAGAAGGTGATAGAGTAGAGACATCTGATGGATGAGAAACCCAAGGGCAAGGTACCACAGGTGTGGGGTCTCCTGGGGCTCTCTTCCTCACAGATGGAACCTTTTAAAGGTGGAGAGTTCTCTTAGTAAAAGGGGCAAGGAAGTCGTGTCAGACATCTTTGGTGAGGGCACTTGTGATAGTTAATTCTGGGTGTCAATTTGACACACTTGCCATTAAGTAGGATCAACTGAGAGCACCTGAAGAGATTACATGGATCAATATATTTCAATACAAAGACAAGCCCTAGATCCCATTGGAACCTCCCAATAGAGGACAGAAAAGAAGACTGAGAAGAAGAGACACTCTCCAGGAATCCTTCAGTCATCACCCATCATCCACTAACCTCACTGATGGGGGTGACTTGGCCTGAATCCAGCTTTGGATAGCCAGCCATGCCACCTCTGCTATGAAAGACTGTATCCCTCCTCTGGAACCATAAGTTAAATAAATCTCCCTTTCTCCCTTCAGTTGATTGACTTTAAATTTTCTCTCACAGCAAAAGTTAAGAGTAGCTGTTACAGCTCTGATCCTGTTCATGTGTTCTCAGGACTTAATAACTTCTGAACATCTCCACCTCAGTATCACCACTTTGGGATGTACATTCATGCTGAGATCAGAGTGGGATGTTGGGTGCTTCTCTTAATATACAGCTCTCTATCTTATAACACTGAGACAAGACCTCTCATTGAAGAGGCTTACCATTTGAGTTGGCCATGGAGCTCTTGGGATCAGCCTATCTCTGCTCCCCAGAGCTGGGTTTAAAGGCCTATGCAGCCATGCCCAGCTTTTTACGGAGATGCCAAAGATGAAAACTCATGTCCCCATGTTCACAGGGCAAGCATGCTCACCTAATGAGCCACTCTCCCACTTGCAAGCTGATACTTCCTGTGAAACACTTTATTGGTTTCCATAATCAAATTGACAAATAGGCCTTCCTCACTTTCTCTTCTTCCCTTGAATATCATTTTGGCTTAAACAAAAGCATTCTGTTTCTCACTAAGGTTAACCTCTGTAACAAGTGTAATAGGTCCCATTCACTATTAGTGCTACACTGTCTCTTTTCCATGGCTCCTCTTTTTCAGTAAATAAACTTCATAAAGAGTCTCATGCAGCACAATATATACACAAAGGAAAACAAAGAGCCCTCCACACACACTCCTCTGCATTCACTAAAATCTTTTATTTTAAAAGTTACACTTTTCACACTAGCTATTTGTGATTAACATCACTTCATCACTTATTCCTCTTGCTTTGTCCTCTTGAACTCATTCAGAATTGGTTTCTCTTTCATTGAGATGATTCTTGCCAAGTCATCTAACCTTCTCCATCCAGACCTCTCTGAGTGCCAGTATCTCGTCGGGTTTTCATCTTGTCTCACCTAAGAAAAGCATTGAAATCACTCATCACTTTCTTTACTCAGCATCAAAATACTTTTGTCTAACATTTCCACCTACTTCTTCAGTTCTTAGGTCCAGGTTTTTGCTTGTCTGTTTTTGCTAACTTTGCTTCACCTGCCTATTTCTAATGGTTGAAATTGAGCCCTCAGGATTCCATCTTCCCTTCTCCCAATTGTTTCTCCCCAAATCTTAAAGATTCTCATGCCTTTCTTAACTCCATTTAGACTGACAAATCCAGACAAGTGATCCACATCTCTAAGATATCTGATAACAGGCAACTCAAAGTCAGTTTTCCAAGACTCATCATGACATTGTTGTTAACACAAGACTCAAGAAGAGTCTATGGCAACTCCTCAATGGACATCTAATTTCTAATCCAAGCATTTAAAGTCATTATAACTCAATTTAAATATTGTTTTCTAAGAATAGTCTTCCTTAGATTCAGGCATATAATTACCTCCTTTCCCTTCTCTACACTATGTAGTGCCACAGTATTCCCTTCCTCTCTCACAATATCTATATAAAGCCCAAGTCATTTCCTATTGCTCACAGTTTTTAGTCATCAGGATATAATTCATTAATAGATATAGAAATAGATGATGTGATTGATGTGTGAGAAATAGATAAATGAGAAAAGAATGGGGAACTCATAAAAAAGCTGGATGGAAAGAGAGAGAAGAGAGGGATGGAAAAGAGTAATGAAAAGAAGTCTGAAAAAAGATAACACAAGTGTGTTAGAATGAAGTTATATGAGAGAAATAACAAAATTGAAAAATGTTTGAACAATTATCAAAAATACATAAAATATTAGATAACATATCAACAAAAGTTGAGAGTAAGAAACCTTGATTATATAGAGAGGAATTTTATAATTATTTTGTCTCTTCTTTCCTTATATATAAAATGGCAAGGAAAAAAGCATAAAAATCATAGGTTTGTCTCTACAATTAAATGAACTAATGCTAATATTAATAAATTCCTAGGAAAATAAAGATGTTAGCCAGAGTTAGTAATATAGGTTTAGGTGGGAAGGGCTTCATGGCCAACTGCTCTCCCCAGATGGCTTAACCCACATGAACTTACTTTCTGTGCCAGATAGATGCAGGTGTTCACTTGACAAGTGAAGGCTGAGTTTTGGGGAATGTTTGTGAAGAATTACTTAGCTAATAATAATGATGAGTAATCCTAAGATATTATCTAACTGATTTGGGAAGATTTAGTTCATTGTGAGAGGGCCCATTCCTCAAATAAGTATGTAAGATGGAGAGAGCTTGATTAGTATATTGGTAGACTTGGAGATATTATGGCATACGTATACAGACATGATAGTGAGCAAGAACTTCTGTACATTCTGTTGTTGTAAGACCTCACTCAAAGTCAAGCAACTTAAGGAAGAAAAGGGAGATTCATTCAGCTTATGGTTCCAGAGGGGAAATACCATCCTTTATGGGAGAAAAGGCATGACTGACTGGCAGAAGATGAAGGTGGCTTAAGTCACATCCATCAAGGAGGCTGAGATCTGTAACTGCTCACTGCAAATGGTAAGAGCAGAATTCTCCCAGAAGTGGGGGAACCTAATCAACCTCAAGGCCTACCCCTTATGACTGCCTTCCTCCAAATCATGAACAACTAAAGATTGAAGCACCGAAGCCTATGGGGGACAGCTCACATTTCAAATCAAGACACCCTCACAGATTAGATCCCCACTTGCAAGGGATCTTGGAAATTAATCTATTATTTTGCTCAATTTTGGCTATTCCATTCATGTATTAGTCAAGGTTCAAAAGTAACAGAATAAATCTGATTATTTTTTCCTGTCCTATACTATGCATCATATGAAACATGCCTGGTATATTCATTCTCTACCCACCTCTTGAAAAGAGATTTATCCTAAGATAAAAAAAATAGTGCACTAAAGGTATAGATCTTTCATGCTCAGAGGCTGAGACATCTCAAGAGCTGTATTCTATAAATCAATCCCATATATTATATTATATATGTATTATGTTATATATAGTATATTACATTATATATTACATATTGCATATTACATATCACATATTACATGTTACATATTATATATTATATATTATAAAGACAGAAAGAATGCTGCACACCAACAGTTAACAAAAAAATCCAAAAGGAAAATAATGAACCTAGAACAAAGTATGATTATTCATTTCAAAGTTTCATCATTCCCTATGAAAACATGGCAATGAATTACAGGTATAAATTTGATAATTAAAAACTAAGCCTTTGAATACACCCATGAAGGATTATTTAGTTAAGGCCAGTCTCTGAGCAAGACCCGAGGAAAATATCTGATTAATATGGGAAGACCCAACTGACAGTGGGTCTTTCTGCCAGTGGGTCTTTCTGCCAGTGGGTCTTTCTTGGCAGATGAGTAAGATGAGAGAGAATCTGGTTGGAATTCATCAAATTGGCAAGCTATAAATATGCCTCTCTCTCGGTTTTTTCTGTGGATATGTTGGAGCCAGATCTCCAAACTACTGTTGATAAGTCTATTGCCGATGGACTGTAACTTGAAATCCTTTGCTAGAATAATAAACATGTTGTTTCCCAAAATTGTTTGGGTCATGTATTATTACAGAACATAAATATGAAATGAGGACATGAAGTATCCACGTTCCTATATGAAACTACTGGAAAGTACAGAAAAAAACAACATCTCAATCTAATACCACCACCTAGAGTTGCACATGATAAAAATTTAAACCTCGTTCATCTTCTCTCCCTCCTTCTTTGTGTTCTTTGAGCAAACCTTATTTTATGTATTTGAAAGCCCATGTAAAAGGTATTTTAAATAATTTAGAACTTAAAGTACTGTTATAAAACTTAAATATTTTGCAGACATGATTTTTAATATATGAAATTCTTCACAAATTTGCACATCATCCTGACACAGAAGCCATGCTAATCTTCTGTGTATCATTCCAGTTTTTATATATGTGCTGTCGAAGTAAGCATGCAAACACGATTTTTATGGAATAACTGCATCAAAATATTTTTAACAGTATTCCCTGTTTTATCCCAGGGAATGTGTCCCATGCCTTCAAGTAGATGACTCAAGTCAACATGACTGAGTCTGCTTTCAAATAATTGTCTTCATAAACAGCTTTTCTCTCTTAAAATGATTATTTCATGCAGAAACATCATATGGAAGAATATTTTGTGATAGAATGGCTTTTGCTGAATAATCAGTATCCAAGAGTGTGCCTGAAAACAGCATGGGCATTTTCGACTCTGGAAGACAGTGCACGAGTGTGCACAATGTAGGCACGTGATCCTGGATTAAAAATTCAGAAGCATATTCTCTTACTGTTCCACATAAGCAATTCAAGGGAGAAGGGGTTTATTGGGGATCAGGGGTGCCAAAGCTGAAGAAAGCATTCACAAACCAGATCATAAGTATGTTTTCATGTCATGATCTGTAACTTATCTTTTACCCTTCAGGCAATGGTAATTCAATAACTGTTTGCTCAATGTAATTGATTTAAGCACTTAGGAAGAGTTTGCTTCCTTAAATAAATAAGACTAGTAATGGGATATCTGACAAGCCCAGGTAAAAATAGTCTTTTTTTCTAGAAGTAAAACTGATCTTCATAGTTGAAATTAGAAGAAACCCATGATCTAATTTTCAGAACTTATAATTAATTAATAATTAATTAATTAATTGCAGTTGCAAGTGTTTTATGTATATGTTCATGTAGAGTATTTCTTATTTTTAAAAGCAGATGAATACTTCAGTTCCAAATTTTTGCTGAGGATCAGTGTTTTTCTAGAATGAATATAGATCTATGTACCTGAGTTCTAACTCTTGATCTCTTGCATTATTTGCATGCATATTTCATACTATTTGTGATCCATTAATGAAGACTAAATGAAGACTTTATCATCAAAAATCCTTAAAAATATGTTTCTATAAATTTTCGAACTATTAATGTTTTATTGACAATTCAATGGCAATATTTTTCTTAGTAATTTACATACATTCTTAAAATTGAGCTCATCTCAGGTTTCATAGTGAAAATAAATTTTACCCTTACAATCATTAGTTAACTTGTTACTTAATAATTGGTATGGTCAGATCAGTTAGTGCTACCAGCTTAGTCAGATTTGTAAGCTATGATCATCTACTTTTATACATCATAGAAGCTGGAAAGTAGAGCAGCCAGCTTGTCATGGATCATAATCTTCAGTCAGTTTTACAAATGGAAGGTTAGAACATTATTAGCAAGCAAGCCAAGACTCAAGTGGGGTCCTATCTAGGACTGTACCAGTAAGATTTCTGCACTATCCAAGCTTCCAAAGCTCTTTATTTAAAAACTTTACCATTGTCTATGCACAGTTAAGACTTTTGACTACCTCTCTTTATTTAAAAAATCAATTTCTTGTATATTATGTGTCAAGAACACACAAATCTTCACTATGTTATATTATTGCTGATAAAGCTAAAAGTGGAGCCAATTCCACATGGATTTGGAAACCATAAATATTGTTCAAATTACTAATGGCCTTAATATGCATCTTATTACTACCTTGTGGGAGTTTTCCCACATGTACTTCAGTTATGTAAACTCCCTTATGCAATTAATGCTTATAGACTACAGATTTTTATGGGTTAGTGACTTAATATTATTTTTAGGGAAAAAAATGTGCAATGATCCCAAAAGAGATAGTACAGAAGATATTTAGAGCAGTTGAAACCAGACATCCTCAGACTGGAGCCTCTGCCTCCACATCCTCCTCTTTCATGAAGTCTGCACCCTGCCTTGATGCCTGAGAACCACTTCCATTAATTGGTGAGGGTTAATCGCCTTAGTTTCACAGGATTTAGAATCTCCCAGGAAACAAACCTCCAGGGAATGTCTGATAGGAATCATTTAACTGGCTTGGAAAGAAGTGACCTGCATGTGACTGGCTTCATTCTATGGACTGGGCAACCAGCACTTTCTCTCTCTTTCTCTCTCTCTCTCTCTCTCTCTCTCTCTCTCTCTCTCTCTTTCTCTCTCTCTTTCTCTCTCTCTCTCTGTTTTGTGGATGTATTTTAACCAGTTGCATTACATTCCAGCTCCCAGAATCCTCCCACCATGAGGCTATAGTAGAAATTTATACTATAAAAATAGTCTTTCTTCTTTGATTTTACTTGATATTATATCTCATCAGCAAAAAAAGTAATCAATGCACCATCTGGAAAATGGAAAGGCATGCCCAATGGGTAGAACCACTGGACATATGGAGGAAATTTTGATTCCTACTCTAACTTTGCCTGATTCAGAAGACTTTTAATAGTGATGTAACTTAACAACACAGAAGACCTCTCCTCATAGAGCTCCAGAAAATAAAGCTTAATTTCTCCATTCTAGAAGATTTACATTACTAATGTCTTCCATAGACTGCTCCACCACTTCATTTGTTCTGGGAAACTTACCCACGGATATTTAAATAGCCTTTTCACAAACATTACATATGACTTCAGCTCAGTGTGTATTCTGCCTTTCACCAGTAACCTAAAGCTTTTCAAAAAATTTCTGTTATTCAAAAATACACACAATTTCTTAATCTTTCCCTATATTACAAATGTTCCACATGGGTCTTTCAGAGTCAAGAGGACAAGCACTCTCTCTGTGTATTTAATGTAACTTGGAATAATTTCACAGCACTTAAAAGTAGCAATGAGCTCACTCTTTGACCTAGGAGTTCAATTGCTTACACCTTATCATTTAATAATACTGACCTAAGAGATTAATGTTACATCATAGAAACTGAGATTTAAGGGCCTGAAATGAAGGCCAGTCCAGTCTCAGGACAGAGGGAGGATAAAAGTTGACGCAGGCAGAATAAATGTTACTTATAGATCCAGAGGCTATAAACTGTCAAACCGTTGAAACACAAAGACTAAAACTACAAATTATTGATTTTTATCTTATTGTGAAGAAGCACAAATTCTGAAAATTAATTCAAATTACCTGATTTACATTGACTTTTATTTTTTTGTAATCAAATTGAATCTGAATATGCAGCTTTAGTTCCTTCTGACTGTTTTGTAAGTGCATGATTCCTGAAAGTGTTACATTACCAAGGAAATGCAGGTAGTAGTCAGAGCAAGAGCCCATTTTATCTCATATTTCTGAAAATAAATTGAACATATGGTCCTTAGGCAGAGCACATGTGAGATATTAAGCTGATAGCACCAAACAGAATATTTGATCTAAACTCAAAGCCTGAAAATCTAAGAGCCTATAATTTAGATGTAATCCTGCTTGAATGGTTAGTTATCTTTGATGGATGTATAAGAATGTTATTGCTACACTTAGCATACATTTAGAGATGAGCTTAGTGATATTTATGAGGTTGGCTTTATGATACATACAAGCTAATGGCTCCTAAAAAAAATAGGGGCTGTAGAGATAGCCCAGCAGGTAAGGTGCCAGCCCACAAATGCAGCTATCTAAATTTAATCCCGTAAGGAAAGAACCAACTTTCAAAAGTTTTCCTCTCTACTAATCCAGCTACACTGGGGAGAAGGCAGTTCTATGGACTACGATGTTTACTATGAATCCAGGAGTAAATGAAGAAAGGATATGTGAACTCAAGTCTTAAGAATCTAGGGATAAGCCGTAGGCAGCAGGTAGAACACATGGGCTGTGCATGACTCACATGCATATCTCTCTCGCTCATCTCTAGCTCGCTTACACACTAGCTGTATCTGCGACTTTGTCATCCAAAGAAACTGCAAATATTTTCATATCACATAGCAGTGCTTATAGATAAGAAGGAAAATGTTCTCTTTTATGGTTTAAAAAAAAACAAAAGTTGTCCTCTGACTCCCTACACATATGCCATGACATGCATGTGTATACCATCTCTTTTCTCTCTTTCATTCATAAATGCAATATTTTTGTGAAGTAACAGTCATGTCTATATAAACAAAAAGTGACATGCACTCTATATTTAAGTTCCATTTAAACCATTTTCAAACATAATATAAAATCAGTGACAAAAAATTTCAAGTATTTGTGTAGTGTAATCAGGCATGCCTGAATGAAAATCAGAGTGGAGATTTTCTATTGTTTAGTAAAGAAGATAGAAATAACAAAGTTGCATTTACCATTCTATTTTTCTTATTATTTTTTGCAGAATTATATCTGTAATAAACATAGCATAAACTTGATTAAACTTTCTAAAATTTTCATTTTTGCAGATGAGCTTTGGAAATCTGTGTTATATCATTAACTACAGCAAAAACAAATAAGTTATAGTCAATATGCATTATCTGACTTTGACCCTGCATCTGTGCATTTCAGGGATAAATGCAGAAAATAACTCAGTTAGAACTCAAAGTACAATGCTATTGTCTTCCTCCATTAAACTGTTTGGAAACTAAATATATAAGCATTTGAGTGATTTGTCCAAAATCACATGACCAACAAGGAGTGGATGTGATGACCAAGGAACCATTTACTATAAGAAACACTCGTGTGCTAGGCTTCCCTGTGCACTAGGCAGCTTAGTGACAATATGGAAAAAGGTAAGGCCATGGTTAGAGATATGAATATGAGAATGAATATGAGGTTGATGAAGGAGAGAGACAGCCATTCTCTCTGTCATCAGAGTCTGCTGGGGATAGTCCTGCAAGGTGAAGACAGTTTGAGTAGTTGGAAACAGAAAGGTAAGACTTTGCACCTTAGGGAATAAAAAGATCCCATAACTGAAAAGCATCGTCACTGTCTACATGTTTTCCTTGAGATGCAATTACTTAAAAATATCCCAGTTTAATAGAAGTTAGTGTCATTCAAGTTCTTGTTCGTCTATCATATAAAATTTCATCTTTAAAAATCTCCAAAAATACATTATTCTAGCTCAAATAGCTCTTTTTATTGGGAAGCAGAGAACTCACAAGGAATTTTCCATTTTTTCATGTAAGGTTCTACCAAGATTTAGGAATTTATAGATGTACCTCTATCCAAGCTGAAACAGCCAGAAACTGTCAGCCAAAGAATCAGTTCAGTTGCCAAGCATTCTTGTGGCAGATGCCAAAGCCAAGATTTAAAAAAGGACTGAAGCCATATTGTCTTTTGT
Source organism: Typhlomys cinereus (assembly GCA_023101885.1). Lineage (NCBI taxonomy): Eukaryota > Metazoa > Chordata > Mammalia > Rodentia > Platacanthomyidae > Typhlomys > Typhlomys cinereus. The sequence continues at coordinate 2,168,281 of JALPQD010000159.1, forward strand.
GAAAGAAAATCAAAGATGCCTTTGTAAACTTAAAGAAGAGTAAGACATATCAAAGCATCTTGAAGACATGCTTTGCACTGCAGATGTTTCTGGATTAATATGACAATGGCAACCATGTCTAGGAAAAGCTACCATGTTTGGGTCATATGGACCTGATATCCAGCAAGCAGAATCTGTTAGACATGCTAGAATGACTACAGAATTTTTTCAAGTCCCTATTCTTACCATCATTTCATCCAATATTCATCATGGTAGAGCTACGTTTGACTGGAAAAATATCTTAATTTTACCAATAGTACTTTCCAGATACTGGTATAATTATGACCAAAGAGGTCCCTGGGTGCTGTAAGTTAAATCAGCATGTGAAATTACACGTATTCACCAAGGGATAAAACACAACTTCTTGCCCTTCTGTCTTGAAGCATAGGCATTCATAAATCTTATCTCAATTCATTTGATCTAACATACAAGTGTATCTGCAGGGCATTTTCAAGACATCAAACCAGATTACTCTTTGTTCTTCCTTTTGCTTTTGTTTTGGTTTTGCTAACAAGTGTAACTCAATACATGGTGCTTTATTTGGGAAATTCCTGAAGCTGTTAAAACAACTTTCCAACATGCCCTAAACATAACACAGAACTAGCACATAGAAAACTGAAACTCACCTCCAAGTATCAATTTAGAACTATTAATTAAATACATGATGAAGTAGGAGGAAAGGGAATATTTTGACTTTTTATTCTTAGCACTAAAAGATTTATTCAGGAAATACAATAGAGGTGTCAAGTTAAAATTTGGAGAACAGTATCAGTATGAGCAAATAACCAGCTGTAGAGCTTAACTGGTAAAGTTCTTGCTATGAAGCATCATGGCCTGAGCTCATGGCCCAAAACCCATGTAGAAATGCCAGGCATGCTGCATATCTGTAATTCCAGTACTGGGGAATAGAGACAGGTGAATTTCTAGAGCTTGTTGGACAGCCAGTGGTGAATTTCAGATGATAGCTATGGCTGTCTTTTGACTTTCACACACATGCCTCACAGACTCAGGCATACTTGTGCACATACACACACACAAACACACACACTATATATATATACATATATATTATACATATATAATATACATGACTCTTTCCTTTTCAACTTAGATCATTTATATTTTTCACAAAATAGGTCATTCTTTTCAAGTTAGAGTATGAGATCAAACTTTAACTGAACCAGGACCACAGTGAACAGACAACCAGATTATGTCTGAAGGAAAATGTCAATTTAAGAAGCACACCAACAGCATACTACAATGTCTGAGTGAATACTTAAGTCCATCCCAGACCCTTTGGTGATAGGATCCCCTGCTTTTGAAAAGGAAAAAGCAAAGGATGATGAAGAAAATTAGACTTCTGCAAACTACACCATATCCCAGATGAATGCTACACTATGACGGTAACTTGATTCCTAAATTCCTGATTCTATTACAAGTTATGTTCTACACATTCCATGCAGAATCTCAAGGGAGTTGGCTTCAAATTGTTTGAACTATTGAAGACATGGAAATAATGCACTTGGCTTGAATCTCAAGCACACTACCTGGAGTTCCTCTGATTCCTCACAATACTTGTATACATGTTCTAGGTTGTGATGACGCTGTTACTTTAGTGCATGTGAAGTGCTTGACACATGCATGAACTTCATAACGAATGTTACGCTGTCAAAACCATCATTAATAATATGATATTCACAATACTTGCATTGATATATCAGTATTATTAATACTAATATTGATATTAATATTAACATTAGTTCAATATTAATGACATTGGTTTCTGAATTTCCCAAAGCCCTTCTTGTATCATCTGCCTCGATGAATCATGCATACTCTACATATTTTTTCTGAATCCAAAACTTACAAAGTGTGTTCATTATCTTTCTTTCCCTCCTATTCCACCAACACACCTTTCTATTTTCAAAATCTTATTCACAGTGTTCTGTTTACACACTCTGTATCATTAAATCACTTTCTGTCAAAATTATTTTGCCAATATATTTTTATTCATATAGTTCTACTCTCTAAAAATAAAGAAACTTGATTATACATTGGTCTCATACAAAAGATTTTGTTACAATACATTCCCTGGTAATATATCATAATTATCTTTATGTTCCATACTGTGAATTCCCATAATGCACATCCCCTGAACCTAATGTAATAACTGCCACCCCAGTTTGGAATAGGTATGTATCATGTCCATATGTATAAGAAATCATAAGGGATTACATCTTGTTTAGCTCAGTGAAGCTATTACACATGACTCTCCAGCAATGTACACTGACTGAGATGATATTCAATCCTTAATTCTTTATTGTTCCTATTTATTTTAAGATGTGTTTATGTTCTCTTTACCTTTATAAAAATATCCTTGATAGAGTTTTCTATTCATAAATGGCATATTAATCTGTGCTATAATAAAGTATGATTCTTGAATAAATGTTGCTGTTGTATTTTGCACATTCTGAGATAATGTGTCTACATATCTATCATGCATTTTTTTCTATTTATAGGCCATACAAAAAGAAAGCACAAAATTTCTCAAAAGAAATGCCTTATAATCTGTCTCTAACTTCCTGGCATTTGACAAAATTAAGTTACAGAGTTTAACCAAAGGGGAAAATATTTCTAAATTGAATCTATTTGTGATATACAGTTTAAAATTCAAAACTGTCAACATATACTGTTTACTATCTTGGCATCTGCTGCATCTGCCGACTGGTGGCCAAAAATTAGAGCAGACTTAACTAATTAGGAGGGTCCCCATCTGGTAGCTGAACTCCTTGTTTATGCTTCCTCTACATTTTGAGAACAGAGATTCGAACCAGAGCTTCTGTGGTTTGCAGCAGAGGAGGCTCTCTGGCTAGAAGCCTAGCTATTGTCCTGTGGAGCCAACTTCGCCAGATGGAAATGTTTCAGTATTTTATAGTCCCCCTTTGCTCCCCTTGGGATGAATCATCTTTGCCACAGAAGTTTCCATTGTTTTTCAAGATACTTTTTTTCCATCCATGTATTTATATATATATATATATATATATTATTTGTATTTGTATTTTTATTTATATTTATCTGCAAGCTTGGATAAAGGGTCAGAAGTACTTCATTAAGAAGTGAAGCCTCCTGAAAGAATCCATGATTTGGTAAAAATTAATTCTATCTTTCCTAGGAATTAATGAAGATTAACATATTAAAAGAAAACATCCCAGTGTAGTTCATTCTCTCATGGTTTTCATTCAGTCACTGTGAGTGTCATCTTACAAGGAGTCAGCTCCTGCAGAGAGATCCTGCTATGGTTACAGACTCAGACTTTGGATAAAAATTTCCACCGAAACTCTAGCTCTGATTGGTATTAGTTGTCTACTCCTCAGCAAATCCACCTAACCTAGGTCTACTCTTTGGTATCCTCATAGGAAACTAGGGAAGAAAAGAACAGCATATTGGCAATAGAGAAAGTATTTTGAGTGATTATAACATATATTCTTTTTCTAATGAGAAAAAACATACAATTTAAACATGGAATTTGGATACCATAGAAATACAGTATTTTTATATTGTATATATTGATTGTTTTAAGCTCATCTTTCTTTTATAGTTTTAACCTTCATTTTGATTTTTATATGTACATTTCTATCACTGTGAGAAGCTTTAGCAACATAATGTGTTGGAAGAAAGCAAACTTGGCATTCCCACATTCTTAAAACAAAGAGATGTACATTCTTCAATTTATCAATATTTTATCTACTTTCTTTTTTTCCTTTTCTTAAGATTTTTTACCTAATTATACAAGCTCAGAGGGTAGGTACTCTCATCCCCCTCTTTCCTTCTCTCTTTTCCCTTTCACCATGTTGTACCCCCAATCCCACTCTCACCCCATCCCCCTCTTTCTCCCTTCTTTTCTCCTTCTCTCTCTTCTCTTTGTGTTTCCCCTTGTTCCTCCCATCCTTCAGAACATCTGCTTATATAGACGCTGAATTTTCCTCTGAGTTGTCTACACTAGTGAGGGTTCAGGACTCTATGGCATACCTTGGGGCCCCTTCTTAGACAGCCCACTAATGGGAACTCCACCATATCCATCTAACCCCTTTCCTGTAACAAACCTACTGCCTGAAGCTTTCTCCCTGCTAGTCTATGGGGGCTTGTTGATATGTCAGCCATTGTGCAGATCAGGTAAGGTCCGATTACATTGCAGTAATATCTTGGCTGTAGCAATCCAGACTAGAGTGCAGTATCTTGTCTATCAGTATTCATTATTTTCTCTCTATACCTACAAAAATTGATAGGAAATTGGGGATCAAACTGGCCAGGCAGGTGGCTGAGGAATCAGCATTTACCACACACCTGTGATCTAGCACTATTTTAAGATTAACCTTACAGAATAATAAAATATGAATTGTCTCTTCAAACAGCTCAATCATGAAGATAAAGTGTGAGATTTTTTAAAATTTAATCAGTTCGCAATGTTAGGAACCTAAAGTACATGACAGGCAACATAAAGGGTCATGATGGGAGAGTCAGCAGCTCCAAATGTAAAGGTCTGCTGTAGGTAGGGGTCTGCGGCAGAGAAGAGCTAGTGTGAGATTGATACTCTCCAATGAGACTAAGCCCAAGAAGTAATCAAGATGTGTGCTACAACTCAGCCATCAGCAAAAGGCCAGCTTCAAGAGGGCCAATGATAATCGACAGTTAATCCAAATCACCCAAAGCAGTATGAAAACAGGAAAAGCTTGGTACCCTTGTCTTGGCAGAGTGGCACATATAGTAATCCCAGCACTTAAGCCACTGAAATGGGAAGAATAAATATCTCAAAAATAAGGCTGTGAGATGTAGGGAGACCATGCATTTAAAAAAACCAAAACTGAAATTGGGCTGGGAGATGGTTCAGCATTAAAGTGCTTGCATGTGAGCAAGAAGACCAAAGTTCAGCTCCTCAGAGCCCACATGTTAAAAAGCTTATAGTGGGTTCAAAGTCTGCCTGTGGGAGGAGCAAATTGACTCTCTCATAGAAGGAATACAGTGCTTGGATCACATCCTTTCCTGAAGGTGCTTCATGAAAACAAAGGTGCTTCATGAAAACCCAAGCTGAGCAGTGGGAACTATGTGCTGGCAGTGTTCCTTGCTGTCTGAGTCCCAGCCTCAAGTGATTAAGGCTGAAGATTACCTTCTCATGGTTGCACAGGCCAACAGAGAAGGTAAGGATCATAGATCTGTATCACAACAGTTTTCCACCTGAGTCCTCTGCTAGCTCTGAGAATTGACTGGCAGTCAACATCTCTCCTTTGTCTCACTCCAATGGGACTTCCATGGATTTTGAAGTCAGAGGATCTTAAATTCAAATCTCATTCTCATAATCTCATTATTCTGAGTTAAGCTAACTTTTAGACTTTTAAGTTACTTTTCCAAATCTGTAAGAACGACATTGTGCTTCCCACTCAACTTTTTTGGGAGGACACAGTGAATCAGTGTAAAGAAAGCACCTAATACAGTACTGTCTAGTAGTAATACCTCAAAAAGGGAAATTTTCTTGGTTAGGCTTTCTTCTAAAAATGATAGTATTGAAAATGAGCCTGTAGTCTACAGTTTCTACTCAACATAGTGTTGTTTGATAATCATTACCTAAGCATATGTGTTAACAAGTGGGGCAAAATTGAAAAGACAACATGTTAGTCATTCTTTGGTGTGATAAAGTAAATGATATAAACAATTTAAAAGGAGGAAAGATTCAATTTTGTCCCATGGTTTCAGTGGTTTCAGACTTCTATCTGCTGCCTTCTTTACAATGGGAAGAATATCAAGGTGTCAGGAGTGTGTGGCTGAGGAGGTGCCTATCTTGAGGCCTTCAGCAATCAAAGGGAGAAAGCAGTCCGGTGTCAAGACATGGCATTCAAAGGCATGCCCCAATTGACCTCCTTCTTCCAATTAGGCCCCACCTCCTAACAGCCCTTTCAGCTAGGAACTCCTAAATGGATTGATCTATTCATAAAATGAGTGTCCCCAAAATTCAGCACTCTCTCAATAGAAATAACTAGGGAAGAAGTTTTCAACACATAAGGCTTTGGGAGGAAGATTTTATATCCAAATCATCATAAGTACTTTGCGTTCAGTTTTTATAACCACAGGCCTAGTGCTTCATCAGTCTAGGTAATACCTGTGTATATAATGGAAGTTAAAGAATTGTAATCACACTTTGATGGATTTTCGATGGAGGATTTGTCATTACAAGCATCTCAGAATCTCAGAAGAATTTGACTCTGGAGAGGGAATAATGTTCCCTTTCCCATCCAAATCTTTGATTCTCTCACCTACAAATTTATGCACATTGACATGTCACTTGTTCTCAGAAACAAGTCAAGCAGAACAAATGAAAATATACAGAACCAAAAGGAGTTTTGGTATACAATAAAGCCTCAAATGCATGAGTATCAGATCAACACATGAGAGTAGGTCGTAGAACATACCTCAAATAAATAGTGCCCTCAAATGACACATTCTCTAATATCAGAGAAATGACCTATCTATCAAAAGAAGTAGAAATCCTAGTACTACCATTACCTCAAGAGATGGATACATGAATATTTTATTAGGAAATGAGTAATCAAAAAAGAGTAAACCTTGAGATTAGCAGATTCAATCTACTGCATTGTGTTTACTTATTTGCATCTATTCCAAGATTGAAAACCTAACCAAAAGAATAAAAATTAACAAAAAAGAGTTTTCAGAAGTATGAAATACCTGGTCTGCAAAGCTCCCATTGAGTCAATTCTAGAAAGAGGGAACCCAGACTCGGCATTGAATTAATAAACAGCATTGTGGAAAAGAGAATATCTCAAAAGCAAAGAAATAACTAAGGTTTAAAAGTACAATCAGTAAAATAATAACTCCTTGTTACTGTTTCATTTGATATAATCCTTTCTTATTGTTTCACTGTCAGAACCTTATATGTATCCTGTGATTCCTGAAACCTTGCTTACAATGTTGGAATTATCTTTGGTTGCTATAGGAACCAAGCATAGCACCTAAGTTTTAAAAATGAAGACTAATAAAGATCATGAGGAAACAGTTATTGTGGATAAGCATCCCAGTCCATTGCAAGTCATGAAATCTTTTCTAGCATGGAAACAAAAAGGGATTTATACTGATTAATGGGATCCAAGAAACATGCATTCTACCTTTTGACCTCATGGAGTTTTTTTTTGGTTATAAAATACAAATTGCTTCAACATTTAAAGTTGCAGTCCTGCAGTGAGTCCAATGTAGCACAGGCACATTCCCTGGAGTTGCTGAACATCCTATTCAAAAATGTCTTTGATAAGGATTACCTGTATTTTTGTCCTAGAAATATAATATTCCATTTGACATTTTAAGCAATTAAAAATAGTTATCCCTGCATTGCCCTGGAGATTATCCTTGAACATGATTATCTTTATGAGGACTTCCTCATACTTCATGGAAAGACTGCACAACACCATTGCTGTACAGATTTCCCTGACCAATTGTATGAGTTTCCTTAAGACCAGAGGAAGTGTGGATGTGCTTACAATGGGCACTGTCTCTGAATACTGCACATGGCTCTCCAGAGTTCTAATATTGATTATAACTAGCAGTTCAAAGTTCTCTGAGACCTTCATCTACACAAGACATCATCTCTGGAACTTTCAATAGTTTCCAGTATGGAAGATATAAGTGGTCTTTCTGTGTGGATTTAATCTCATTTTTCTATTCAACAATAAAAACTATAACGCATTACGTGTAATTTTTGCAGTTTCCAAGCACAGGCATAATTACATACTTAATTTTGTGAATTTTATAGGCATGTCTACAAGGCAAACAGAAAGTGACCTCTTGTAATCTATTGACTTGAGATTCTTTCAGGAGCTAGGGAATTCCTGTGTACGTATTTACCTTGAGGCAATTTGAACAATAGCTAAGGAGATAAAGCAACTCTGCATGTTGTTAAAGACAAAAGTCTGTGCAGTCCATCACTGATGCCTCTGAATCAGCCATTTTGGCTGGTAACAGGATCCTAGCATAAAGAAAAGCATGCAAAAGACTAATCCCTTTTGTCCAAATAGCTAAGATGCTGGGCACTAAAACTGCAATATTTTGAAAATTCTACAAGAAATTATTACAGTACACTGGCACATAGTTTCTGCCATCTTCCCAAACCCTCTCTGACATTCAGGTAGGGTCTAGAGTAATTTGACTCTGGTATCCCATGGGCATGTTGAAGAGAAGGGTACAGAATACCAGGCCCACTCCAGAGCTGCAAGAAGAGTTTTTTCCCACTGTCCATGTGTTCTAGATGTTAGAATAGATTGACCGCTTCTCAAATAATTATTCTCTACTTATTCCTCTCTCTCTTCATTGTCTCCTAACATTAAAAATGAAATAAAATATCTGTCAAAACATTACATTGTATCATGCAGATTTTATGCTTTTCTGCATTATTTAATAATGAATTTTAAATATGAAAAAGTTATTTCTTATACACATATGCTGCATAAATAGGACAGAAAACATGGAGTTCCATGCTTCTAGTTGTTGATATATTTGAGTTTTTAAAATAAGCAAGTAATCAACTAGATCTTGATTCTCCATATCAATAGCAGAACTTAACATTTTTCTCTTGCTTATAGTTATAGGTCATATTTGGCAGAAAAGTACTCTGACTTCACAGAGATCTTGTCCTATGCAATAGCGCACCTTGTATCTGGTGTCATTTGTAGCTTGTTACTGGGCACATGGCATCACAGGTCCCTTTTAAGTATCTGTCAAAGATGACATCGACATCAATAAATTTTCTTCCTTGAGACAAAATCTTGTTGTGCACATCAAACTGGTCCCATAGTTATAACTCTCTTACCTTTGCCTCTTGAATACCAGGATTACAGGTGCACACCATTAGCATCAATAAACACTTGAGGTCCACACAGTGCCGTGATTTCACAGTGGAAGATACCCTGCAGGGTTAAACTTACTCCTTTTGTTTTGCAGTATAAAAGCTGATCAATATTAAGTAAAGATGTACTTTAGCATATTAAATTCTTTTTCTTTGGACAAAAGGATGGGTAGATGAAATAAGTGATTGTTTTATAATTAAAACAACATATATAAATAAATAAAATCTCTGTTTCTGTCTCTGTCTCTCTCCCTCTCTCTCTATGCCTTCCTCCTTCTTTTTACCCACATGGATTCTCCACATTATCAGAGGGGTTGCTCCATGAAGCATACTGTCATTTTCCTCTTTTCTCCCCAGTTCTATTAACATAGTCTTGGGGTTGTCTCACTTCTCCATTTTACTTCCACTTTGCTTAACCAGATCCCTACATTTAAATTCTCTCTGTGTCCATAACATATTTTCTTTAACGTTTTTCTTGCTTGATCTTAGTAAAGAGTTTGCATATGAATCAGTCTTTGTTAGCTTAAATGTGGTCCATTATATTAACAAGCAGCATCTCCAGTATCAACAATAATGAACTTTAATTTCATTTGTACACAAGAAGCACCACTTTGATCATTTTACAAAACTATTTTAATTTTGAAAACAATTTCGAATACTTTCAGAGCACATGAATATTTGGAAAATATTTCATATTCATTACCTTTATTATATAAATTGGATATGAAATATAAATACTAGCAGGCACAGTACCAGTGGTAATGTAAAAGAATGTGGCATAAATGTATTTCCTTGATAGTAGGTAGTACATATTTACTTGGTTAATATTACTTTTGCATATTTAAGTTAATTTTATTACAATGCCACACTGTTCTCCTATTTAAGTACAAGCTTTTCAAATATGATTACTTCTAAAATAAGATGCTTACATCCATTAATCTGATAGTAATTGGAATTAGATGATAAATGAATAATAAATTTTGAATCAAAAGTAGGTTAAAGCCCAAATGTAGGACTGGGAATTGCCTCTCCAAGACACCTGCTTTTACCATAAGCAGGATTCTGAATCCAAAGAATGTCTAAAAGGAATAAAGCAATTTCCACAGAAAATGTTAAAGATTTGGTGTCTCCATTTTGTTGGTCTGTGCTACAAACCTAAGGTTATTTAAATGTATTTTTCATAGTGTGTTAACAGCAGTAATAAAATAGAAGAGAAAAATGACAATATACAGCTATGTTATAATAAGCAGATGGTGGCTGGGGATGGGCTGTTCTCCAAATGTTCCTGTTCTTTTTCAATTCATGACCAGCAAAAGAAATAAACACTTGTGTTCCTCAGTCTGCCCTAGAATTCCATCTACAAGATGTAATATGTAAGGAAGCTCACCTTAGTACCTCACCAGAAGAAGATGGATTATGATGATAATGTAATGTCCTGAATTCAGAACTGCCAGTCCAATGCCAAAGATAGTGACTTAGAAGAAAGTTCAGGAACATTGTAGGTCAGAGGTAACATTTTGCCTGTAAATTAGAATGTCTTCATTATGAAAGACTGGTGGTAATAATTTATATGCATATTTCATTAAAATATATATATTGTATTCCTCTCCAAACTTCTTTGGTGGCAATCTGTTTCAGTAAATATCATGACAGAATACACTAGTAATAAATATTAGTGTACATATCCGCAGTCTGGCTTATGAGGTATATTCTACTTTATGGAATATTTTTGGTTATATGAGTCAGCATTAGTTTTTAAAATCCACTTGAGCTCATATGTAAGGAAGCTCACTGTACACCAAATAGACTTACCTCAGTTATGAGGACTATTCAGCTGGTGCCTACCAGTTGGTTTGAGATCACAAAAATCAACATCTGTTCTAATTTCTTTCCAATTCCTCAATTTATTACGTTTTTGATATTCTATTTGATTAAGCCATTCCAAGAATAATCTTGGCATTGAAGAAGTTGATCTTTCCACAAATATATCATCGTTTGTGAAAATATACCTGAATTCATGTATCACATTTTATCACCAATAGGCAATTAAATTCTTACACCCTCTTCATTTTGCTTGAAGAAACCTTCTTTGTGAACTGAATCAGAGAGAAATCTGCAATAAAACACAAATGCTGGCCATGCATATGGATATGAAGGTGGCTCGTGTTTGACTGAGTATAAAGCATTAAGCATCCCCTTCTTATGACACTACTCCAGATTCAGCTCAGAACCCAAGTTCCTATCTGGATTTCTACACATCCCTTGACGCGACCCTTCATTGTCTTATGCCCCTTAAAGTCAAGTCAGATTATCCCATCTTCAACTTATTTCTTTTTACAAATTCTTTTTTTTTAACTCCTTCTGCCTTATAGAAGGCTTCAAAAAACCATTGATGAGGATTCAGGGAGAGAAGAATTCCCCCATGTGTAACTCCTGGGAGTGCAATCAGCACAATCATGAAAATTCCTCAAAAACTTAGAACTATTATAGGATCTAGCTATCCCACTCCTAGCACATACTCCAAAGATGTCAAATCTTGTCATAGTGAAATATGATGGAATATTTATAAAAATCTATACTCTAGAAAGCTAGACTCCCCTCCTTTCCACTGGGACTGAGATAAGAGGTTGCTGTGAGGAAGCTCACAGAGGTTAAAAGTCCAATCCCTAACACTACAGTTTCTACTTGACAAACATCAGTATTTATGGCATCAGGTTATCTCTAGCAGTTCCTGCTTCCCCCTTCTTTAGCAAATAAAGTAGATAGCTATCCAGAAGACAGTTATATTCCATAGGTAGATCATTGTCAGAAAGGGCATCCCACTTTGCCTGACCTGCACAATGATTGATATGACAACAACCCCCCAAAGTCTAGCATGGATCACAAGGGAGAAGGCTTCAAACAGTAGGATCCATAGAGGGAAGGGATTAAACAGTCATAATAGAGTTTCCATACTAACGGGAGCCCAAGAAGGGGCTCTGGGCTATGCCACTGAGTCCTTGTCCCTGGCTAGGGTGGAAGACTCAGAGGGAGGTTTGGCATTCACACAAAAGGATGCTCCAGGGGATGGGAGACAGGAAGGAGGAGGTACTGGGAGAGGGGGAGGGAGGAGGTGAAAGGAAGGGGAGAAGGGAGGAGAGTGCAATGGGGATGACTGAGGAGGAGAGGGAGAGGGAAAGGACAGGAATACCTATTGAGCTTGTATGATTAGGAAAAAAATAAAATGTGGGGGAAAAAAGAAAAGAAAAGGCATCCCTTTTTCCTTTTGTTGAAACATTTGTAAAACAACTTGTGTAACCCATCTTTCAGAGCTATTTGGGTTCATTACTGGATGTTTCTGGTAAGGCCCTCCAATCAGAATATTAAATGGGCTATTTGCTATTTGCATCTGAAGTTTCATTCTTGGCTTTTCCCCACAACAATGCAGATATCTATACGTCCACGTTAACTGTTGTATTAGTCACAATTATAAGCAAATGGCACTATTTTAGAAATGAAATTATTCAAGATGTTCACCAACAGATAGATGCATAACCAAAATGTGGTACACCTAATGGGATTTTTATTCTATTGTAAAGAGAAATGGAACAGTGAACACTTCACTATTAAGTACTTAAGCTCAAAGTCAGAAACAGAATTTATGCTTATAAGGTTGATATGTGTTTTCATAAGTGGGTGAGTATAGGTACAGGCTGTGAAATGAGAAAAAGGAGATTATGAGAGACTCAAGAAAGGCATAACAGAACACATGAGTCCTGAGAGCAAAAGAGGTTATGGAGGTGGTGGATGGGTACAAAAAGGGTTCAGAGTGCCAGAAGAGAAGACAGAAGGAGCATCAGCAAATTTTGCTTGACAATGACATAATGAGCACAAGTTTTTGGAAAGATTCCCTAATCAGTAATTGACAAATCTAGAAATGAAGCTTGCATACTTCTCTGATCCCATTCTTCCTTTACTGCTTTTACATATTAACTTGCATCTTTACTTTAGGGTGGTGATAATTTTCAAGCCCTTTCTAGGATTCCATATTTTATTTAGATATGTGTTTGCTTTTTTTAACAATAATGTAGTAATTGTGTCTATGTGTGTGTTTGTTGTATGTGTAGGGCAAAGAAAAACTTGCAGGAGTCTATTGTCATCTTCTAGCACATGGGTTCCAGGGAACAAACTTAGGTAATCAGGCTTAGCAGCAAGTATCTTTACCTGATTAGCCACCTCACCAGCCCTCTTTGTTTCCTCTAGCTTGAAAAAGTCTTGATTTTAATCTATATATTCAATACCAATTGGTTATCAAGTCTTAGTTCATACATGAGCTCCTCCCTGAAGCCTACCTTGCCACTTAGGAACAACAACACCCTTCTTGACTACACTTGGGCAAATTTATGGTTATTTCTCATGCTATACCTGCAGATTATAAACTCCCTGAAGCCAGAGATCTATGCCTCATTTGTCTATATGCTCCCAACAAATGAATATTATTTTTGTTTTGTGCCTGTAGCTGGAGCAACATAGCTGCAATTATTAAATTTTAAACACTGATAATCAAAGCCATAATTAATATACTGCTATGAAACCATAAGGCTTTTGAATACAGTATATTTGAATAGGCAGTATATAATCTTGACTTGTTTCATTTTCTATCTGTGAGACATTGTCCCACTAAGTAACTCGTATTCTCCTTGAATTCATGTTCCTTCTGACTCAGTTCCCTAAGAGCTAGGATTACAGGTATATGTCACCGTGCCTGGTTTACTCTGATTTTTGCATATCATTTGCTAAGTAACATGTCAACATACATTCTTTTCTCTCTATGAATGATTCTGAGCTTTGGATGAGAATAACTTAGGCTTTGCTTTCTTATCTCTTGAAAGATTTCCATCTCCTAGCAACTATGGTTAGCTCAAAATGCATCATATGGCACAGATCAAACCAATCAAACCAATGAACTAACTTCTTTGATTCTATGTAATTTCACAGGAGAGAGCATTTTGCTTTCTATAGATATGCAAATATAGACAGCAAGATGCACAACCCAAATAAGTAAGACAGAGTATTGTGCAGCACTGAGAAAGGAAGCTGCTTTGGAATGCAGCCAAAACTGAGGAACTACAACCAATAGCTGAGAGAATCTGCATCCTAGTAATTGATATGAGCATTGATCAAGCTGCTCCCAGGAGACTTCGTAAAATGTACTATAGGAATTCCTGAGATGCTACAAAGAATACTAAAAAGAAAAAAAAATCTGAGTTTCTCTTTATAAGAATGCACTCTCATTAACTGATTAGCTCAGATTAGTTCTGCTTTACAGGCTTTCATGTTTCTGTAAAGTTTTTATTCACTTTTTTCATTTTTTGCTTTCTTGTATCTGCTACTTATTCACTTTTTTCATTTTTTGCTTTCTTGTATCTGCTACATATCAGCTTTTTACTTATGATCATTAGCAAAATACGTAATTATGAAATTTTTAAATATTTAGGCCTCTTAAAAATACAAGAAGAGCAATGATAAAACATGGTACAACTGTCAGTCATGGCACTTTGACAACATGTGGGGCTTTTATCCAGGTAACGAATAAGTATATTGAAACATATCAACAAATCATGGCTATGCAATATACTAGAAGAAAAGATATGCAGGACTATGAGAGACATCAAAGTGGAGTCAATTCTTGTAAGAAACCTACAGGCCAATGGGCTACATGATAGATAGATAAACAAGTCAATAACTTAGTCTGTGCATGGATTCCATCAGTATCTAACTAGTGACTAGATATCTTAAGACAGCAGACTACTTAGATGTCAACAACAGGAAGTAAGACCATTATTGAAAGTCAAAGATGCCTGAATCTTCTATCAAAATCTTAAAGAAGTTCTTGTTTCTTGTGGCAATAACAGAACAGCATGAAATAGGTAAAGCATAAACATTAAAGCTCCATTGTATCACATTGTTGGGGTTGAACAGTTGAAAACCGAAAATCCGTTTGGTGAGCATGTCCTTGAAGAAAGACAATAAGTCATGTGAAAGAGAAGAAATGAAGCAATAAGCATTATTGATCAGAACCTGACTCCTGCTCCAAATGTCTCATTAAAGATATGCATCTTCTTCCAGGAGCAGAACACCCAAACATTAATCACTGCCTCAAGAACTCTCTGTGACATTGCCCATAAGATCAGTGCAATTCAAATACGTACTGAAGATGGGAAATTCAAACCCAAGCAAGACCAACAGCAGAGATGAAAGCATGGATATGACAGAGTTACTGCAGGAAACACAACCTGCTTCAGAGAAGAGAGAGTTCCACAGTCTTCGCTGTCCAATCCCCAGCTGTGCCATTGGCAAATAGAACAGGCTGCCAGGGGCTTGCTATGTTACAGAGCAAAGCAGAGAAAAACTCAAGATAGTTCGGTGGGCTAAAAGACCAAAGGTCAAGAATGGGCATTTTATATTGTGATAAAACACTAAGAGTGAATAGAGGTAAAAAAAACTTTATTAACTCTGCAGTAAAGAGGAGATGGATTAGTGAATTCTACGTAGTGATATCTCAAAATAAATGGAAGGAAGGACAGAGAGAGATCAGAAATTAAAGAAAGTTAATTATCTCCCTTAACTGAAACTTTAACAAGAAGAAAATTGGAGATACTCAGTATCTACCTTTGCTGATAGTGAAAAAGGAATATTAGATACTGGCATATCAACTAGTGGGACATCAAGGTGGCTTAGTGGAAACCTGTGACATGTGTTGGATGAAGGACACCCACATGGTACATGGGGAGAAGTGACTTCTAAAAGTTTTCCTCTGTCAGATCTGTGCATTACACACACGTGCTCTCTCTCTCATAAATAAGTAAATAGAAAATATCCAAAAGTAAATTGGTGCAGAGAGAACATTTAAATAAGGGAAGCAAGTTAGGAAATGTCATCAGGTAGAAGCTTCTCTTATTCCACATCCTAATGTCAACTTTTATACCCCTCCAAAACTGGTGAAAATTCAATTTGTACTGAGGAAAACCACTGGAAGTGTTCTTTGTATTCAAAATCAACCCCCAAAGAAGTCTAAATGTCAAGTCATTTACCTATCAAAATTCATTTCAGGACAGAGCCCTGCAGTAAAGAATCAATAAAAGAAAAGAATGCATTAGGGGGCATAAAGCCTAGTAGAAACTATATGAACCCAAGCTCAAAAGCTTATGAATCCATAATGAAACAAGATCATTAAGACTGTGAGTCAATTCAGGGCAAAGCATAATAATCAAGAAGAAAGTAAGATAAGAATCAGTAGCCTCAAATTCTGAAATTTCTTGAGAACTTTGAATATTGATACATGTCATTTTCCTCTTAAAAGCAGTGCACACAGAGCAGTTATGTGGAAATCACCGTGGAGAAAATCTTAACCTTCCTGGTGCCGTTGCAGGTCTTATTTTGCCTGGAGTCACAAACACTGTCTTCACCACTCATATTTCTTGATGTGAGAAACAAGCCTCCCAGAAGACACGAGCTGAAGGATGCATCACACTA
Organism: Typhlomys cinereus; assembly: GCA_023101885.1. NCBI lineage: Eukaryota > Metazoa > Chordata > Mammalia > Rodentia > Platacanthomyidae > Typhlomys > Typhlomys cinereus. The sequence continues at coordinate 2,184,737 of JALPQD010000159.1, forward strand.
CAATTCTGTGTGTTTTGATTTCATTTATGTTCTAATATTATTAAAACATGGCATTTTGAAAGATTATAGAACACAAATCTAAACTTTTGATCTGTCATTCCCAGGGCTTTTATGTCTTCTACTTTATTTGCCTTTTAGAAAGAAAATAACACTAAAATTCTCAAAAGATTAATGAGTTCACCTCATTAAAAACAGTACAGTTTATTTGAGGCAAGCAGAACCTTTAATATCAAAGGAAAAACACTTCATGTTTAATCCTAAATGTCTGTATTCCATTATTACCTGCTTTGAATTTACCTTGTCTCTCAAAATTGTCAAAAGCTCTAAAGTCTCTGTGATAGTCACATATTCCCTTTTGTAAAGCATTTCCTTTAGCTGAGGGACAAGAAATAGCACTGTGATATCACTATGTCTACAAATATGATCTATCTTTGGAGAACCAGAAAAATGTGACAGTGAAATGTCTATCTTGGCTAGACCTTGATACCATCCAACATTTTCTGGAAGAAAAACAAGTTAGAGATTTTTAAACTTAAAAATTTTGGTTTGACCTAACCAAGGAAGTAAGAGACCTTTATAATGAAAACATTAATACCCTAAAGAAAGAAATTGCAGAAGACACCAGAAGGTGGAAAGAACTCCCATGTTCCTGGATTGGCAGAATCAACATCATAAAAATGACCATCCTACCAAAGGCAATATACAGATTCAATGCTAAACCAATTAAAATCCCAAAGCAATTCTTCAAGGAAGTTGACCAAACACCAAACAATCTCAAAATTCACATGGAGGCACAAAAAACCCATGATAGCAAAAACAATCCTGAGTAACAAAAACACAGCTGGAGGTATCACCGTACCAAACTTTAGTCTATACTACAAATCCATAGTTGTAAAAACAGCCTGGTACTGGCTCCAAAATAGACACACAGATCAATGGATAAGGGTTGAAGACCCAGATGTAAGCCCACAAAAAACAGCCATTTGATCTTTGACAAAGGGGCCCAAAAATCCAATGGAAAAAGAACAGCATCTTCAACAAATGGTGCTGGCAAAACTGGATCTACCAGACAGAATGAAAACTGGACCGTACTTGTCACCATGTACAAGACTTAATTCCAAATGTTTCAAGGACCTCAATATAAGGCAAGAGACTATAAAAACCATAGTTGAAAGGGTAGGGGACTCCCTCGAGCTGATTGAGCTTGGCCAACAGTTTCTAAATGGACATCCAATAGCACAGTTACTACAACCAACATTCAATAGATGGGATCTTGTGAAATTAAAGAACTTCTGTTGAGATAAAGAGATTGTAACTTGAGCACAAAGGCAACCCACAGATGGGAGAAAATCTTCACAAACCACATATCTGATAGAGTTTTATTATCCAGAGTGCACAAAGAACTTAGAAAACTAAACACCAAGGAAACAAATGGCCCAATTAAAAAATAGGCCTTGGAACTTAAAAGAAACTTTACCAAGAACAAAATTAAATGTCTAACAAAAATCTTTAAAAATGCTCCACATTCTTAGCCATCAGGGAAATGCAAATCAAAACTTCCCTGAGATATCTCACCCCGGTGAGGATGGCAAAAATCCAGAATACAAACAAAACCAAGTGCTGGAGAGGATGTAGAGAGAGGGGAACTCTCCTACATTGCTGGTGGGAGTGCAGGCTCATAAAACCACTCTGGCAAGCCGTCTGGCAAATCTTAAAGAATTTATTGAAATGCCATATGACCCTGCTATTCCACTTTTGAGAATAACCCCCCATAGAGCAAAAATTCACCTCGATAGCACAAGCACGACCATGTTCATAGCAGCACTGTTAACATAGCAAAGTCATGGAATCAGCCCAAATGTCCAACAGTTGATGAGTGGATAAGGAAAATGTGGTACATTTATACAATGGAATACTACTCAGCCATCAAAAAAGGTGAATTAATGCAACGTGCCAGGAATGGATGGAATGTGAACAATTATATTAAGTGAAGTATCCCAGACCCAGAAAATTAAGCGCTATGTCCTCCCCAATAGGTGGCTCCTAGTACCAAACCCACCCAGTCCACCAGGAGACACTGAAAGAAAAATCTCTGTAATACAGTAATTGCAAGGATTATGAACAGGAGGGATGGGGTAGGAGGGCCACACCAGAAACAAGGAGAGAGGGGACCATGTTACAGCAGAGAAAATAGGCCTCCATCAAGGACTCAAATAAGTAATGAGACATCTGATTAAGTTCACAGACTTTTGTTCCTGATCATTTACTACTGGGAGGGTATGATCTCACCAGAAGGGGAGGGCATATAGTCTGCCAGATAAAAAGTAACCATTTTGCAAATGGGTGATAGACCCCTCCCTCACTGTGATTTCCCACTTTTATTACATCTACCTTTGAATGTGCTTTTATCACAAGACTCTAGTTTAACAGTTTTTTGTCTCTGGCCAGGGGGTGACATACAATGCCCACCAGGATGGAGTGAAGGGCATTGCAGGAGCAGCAAAACTGCAAAAGAAAATCAACAAACCACAATCCAGAACTTCAGAGACTCTATATCAACCACCTAGAACTAGGCCAGCCTAATCTCTCCCCATCCTGAAGCTCAGGGAAGTTTGCGGAAGAGGGGGCGGTAAGAGTGTAAGAGGAAAAGGATGGGAGGAGCTATGATATGCAAGATACTCCATACAAGTTTGGGCTGAAGCAATCATAATTGGACTTTGCATTCCCTGCGCAATGTCCAACACACTATTGACCTCACAAAGTCTAGCATCTGCTAAAGGCATCAAGATACTTGGAGGCAAGGGATTGGCAGCCACAGCAGTGTTCCTATACTTAAGGGGAACACGGGAAAGGGTTCAGAGAAAGGCCACTGGTCCTTGTACGTCATCGGAGAGGAGGGCCCAGAGGAAAATCAGGCATGCACAAGAAAGGACTCTCTGGGAATTGGGAGGGAGGCACTGGGGGATTGGGAGGGAGGGGGAGGGGAGGGGAGCAGGGTATGGGGGAGGAGGAGGGGGGAGGGAACTGATGTACCTATTAAGTTTGTATGAGCTGAAATAATAACAAAAATGTATTAATAAAATAAAAATAATAATTTCTCCATTATAACATTAAACGTCAATAGTATTAACTCACTGATCAAGAGACACAGATAACAAACTTGGATTAAAAACCACAACCCATCAATCTGCTGCCTTCAGGAAACTCATCTCACCACAAAAGATAGGCACATCCTAAAAATAAAAGGCTGGTCCAAAATTCTAAGCTAATGGAACCAGGAAATAGGCAGGGGTAGCCATTATGCTTTTGGAAAAGTGGACTTCAAACCAAAAAAAAATCATGAGACACAGATGGATAATACATTTTAGCCACATTTACAATTCACCAGGAAGACTTCACAATACTAAACATATATGCACCTAATACCGGCCCCTCCACATTCATTAAGCAAACCCTACAGCGTCTAAAGCGAGAAATCAACCCTAAACGATAATTCTTGTGGATTTCAACACTGCCCTCTCAACGAGGGATAGATCAACAGGTTAAAAGCCTAAAAGAGACACTTTGGAACTTAATCAAACCCTTAAAGAAATGGACCTTCAGCTCTCTATCAAATCTTTCATCCACGCACCAAAGAATACACATTTTTCTCAGCAGCACAGGGAACTTTCTCCAAAATAGATCACATACTGGGCCACAAAACGAATCTCCACATATACAGGAAAGTAGAAATTCTATCACGTACCCTATCAGACCACCATGACACAAAGCTTGATATCCACAACACAATAAACAACAGAAAACACACTAACTCCTGGAAACTTGACACAATGATGCTGAATGTGAATAGGATTCAGGAAGAAATTGAAAAGGAAATTCAAGATTTCCTGAAAGTGAACGATAATGAAAATACAACTTGTGAAAATCTTTGGGACACAATGAATGCTGTCCTAAGAGGTAAGTTCATAGCTCTTAATGCCTACATAAAAAAATGGAGACGTCACAAATAAATAACTTAACAATGCAGCTTAAAGCTTTAGAGATACTAGAGCAATCCAATCCCAAAAGCAGTAGAAGAGAGGAGATTAGCAAAATCAGGGGAGAAATATCCAAAATTGAGATTAGGAAAATGATACAGAGAATCAACCTGTCAAAAAGCTGGTTTTTTGAAAAAATCAATAAGATTGATACACCCCTAGCTAAATTAACCAAAAGCAAGAGAGAAAAAACACAAATTCACAGAATTAGAAATGAAAATGGAGTTATCACTGTGGATACCTAAGGAATTCAGAGTATTATAACATCCTATTTCAAAAACTTATACTCTGTGAACTTTGACAACACAAAAGAAATGGATGAATTCCTAAGTAAGCACAACTTACCAAATTGAATCAGGAAGTTGTGAATTATTTAAATAGTCCTATAACAAATGAGGAAATCGATGAAGTAATCTGGAATCTTCCCAGCAAGAAATGTGCTGGACCAGATGGATTCAGCACAGAGTTCTACCAGACTTTTAAGGAGTTAATAACACCAATATTCCCTTAACTGTTCCATCAAGTAGCAAAGGAAGGAAGACTACCAGATTCTATCTACGAAGCTAATATCATCTTAATTCCAAAACCTAATAAAAATACATTTTAAAAAAAAAACTCTACGCCAATCTCTTTGATGAACACAGATGCAAAGATTCTCAACAAAGTCTTAGCAAATCGTATGCAAAAACATATCAAAAAAATCATTCGTGGGGATCAAGTTGGCTTTATCTCAGGTACACAAGGTTGGTTCAACATATGCAAATCTATAAATGTAATTCACCATATAAACCAGTCCACAGTCCAAGACCACATGATATTCTCGATAGATGCAGAAAAAGCTTTTGACAAGATCTAACAGCCTTTTATGATCAAAACTGTAGAGACAGTTGGAATGGAAGGAACCTTTGTCAATATAATAAAAGCTTATGCAACAAGCCCACAGCAAGGACTATACTCAATGGGTAAAAAATTGAAGTGTTTCCGCTTTGATCAGGAACTAGACAAGGCTACCCACTCTAAGCACTTCTATTCATTATTGTACTTGAAGTCTTAGCTGAAGCCATAAGACAAGAAAGGAAGATAAAAGGGTTCAAATCGGCAAGGAAGAAGTCAAGTTATCTCTATTTGCTGATGACATGATCTTATACCTGAGTAATCCCAAAAACTCCACCAGGAAACTCCTGGAACTAATATAGACGTTCAGCACGGTGGCAGGATACAAAATAAATACAAAAATCAGTGGCCTTCCTATATGCCCAGAATGAAAGAAGTGAAAGAGCCCTGAGATAAACTATCCCATTTACTATAGGCCCTGCAAAAATGAAATACCTTGGTAAAACCTAACCAAGGAAGTAAGAGACCTTTACAATGAAAGCTTTAAAACTCTAAAGAAAGAAATTGCAGAAGACACTAGAAGGTTGAAAGACCTCCCATTCCTGGATTGGCAGAATCAACATCATAAAAATGACCATCCTACCAAAAGCAATATACAGATTCAATGCTATACCAATTAAAATCCCAAAGAAATTCTTTAAAAAAGTTGACGAAACAATGTCAACATTCACATGGAGGCACAAAAGACCCAGGATAGCAAAAACAATCCTGAGTAACAAAAACACTGCTGGGGGTTTCACCATACCAAACCTTAGTCTATACTACAAATCCATAGTTGTAAGAACAGCCTGGTACTGGCTCCAAAATAGACACACAGATCAATGGATAAGGGTTGAAGACCCAGATATAAGCCCACACAACTACAGCCATTTGATCTTTGATGCAGGGGTCCAAAACATCCAATGGAAAAAGAACAGAATCTTCAACAAATGGTGCTGGCAAAACTGGATGTTCACATGCAGAAGATTAAAACTGGACTCATACTTGTCACCATGTACAAGACTTCATTCCAAATGGATCAAGGACCTCAATATAAGGCCAGAGACTATAAAAATCTTAGTTGAAAGGGTAGGGAACTCCTCGAGCTGATTGGACTAGGCCAGCATTTCCTAATCAGAAATCCAAAATAGCACAGTTAATCTAACCAACACTCAACAGATGGGATCTTATGAAATTAAAGAGCTTCTGTTCAGATAAGGAGATTGTAAGGAGCACAAAGGCAGCCCACAGAATGGGAGAAAATCTTCACTAACCACACATCTGATAGAGCTCTATTATAAAGAGTGCACAAAGAACTTAGAAAACTAAACACCAAGGGAAAAAATGGGCCAATTAAAAAATGGGCCTTGGAACTTAAAAGAAATTTTACCAGGGATGAAATTAAAATATCTTACAAATATAAAAAAGGTTGTACATCCTTAGCCATTGGGGAAATGTAAATCCAAACTTCCCTGAGATATCATCTCACCCCAGTCAGGATGGCAAAAATCCACAATACAAACAACACCAAATGCTGGAGAGGATGTGGAGAGAGGGGAACTCTCCTACATTGTTGGTGGGAATGCAGGCTCATACAACCACTCGGGCGAGCTGTCGGGCAATTCTTTTTTTTTTTTTTTTTTTTTTTTTTTTTTTTGAGGATTAAGGTAGAGTTTATTAGAAAAGAGAAAAGTTGGAACTCACAGACTCCAGACGTGGAGTGCCATGAGGAGCTAGGGCGCCTCCATGAGAAGGAGAAATAAAACAGAGATCATGGCACTAGAGGGCCATGAGGGGCTAGATTGCCTGTCTGGCGATTCTTAAAGAAATTAAAGATTGAAATGCCATATGACTCTACTATTCCACTTTTGGAATACAGCAAAAATTCACCTTGCTAGCCCAAGCACGACCATGTTCATAGCAACACTGTTTACAATAACAAAGTCATGGAATCAACACAAATGTCCAATAGTTGATGAGTGGATAAGGAAAATGTGGTACATTTATACAATGGAATACTTACTACTCAGCCATCAGAAATGATGAATTAATGAAATGGATGAATTGGATGGAATTAGAAACAATTATATTGGGTTAAGTATCCCAGACACAGAAAATTAAGCACTGTATGTACTCAATAATAGGTGGATCCTCGTACCAAACCCACTTAGAGACACACTCGAACATAAATCTCTGCAATACCTACAGTAACTGCAAAGATTATAAACAGGAGGGAAGGGGAAGGAGGGTCCCCCCAGAAACAAGGAGAGAGGGGATCATGCTACAGCACAGACAATAGGCCACCATCAAGGACTGCAAGTAAGTAATGAGACATCTGGTTAAGCTCACAGACTTTCCTTCCTGGTCACTTGCTACTGATTGACATGATCTACCAGAAAGGAAGGGTATAGAGTCTGGCAGATATAAGGTAACCATTTTGCAAATAGGAGACTAACCCCCTCCCCACTGCGGTCTCCTATTCTTATTCCATCTACCTTTGAACCTATTCTTATGAAGCACCTGCCAGGGGCCCTGAGTCTCCCTCCATCAGTGTCTTTGAAGGCTGAAGAGCAGTTTGGCAGACTGGTGAGGTAGGTCAGCGAGTAAGGCGCCTACTCCCAAATCTGGACACCTGAGCTGGATCCCAGGAGACTCACCTCCCAGCAGGAAGTAGCGGACAGTGAGGACTAGCAGAGGAATGTTCTGGACCAGGGAGCTGAAGAGGCCAAAGATCCAGCCACACACGATGAGGACAAGGCGCAGGGGCAAGACCACCATGATGGTTCGGTGCAGCACTGTAGGAAGAGGGTGCTCAGGAGAGGCAGGATTCTCCCCCCAGTAAGGAGAGGGGAGCAGCCATAGGACAAGCCACCTGCTTGAGTGATGCCCATCTCCATAGCAAACAGCAGATACTCCCAGTGCCCCCCTTCCTCCTGGCACATGCTTACTGATGTCTGGCTTGGCTGACCTCCCCCAGCCCCATCCCCATCCCACCCTCAGGCTCTCTGGGGCTTCATATGCCTGGGACCACTTCAAAGCTATAAGAGATATCAAAAGGGCCCCCTGGCACTCAGTCATTCCCAGAGCTGGCTCATATTCCCATAACAAAGGGGTTCCAGGTGGACAGAGCAGGCTGAGAATCATACCCCTGTGGTCAGGAACCAAGAGTAAAGCACAGAGGAGTCAGGGTACCTTGGGTCCCACAGGGACTCTGTTTGTTGGGTGGGAGTGTGGTGGTTGGGGTCCTGGCCCTGTTTTAAGATGACATAGGATGTTCCTCAAGTACTCACAGTAAAGGTACTGCACTGTGGGAGAAACATCAGGGTTTTGACTGGCAAACGGGTTAAACAGGGGCACACATTTCTTCTGCCCTGACAGACAAGGTGCAAATCAGGGCTCGGTGTTGTGAGAACCCAGCAGCCCCTGAAGCCAGGTGACCTGCTAGAGTGTCAAGGCTTACTGGGCACTGATTGTTCCAGGCATGGCCGGCTCTGTCTGCTGGGCTGACACACTTTCTTCTGACCATCCCTGGAGATGCACAGGGACAATGCCCTGTGTGGCCTGTAACTGAGAATGACAACTGGCTGTACCCAGGATGTCTCCTAAGCCAGGGCTCAGCCGAGCAAATGTGCAAAATAGAGAGATGCAGCTTCCAATTGGACAATTGGAGCGCTGTAAGTGCCTGCTCTTCCCAGGCTTTGCTGGGTCCTGAATGGGATTGGTGGGAACTAAAACCAGGCCTGTGTTGGAGGGATCTTAACAAGACTGAGACTGTGCTGAGACAAGTTTATTCTGGGCTAAGCAGGCTTATATATGTTAAACTTTGGCAAACCTCCTGAACCAGTGACCTCTGAGACAATCAAGAAACAGCAAAATCTTGTGAAAAAAGCAGCTCAAAATAAATAACAGGAATGCATGCAAAGAAGTCCATAAAGACTTTTGTGATATGCTTTCTTCTCAAACAATGGGCAATTGATTACAGTTAGCCATCAGCATTTGTATACAATCAGCCGTTTCATGAGAAACATGGTTTTGCTGCAGTGCTGGGGTGTTGCCTTTTGCCTGCATGGTTGCTGATAAGTGACCATCAAACAGATTCAGGGAATGAGGGGCTGTGTTCTCAGGATAGTCTCTTACAGTTCTCAGTCCAGCATGATGGGAGAGCACCCACCAACACCAGGGCCCAGGGAACTGGCCACACCATCTCCCCATAATGGCTAAGAAAGGGATGATTCTTGCTTGCCAGACCAGCCATGTCTGGCCAAGTGTACACAAGGATGCTAACTCTCTCAACTAGCTCTCTGTATTTTATTTCAGGGCTAATCCCACCCCCATGGGCTGGGCCTTCCCTCTCAGCCAGACAATCTCCTGCAGGTTTGCTCTGGCTTGACCACTAAATCTCTATAAATGTGCCCAGAGCTCAAACCCTCAACTGTCAAGTTGACACCTGTGTCTAACTATGACATGGGAATAGTGTGGTAAAGCTCAGGTTGATATACTGCTAGGGAAAGGGATGTTGAGCTGGGTGTTATCACTTCCCATACAAGATGTGGTCATGGGGCCAACAAGACTGCTGTTGAGGCAAAGAGCAGGAAATAAGTCTCAAACTGCTACAGAATCCTTCCAGTCTGTCCTATACTCAAGGAGTCCTGGAAAGCCAGCTGCAGCCTCTTAAGTTCCCCTGTTTTATTTTTTTCATTTTGAGGCAAATACATCCACACTCATGTAGTACAGCAAAACTTTAATAAGGCAGCAAATTATCAATACACCATCCAACTGATGCCGATGGCTACCAGAGCAAAGCTAACAGAACCAAATTTTGCATCAAATCCAGTATTCCTAAACCAAGAGCTCAAGCCATCACAAAGCATCTTAGACAACTGTGATTCACTGAGTAAAGCATTAGTTCTTTGTATGTCCAAAAGTTCCAGCAGACACTGAAGGCAACGATGTTCCTTCACTACCACTTCGAGGACTCCTGATCTCAGTGTGGGGCACACCCTGGCGCTGGGTCAGGCTGAGGCATCGGGCAGCCAGGAGCAGGAGGGCACCGCTGAGCACCTCGGAGGGCAGGAGCCACAGGCCAGGGCCAGGAAGGAGCCAAAGCTGAGGCACATCCTGCATGTTCTCCACACCATACGACTCTGCCAAGGCCAGGTGTGAGTAGCTGATGTAGATGACCCCTGCCAGGGTCAGGGCACCTGGGAGAGAGGGACAGAGAGGCTGATCAGCGGGTCACTGGTGGGCTGACAGGGGGCTGCTCCCTCTCCTGCACGGATGACCTACAGCCCGGTCCCTTCTGGGCAGGCAGTAAGGTGGTCAACTCTGAGGTCTGGGAAAGGTGAGTTAGGAGTTTAGACCTCCAACTGCAGACTTAATCCTACAGTCCCCTGTAGACAACCCACCAGCAGCCCCCAAACACATGCCATTCAGCAAACACCTGGGGAAACATCTACAAATCTCTGACAAAGTGTCCTCACCCCTGGACCCTCCTCTGCATTCCTCCCCGCCTCCCTTCAGATTCTCCCTGCTTTAGTGCCTCGTCTCTGCATCCCTGCCAGGGGCCCGAGTTTTCTTCTTCAGTGTCTTTGAAAGGCAAAAGACCAGTTTAGTAGACTGGTGAGTCAGGCCACAGTGATGTCCCTGTTTCCACATCTGGACACCAAGCTGGATCCCAGAAGACTCACCTCCCAGTAGGAAGCAGCAGCCAGTGAGGATGAGCAGAGGAATGTTCTCAGCCAGGGAGCCGAACAGGAAGAAGATCCAGCCACACACCGTGAGGATAAGGCTCAGGGACAGGACCACCATGATGGTTTGGTGCAGCACTGTGGGAAGAGGGTGCTGAGAACAGACTGGAGTCCTTCCCCCAGGAAGGAGAGGGGAGCAGCCTGGAGGATGAGCCACTGCTCACCTCCTGGGGTGATGCCCATCTGCATGGCAAACACCGACCCCTCCAAGTGCCCCCCTTCTTCCTGGCACAGGTTTCCTGAGGTGAAACCGAGGCTGACCTCCTCCAACCCCCTCCCCACCTCGACCCTCAGGTTCTCTGGAGCTTCAGGCAACTGTGGCCACTGCAAAGCTAAAGGAGACTCCAAAAGGGTAAGATCATGGGTTGCCTAGGAGCCGGTCATGCTCTGATCTGGCTCAGGTCCCCAAAGCCAAGGGGTTCTGGGTGGGCAGAGCAGGCTGGGATTCAAACACCTGTGGTCAGGAGCCAACAGTAAAGCACAGAGGAGCCAGGCAAGGTCCCCTGGGGTCCACGGAATCTAAGTTTCATGAGTGTAAATGTGGTGGTTGGTGTCCTAGGCCTTTCTCAAAAATGAGATGTGGTGTTCCCCCAGTACTAACAGAGGAGGTGCTGCACCGTGGGAGAGACATCGTGGCCTTTGCTGGCAAATGGGTCAATCAAGGGCACACATTTCTCCTGCCCTGGAAAGACAAGATGCAAATCAGAGCTGGGCATTGTGAGCCCAGCAGCCCCCAGAGTCCTGTGACATGCCGCAGTCTGAAATCCATGTCCCACTCTCTCTGAACAGGGTCATGGTTACAGTAGGAGCAGATCAAGACCTCTTGCTGGTTAATTCCCTAAGTCATAATTTACAGTTACTACTTTAAAGCACACAGACAGAAATAGACACACACACACACACACACACACACACACACGCACACATGCATGTACACAAGCACACACGCATGGATGCACATACTCAGGCAGAGTCCTTTGCAAGTGGATAAGCCCTTTGATCCCTGACACCAATACAAAAGAGAAACCTCAGCCACATGCACACACACCTACATACCTCTCATATTGTTGAAGGAGAGGGTTTTGTGTTAGGTTATTCTGTTCCAGTGTCAAAGACTGAAACCAGAACACAAAACCAAAACAGTGCACAGGCATAAGGCAGAGTTTATTAGAGAAGAAAACGAATGACACTTAGGGTATGGATTCTGTGAGGGGTAAGAGAGCCCAGGAGAATCATGGAGTCCAGACATGTAATCCATGCGGAGCAACAGGGGCGGGGATGTTTACAGTCTTAGGCAGACAATGAAAAGTGCCATTTCCTCATTAGTTAGCTCCAGTTTCTGCAAACCTGACTGGATCTTTGGTCCTCATGTCTCACTGGTCTCTTCATATTGGGGCCCAGCATAGTTAATCTTGTGTCAGACCTCAAAGTGGAGTTGTTTCTTTTGAGGAACTTAGTTTATCTGCAGTTGAAAGCTCATGTGCATATCCTTCAATGATCTCAGGGCTGGGTGAAGTTAGTGAACTCATGTCTGTGCATGATTAGAACCAGTTCCTCAGATTAATAGGATGTGTTCCTTTGGGATAATCCAGGCAGTGGGGGATGACCTTCCAGACCTTCCCAGCATGGCTGCTCCAAAACTGCCTCAATATCACACAGTCACTTCACCTTCACCTTCACATCCACAGGACTAACACTAACCACACACAACTCCCACATACACTTACAAGCTCAAAGACATACGTCCACATAGCTTCACCCAGGTCCTGCCCCTCCAGCCTCTATGTTAGGGGCAGCCCCAAGGCTGGCACCGCCTACTGAGGGTGCTGTGAGGGGCTTGGAACAGATTATGGGGTGCTACAGCAGAGAATCAATCTCTATCTCTTGGATGAAGGGTTCTGGGCTTCCCAGGAACCCCAGCATCCCACTCAGCAGGGGGTCCTTCCTCAGCCCACAGCAGCTACTCCTGGAGTCAGGGTTTCCCTGGCCCCTGGGCTGCACCCTGACAAAGCAGCCCCTGGAGCAGGGCTGAACCCCGAGTGCACACTTCTGCAGTTCCTACTCTGAACGCCAGGGAGCACAAGACCTAAAGGCAGTGTG